>CM077451.1:20490689-20995689 GCA_039654765.1 Mylopharyngodon piceus | reverse complement strand
ATGTACTTAAGTATCTTTTTGACTACTTTGTAGTTGTACTGAGTATCAAAGATATTTGCAACTTTTACTCTCTACTTGACTACATTTTTGAGCAAGTAAATTTACTTTTTACTCCACTACATTTGTGATGAGTAATGCAATTACAGATTACATTTTTCATGGCAGCTAACTTTTTCTGCAGCAGTTTGTTTCTGATATAAAGAAGCGATATCGCCATCTAAGGGCACTGAAGGTATAGTATTTTGCCTTTACTCACCCAAAAGTTGTCGACAAGGAATGTGAATGTGAGTGCATTAGCAGGTAGTTGCTGATTGCAGATGTTTTATTTATTAGATGAGGAAATGACTGCAGCTAGTGATGAGGCTCAAACCAGCACATACAGTTGACTTTGACTGTTTAATTTTACTTAACATTGTTTTATTTATCCGCTATATTGACAAGACCGTTTTGAAGGATATTGGTTTACTTATGGCCTTTCTGTGCACTTGAGCTCAACTGAGACTTGAGAGTTTGTAGACGTTTAAAAGGTTGTTGTGTCAACCTTGATTTATTGCAACATTGAGGTGTTCAGTTTTATTTTGATTTTAGAAAATAAACTTGATTTCTCATCTTACAAATCAATTGTTTCTTATTTTCACTGGCATGTCTCTCAGGACTAGTACGTCTCTGAGCCTACATTCAGCATGAGTAAAATACTTAAGTACTGTTAAAATCAGATACTTTAAGACTTTTACTCAAGTCGTATTAGAATTGGTTACTTGTAACTTGTAGTGGAGTCATTTTCGATGTAAGGTATCTGTACTTTTACTCAAGTATGGTTTTCAGGTACTCTTTACACCTCTGAATGCATGACATCTTTGATCAGGCATTGAAGAAGAGGGATGGGATCTTGCATGACAGGAAATACACACAGTTAGGACTATTTCAAGCTAGTTGAAATGCTTAAAGGTGCAGTGTGTAAATTTTTAGCGGCATCTAGCGGTGAGATTGCGAATTGCAATATAGAGAAGCTATGGTGGCCAACACAGGACAAATGTCGTTGTCTGAGACAGAAGAGAGTAGATAGTCAAGCAAACGCGCTCTGTAGAGCAGTTTATCCATTTAGGGTTACTGTAGAAACACGCCGGCGCAAAATGGTGACTTAATATGTAAGGGGACCCGCGGTGAATGTAGAAACGGCTCATTCTTAGGTAATAAAAACACAACGGTTCATTATGTAAGGTCTTTATACACCACTGAAAACATTGTTATGTATATTATATTGCATTTGTGTCAATAGATTCTCCTAAAATTTACACATTGCACCTTTAAAACGCAGAAAAGAAAATGATTGATTATTGTATCCATCACAAAAATGTGGATTATTGATGAACAACTAGATAGTCTTACCGAGCTGTTTTAATAATTCATTGATTGTGTTCAGCACTGTCCTGACAGCATTTTTGGCTTTTCTGGCATTGCCCTCAGCTTCTTTAGCATTATCAGATGCCTGTGAAGAACAGCAAAGTCAATAAACATACAAAGTCTGCAATGAGGTATTAAAACAAGTTGTACACAAACAGTCCATAACCCACCATGGATGCCATCATCATGTCAGCATCCGCCTCTGCTTTCTTCTTCTCTAGCTCTTTCTCAGCAGCTGTGAGCTGGTCCATCATATCGTTCACCTCTCCATCCAGTTTCATAGTGTCCTCGAAAGCTTTTTCTGCATCTGCCTTAGTCTTCGCCGAACCCTGATTAAGAAAAAAATCAAACAAAGTAAGTCCATAGTTTAGTATATATAGGCACTGTTTGATGAAGAAGAGCCATATGGCTCAAAACAATCACATTTGGTGAGAATACGCAATAAATACGTTTTCGATTTTGGAGCTGTAATGTGACTGTTTGATAAAGATACAGACATCCCAGGACTTTATGCTTGTGGTGTTCTTCATCTGAAACTCAACATATACCTTCTGTACGTCATTAGCGATTTTCTCGGCTTCCTCTGCCTTTGCCTTAGCCTCTTTAGCATCTGCAGCTGCGTTGCCTAAAGCTGCCTCTGCTCGTCGGGTCTTCTCATTGGCTTCATTGATTGTCGCATTGATTTCTGGGATTCGCCTCATGGCATCCTCAGCAGCAGTTTTGTTGTCATTCACTCTCTTGTCGAAGTCTAAATGTGAGAAACAAATAAATACATAAATTAATATCTATTGATAAAATATATATATATATATATATATATATATATATATTAGTGCTGTCAAAATTAATGTTAATGCATGCATCATCCTTTAGCTAGCGTTACATTATATGATCACGCTCTTATTCATGCAAATGTGTTTAACACGTACACATACGACTTGTGCGCACAGAAAGCCACTTCAGACAGCACTTGCACAGACAAAAACACAAAATTATGCCAAAATGCCCGTTTTTTCGAGTATCCTCATAAGCATACTCTTAAATGAGTTAAATAAAGTCTTAAATAAACACAAAGAGTTTTGAGAAAATAGGATGTCAGATCCACGTCATAAGCGGCAGGTCTTAAAGTGACAGCAGCCTAATAAACCTGCTACAGTCTGCCTTTAATGTTAATAAAAGAATCATGTTATTCACTCACTGCTCTTAATAGAACAACTTTGGTGGCTTTAATAAAAATTAATCTATATTTTAATCTAAATTATATAGTGAAGACTGTGAAGTGTTTGATAACTGCTTTGATTCTGCATATTTCCTACCTGTTAGTTCAAATATTTAAAATATACTGTCTTTATATTGGAGATTAAATGTGAAATTATTTCAATATAAAAATACATAAAAAACTTTAATGTTAGGTGTGATTAATTAGTTATTTTTTTTTAATTGATTTAGATCTTTATTTATTTGGATATCATTATTATATATAATAAATAAAATATTTTTTTTATTATTATTATATTATAATTTATTATTATTATTATTATTATTATTATTTTAGAAAAAGATCGATATAAAAGGCACCATGACCCCTCACCTCTGAGGTTGTTCAATATGTCTTGGGCCTCTTGGAAGGTAGATTTGCCTTTTTTTGCTGCCTCCTCAGCCAAAGCTTTCGCTGCGTCTGCACGTGCCAACAACTGATCAGCCGTCTGAAGAAGACAGGGGCAGAAAGAGAGTATGAACATGCTGGGTTTTTGCACCGCTGTCTTCAATGACATGACTGGCTAAAACTCTGCACTGACAAGACATTTACTGTGTTTATCATGAACATATTTACTTCTAAGAATGACAGGCAATACTGTGGGTGAACAAATATGCAATATTGTTAACATCCCCTAGTCTTAAAGTAATCATGAAAATGCTATTTATAAAATGCCAAACTTTATCAAACATCTCAAAAAGTAACTTACACTCTGAGCAGGTTTCATAAGCACAATGCCCGAGTTCATGGTTCAGCTCTTTCATTAAGAACATGACATTTAACTCAATCAGATTAGGATGAGACTATGGACTATGACCAGTGGTATCACTCGTCTCTCATCAGTATCATTTATGTGGCTCCTGGGCCTCATGGCATGTGCTCCACTCTTACATATTAACCATGTGAAACAGCAGCTGAACTAAAAATATTCTCATCTATTCTTATTTTAGACCACCATGACTACATTTTGAAAACTAATTTCATAGAGCAGAGACAAAACAAGTACATAAAAGTCAAATCTCATGTACCTGTTGCTCGGTCTTTCCTTTCTCCAGTAGTTTGCGGACCTCTGTCTCTTTGCCCCTCAGGTCCTCTCTCAGGTCGTTGTACTCCTTCTCAGTCTTGTCTATCAGTTTGTCCAGGTCTGATGCCTCCTTCTTAATCTTATTGGCCTCATCCTGTGGGAAATTCAAGAGAATTTGATTAGATGCATCCAAGTTGATTGTGTAAATTCAGCAAAAATTAGAAAAAGTTCTGAAATCAGCACCTCTAAAGCTTTGGTGTCGACTGGGGGCAAGCTGGTCAGGTTAGCATAGATCTTCAGAGCTTTGTTTCCTGCCTCTTCTGCTTCAGCATGTACTTTAGCAGCTTGTTTCTCCAGGTTCTTGGCCAGATCTTTTGCTTCAATATATCTGAGCACATAAAATCAGCCTAAGTATGACTATCTGCATATAAAAAAAAATCACTAAATATTTTGAAACACTGTCTTAAAATCAGCTTAAAATCAGAATATATAATAATTTATAATACAATAATATAAAAAATGTAAATTAAAAATGGAGAACACACACACACACACACACACACACACACACACACATACACACATACACACAAACAAACATTTCATCATTTTGTAAGATGCTTTGGTAAGAAAAATGTGATGTCCAGGACGTACTTCCTGTTGAGTTCATCAATGTCGCTGCTTGTCTTGTTTTCACCATCAAGCGCCTTCTTTAGCATATTATAAGCCTTAGTGGAAGTGTCATTGGCATCCTTCGCAATCTTTTCAATCTGATCTGCATCTGCTTTATGTCTGTGCAAAGAGCCACAGAAAAGGTTATATAAAACTGTGTTGGGTGGTATGAAAAAGTCATATTAATACTGACTGAAATACTGTAACAACTCACTTTTCTGACAGTTTACGGGCTTCCTCTGCCAGAAGTGTCATATTATTTGGATCTCCAGAGGTTGTTGGGATTTTAATGTCCTACGGGAACAGTCAAACAGGATGAAAATTAAGAAATATTGGCAATTATGAGACATTTTATTGGACTCCAAGACCATTAGCTCAAATTGCTTGTGGAGTATTACGACATGCTCTCTTGGCGAGGTAGTAGAAATCTCACCACTTTACTGATGGCCTCCTTGGCTTTGTCCAGCTCCTCTCTAGCAGTGTTGATCAGGTCCTCTGCATCACGGACTCGGTTACGTGCTCTATCCGCCTGCGTTCCCGTGTTGTCCACCGTGTTCTTGATGTTCTGCAGTCTGTTCCACTGGTTGTTCAGGGTCTTGTTGATGTTGTTTAGACGGTCCAAAAGGCCTTTATCCACTTCTGTATGATAACAATAAAAGATAAAATAATTATAATGTAAAGTGAAATATGCTCTACTATTAAGTTAAAGTATAATCAGTCAATTTCTTTTAGTTTCTTTTTTTAAACTTTTTTTTTTCTTATTTTATGTAGTTAATTAATATGAGGTCCTATTAAAGGATTAGTTCACTTCAGAATAAAACTCTCCTGATAATGTACTCACCCCCATGTCATCCAAGATGTTTATGTCTTTCTTTCTTCAGTCGAAAAGAAATTAAGGTTTTTGAGGAAAACATTCCAGGACTTTTCTCCATATAGTGGACTTCACCGTGGACCAACAGGTTTAAGGTCCAAATTGCAGTTTCAGTGCAGCTTCAAAGGGCTCTACACGATCCCAGCCGAGGAATAAGGGTGTTATCTAGCGAAACGATCTGTCATTTTACAAAAAATAAAAATGTATATACTTTTTAACCACGAATGCTCGTCTTACGCTTCTCTGCAATGCGCCACGCATTACGTAATCATGTTGGAAAGGTCACGTGTGACGTGGGCGGAAGTACCGACCGAGAAAGTGTTTACAAAGCGAATGTGCAAAGACTACATCAAACGACCTTTACAAAAAAAAGGTAAAACGACGATGTCAGACGATTTTTTAAATTTTTCGCCCTACCGCGTCACACATGACCTTTCCAACGTGATTACGTAATGCGTGGCACATCGCAGAGCAGTGCAAGATGTGCATTTGTGGATAAAAATCATATAAATTTTAATTTTTTTTTTAGAAAATGACCAATCGTTTCGCTAGATAAGACCCTTATTCCTCGGCTGGGATCATGTAGAGCCCTTTGAAGCTGCAGTGAAACTGCAATTTGGACCTTTAACCCATTGAAGTCCACTATATGCAGAATGTTTTCCTCAAAAACCTTAATTTCTTTTCGACTGAAGAAAGAAAGACAAACATCTTGGATGACATGGGGTTGAGTAAATTATCAGGAAACTTTAATTCTGAAGTGAACTAATCCTTTAAATGTCTTATATAAAAATAATGACAGACAATACCTTTGCTAGCCTGAGCCTCTTCCAGTAAGTCCATTATTGTTTTCTCTGCATCCTTAAGTCTGTCCTCAAAGGCCTTGTCACTCACTGTATTTTCACTGTTGTCCAGATTATCAATCAAATTCTGTAGTTCAAGAAGCTTCTGTCTCTGCTGGTTCACCTGCACAGAAAAGAGCACATGTATTAGAAGTAGTCTCTTCTGTTATATAAAAAAAACAGTCCTGGGTTCATAAGACAACCTCATACCTTGTCTCTGACCAGGCTGTAACAATTGGGACACTGCTGGCAGACAGGAACGGAACGGTTGTAGAAGTAGTTTTCCTCACACATGTCGCAGCGAGCTCCCACAAAGCCTTGGTGACACTGACAACGGCCGTCTTCTTTGCACTGTGCGGACTGAGAGCCTTCTGGGTCACAGTCACAAGCTGCAAAAACAAACCAATGGTAAACGGAACAAATTGAAAATGTAAGATAAATTATACAGTAATACTGTATTTAGTAGAACTGCTGATAAGGTAAAATAGCAGGAAACCGTACGTTTGCAACCCGATGAACTGAATCCAAAGAAGTTGACCTCACAGCGCTCACAGTGTTGACCTGTGACCCCAGGCTGACACTCGCATTGGCCGGTAACGATATCACACTGGCCGTTTGTGGAGCCAATAGGGTTGCAGTTGCATCTGAGGAAACAAATTCAAAGATTTTAAAGGTTTTAAAAACATGCAGGTATGTTGTTTGCAATATGGTATACGAAAAGAGAGTTAGATCAAATACCTTTCACAGCCTTTGCCGCTCCTTAGGTTGTAGAATCCGGGCTCGCACGCACCGCAGTCTCTGTTAATGACGTGTGGAAGACACTGACACTGGCCTGTCACCTGAGAGCAGGTTGTCTGCCTGTCTACTGTACCGTACGGAGAACACGAGCACGCTGCAGAGGTGAAACAATAAATAAGTTATATAATAATAATAATAATAATAATAATAATAATATACACTATCATTAAAAGTTTGGGGTTGATGATGTTTTTGAAAAAAGTTACTTATGCTCACCAAGGCCACACTTATTTGATCAAAAATGCAGTAAATATTGTTACAATTTAAAATAAGTATTTTCTATTTTAATATATGTAAATACTTCATTCATTCCTGTGATGCAAAGCTGAATTTTCAGCATCATTACTCCAGTCTTCAGAGTCACATGATCCTTCAGAAATCATTCTAATATGATGATTTGCTGCTCAAGAAACATTTCTTATTATTATCAATGTTGAAAACTTAATATTTTTGTGGAAACTGTGATACATTTTTTTTTCAGTATTCTTTGTTGAATAGAAACTTCAAAAGAACAGTATTTATTTGATACTTTTGTAACATTATAAATGTCTTTACAGTCACCTTTGCATCCTTGCTGAATAAAAGTATTAATTTCTTAAAGAAAAAACACCCAAACTTTTGAATGCTAGTGTGTCTATATCCTAGTGAAAAACAAACATACTAATATGTATTTGAAATACATTTATTTAATGCCAAGTATACTACTTATACATTTATATATTTATGTATTTAATAAAAATACCCTGCAATTGTACTTTTGGTATACTAAACTGGTATACTTAAAATCTGCTAAATTGGAACAACTAATTATTTTTTGAAGTAGTGCTGAGGTCCAACTAAAGATTTACTTATATATTTACTTACAGTCAAACCAAGATTTATTCAGACACCTTAAACATTTCATTCATTGATACAGTTTAATCACTATAGTTTAAAAAAATGGTAATAAAATATGACAAGATCTCAGAGTTAAACTGTGTCAGAAAAAAATAATCTTAATTATGTCAGATAACACTTAAGCAAAACATGGTCAGGTCAAAGTGTCTGAATAATTTTTGGTCCCAAATTTTTATCAATTTTACTGGTAGTCCACTGTATGAAGAATTTGTGGGTATAATATGTCACAGTTTACTTTATTTTGCTATCCTCACTTACATAAATGAACTATAGTGTCCTGCACCCACTAGTAAAAATATATCAAAAATGTCTGAATAATTTTTGGTTTGACTGTATATAAAACTATATTACTTATATAGTATAATTGATTGTGCTAAAGTGGAACTATTGAAAGTATACTTTAGGTACACTTTAAATATCTTGCATTTAAAGACTAATATTATTCAAAGTTCATACAATCCTTATCAATAGTGACATTAAAACACATTTTAGGCTTTATATTAAGAAATGTGCATTGTGCACAAGTAGGACTCCAAATAAAGTTTAATTATAATTTTTATATCAGTAAGTCTTAAGTGATATGTCAGTAAATATGTTAATATATTTGATCTATACTTAGTATGAAATAAATGTATTTTAAATATATATTACTTTCTTACCAGGGTATATACTAAAAAAAGAAGCCTATTCCTTTAAGCTGGCACAACCTTGTTTTTCTAGCTCTGAGAAAGTAAAAAACAAAACAAAAAAAACACTTTGTTCCTGTTTAACTCACGTTTGCATTTGTCAGCTACGTTTGCCGCACGGGCATCGCCGTAGAAACCCTCTTTGCAACGGTCGCAAAAGACGCCGTCGGTGTTGTAGATGCACTTGAGGCATTCGCCCGACTCTCGGTTACAGTTGCCCACAGCGTTGGGGTCGATGTTGTTATTGCAACTGCAGGCCCGGCATGCCCTGACTGGACCTTTCTGACCAAGAGGGTCCCCGAAGAAGCCGTCATCACATAGTTCACATCGCTTACCTGGAGACAGTTAAAGTTTGGATGATTATGTGCTGTAATACTTACTATATTTACATACTGTATAAGCTTCAAACAGATTGAATGCTATGAGTCTGTACCTGTGGTTCCAGTTGGGCAGTTTGTACAGACCACCTCTTTGGTCTTGGGCACCACAGCACACGTGGCACCTGCTGGGCAGGGACAGGGTTTACAGTCTGAAGAAGAGCCAACCGTAGAGTCACCATAGAACCCATCCTTACACCTCTCGCAGCTCATGCCGGCGGTGTTGTGCTGGCAGTTACACATTCCTGCAAGTACAAAACAAAGACACATTGTAATACCACATATCACCACAAGATGGCAACATTATACAAACATCAAAGCCAAAAGTAACACTAGTACTACTCTGTTGCTGCAGTTTAGTATGTATATAGTGGATTTTGTGTAAGCATATATTCTGTATATTCAGCCTCTGTTTGAGTACTGAATCTTAAATGTAATTTTCTGATTGTGCACAAGTCTTCTGACTGTCTGGTGTATCTTCATTATGGATTTAGATCTTTGTAACTACTTTCTGGGTGAAATAACAGTTCAAGAACTGACACTATATAATTAAAATCACATCTTATTTCAATGGCTTTCATGTTGCATGCATCCAGAGCACATGACTGTCTGTAATGCCCTTATCTAGATAATAAATCCAATATCCAGCCTGTCGGCTTGAGTCTCCTGAGAGCAGATAAGTAAATGATATATCAACACTATGGCAATGCAATACAAATAAGTCAGTTGTGATGACAAACCTGTCACAGGGTCACAGGTGTCACTGTGTCCGTTGCAGTTGCACGGCTCGCAAGAGCTAAAGCGGCCCAGCTCAGGTCGGCTCCTCCTATATCCCAGATCACACTTCTCACAATGCTGTCCCACGTAACCCTGAGGACACGTACACTTCTCAACCCAACGAGCTGGAGTTCCAGAGCCACGGCGGGCGGTCACAAGGGACACGTTGTCTAAATAGCCAGCACCTACAGCAGTAATATAATTAAGTTAGTTAAAGTATCAGTTAAAATGACCTTAAGAGTCTCGCAAGAGAACTCAAGGTCATCATAATCAAACAGAATTCAAAACACATTCATATTGTGTCTTCGTAAAGCGACTAAAAACAAAAGCTTTTCTTTAGTGAATTATTAGACATACTTCTTGCACTGTAGGTTCCACGAATCATAACAGAAGTCAGATTGTGCAGGAGTTTCTGGAAGTCGGCATGTTTCATTGGGGGTCTCCAAGGGTAGTCCGTGGTGTCATGGAGTCTGAATGACAAAATAGATGATATTTAACATTACAAGCAACTGGACAGCGGATAAGCTACATATGTGCTTAAATCAATTGATCTGCAAAAGATTGATTTGACAATGAAATCTAAATATTTCATCTTTACAGCACAAATAAGTCTGAAAGGGGTCATGAACTGCATTGTTTTATTGTTTTCCTGAAGTGCACTTATAATGTAGTATGATTTTTACATCAAAAATTGTCATAATTTAGAAATAAAAGGCATTTTTCCTACCCTGATTTTAGCCCTCTGATTTGAACGCTCTGTTTTAAGGGGCGTGTCTGCTGTGAGACTTCAGTGTAAACGCCCACTGCTGTGATTGCCTCATCTGCTGAACATCTTTGCATATGAAATAGTATGAAGTATTACTCTCTATGTGGAACTCTCTCGAAAACTTTTAGCACGTGTTTACTATTACAGCTCTCAAGGTTAACTAATTGTGAAAAGTGTTGATTATAGCATTACATTTAAATCTATGGCATTATATTTAGATTGTGGCATGAAAGGTTGCAGTGATGAGCATGTAGCCGATCACAGACATGTTGAGCGATGCAAATAAGAGATTTGTTGAATAAAACTGGAGTTTTGGCGCATGTCCAGAGCTCAGTCACTGATAAACTCGTGCTGTTTGATTGACAGCTCCAGCAATTGTAAATGGAGCGTTCTTTGATCGCTTTCTATATATAATTCAATCACCGTTTAAATAACAGATTATTTTCATCCTACTAAGAGAAACAACGTGAAGTTGACCATTTAGTCACTGGTTTGATTTACTGACACAAAGACAAAGAACATCTGACTGTAATTAACACTTACATATTGTGGCATTACTGTCAAGTCCATATCGGAAAAGTCTGTTTGCAAGGCCTGCACCGAAATGCGATTGGTTTACCAAAGAATCCACAGTGAAATGTACCGAATACAACTAAATAAAGCTCAACTGAGACATTCACATTGTTGAACATAAATAACCATATTCCTAGCATTAGGATCCTTTGAAAGGCAATGTTATTTTTGTCCTGTTGTATCGCTCTTCTCTCCTCGTCATCTCACTAACACGCCAGTGGGCGGGGCTAACGTTGCAATGATGAAGTTGATTTCTTCTGCGGAGGCGGCGTTTCACCTATCTTTTAGGCACATTCAGCAACGAGTCATTATCTGGGCTTGGTTACAATAAAAGCTGTTTTTGGACTAACAAGGAAGTTTTCAGTTCTGAAACTTACAGGATATTCTTATAGTATGATGACCTCTTACATGACAAAAGCTCAAGGAAAATTTCATGACCCCTTTAAAATGTAACAATGCGTGCAATTAACTTCAATGTATTTTGATGCATTCGACATTTATAGGTATATAAATGTATAAAATTACAACATTAACTTTTTATTTACTTAAACAGTAATTTTAATAACTTATTTTATCTTTATTACAGTAAAATAAATAAAGGAATTTACTATTTTATATATCTTTCTATTTATTTAAAACAGTTATTTTAAATAGTAATAATATTTATTATTTATATATTTAATATTGTTTGACCAAAAAGATATAGCCTTGGTGATCATCTTTCCAAAACATTTACAGAATGGCCACTAGAGCCTTTATAGAGTATTTGAATGTGTTGATGTTTAAGAAAAGAAATTGAGAGATTCATCGCAATTAAATATTTGAATTGAATACTTGTTCCAATTTTAAACTCAAAGGCGTCACCTGAACACAAAGGTTTGTGTCTCCTCTCCTGGGTAGGAATTGCCCTGGGCAATAAGCGGCACAGCAACACGAAGCCCCGCCCCCTCCAGCACAACGTCCTCCGCTGACAGTCGAGCGTCATGTCTCTGAATCCTGAAGTTCAGCGTGAGGTTCTGACCATAGCTCAGCAGTTGATTACCAAGAAATTTCTCTACAGAAACAAAAAAGAAAACATCCCAGGTGATTAGACCAACACATGTCTTGCTGTCAATCAATGTTCAGTTATCACACAGAGGAAATTACATCCGTTATTATACCTGGAGCCACAAAGTAGATGGGGAAGTAGTCTTCTGAGATAAGCGAGATCTCTCGAGAGCTGGGTGACCACTGCACGGGAACGCTGGAGCCGTCTCTCTGCTGTCCTTTCCAGCCCTCATCATCTATTCAATGACATATATAACACATTCTACTCATTCTCCGTGTTACAGTCCTTTGGTTAATTTAACATTGGCACATTTGTTGACAACCACATTCAAGAAATGAGTATAAACAGGGTGTTGACTATTGGATGGATGCTCACCCCTGTCAAAGACGGAGGTGATTTTGTGCACGCTGTAGCCATCAGCGCTGTCACACACAGTGGAATGCTGGAAGCAGAAGCATGGAGTACATCCCTGAGGATTCTGGGGGTCCAGGTTGAAGTAGCCCAGTTTACACCTGAGAGTAAGATGCAAAAGTTTATTAGCAATGAGACAGGATGGCTGATTAGTTGATTGGTAAAGCTGACTAGTTGGTTTTTGTCAGGTTTATGTGAGGGGTGTTCAAAACCTGCAAAACCTACTGCGTCCTGCAGAGTTTAGCTCCAACCCCAATTAAACACACTTGACACACTTGAACCAGCTAATCAAGGCAGGTGTGTGGAGGCAAGTTGGAGCTAAACTCTGCAGGACAGTGGCCCTCCAGGAGCAGGTTTGGACACCCCTAGTTTATGTAGAATTTTCTTTAAAGGGTTAGTACACCCCAAAAAAAAAAAAAAAAAAAAAAAGGTCATTAATTACTCACCCTCATGTTGTTCCAAACCTGTAAGTCTTTCGTTCATCTTCAGAACACAAAAGAAGATCTTTTTAATGAAATATGAGAACTTTCTGTCCCTCCATAGACAGCTACACAACTGACACTTTGACGCTTCAAAAAGTTCATAAAGAGATTGTAAAACTAATCCATATGAATTGAGTGGTTTAGTCCAAATTTTCTGAAGAGACTTGAGCTTCCTCAAGAACCAATGAGGTTCATTCTTGTGTTACACAGCACGTTTGAGCTTCCTCAAGAACCAATGAGGTTCATTCTCGTGTTACACAGCACGTTTGAGCTTCCTCAAGAACCAATGAGGTTCATTCTCGTGTGTTATGCAGCACGTTTGAGCTTCTGGAAGAGGTTTGTTCTCGTGCGTCAATCAGGTTCGGTTGAGCTTCTGTTTATGTTCACTGATCAATGTTTATATGTGAATAAAAGCCTAAATTCAATTGAAGTCTCTTCAGAAAATTTGGACTAAACCGCTCGATTCATATGGATTAGTTTTACAATCTCTTTATGAACTTTTTGAAGCGTCAAAGTGTCAGTTGTGTAGCGGTTAATGGAGGGACAGAAATCACTCAGATTTCATCAAAAAGATCTTAATTTGTGTTCTGAAGATGAACGAAGGTCTTACGGGTTTGGAAAGACGGTGAGTAATTAATGACAGAATTTTAATTTTTGGGTGAACTAACCCTTTATTTTGTGATTTTAGTTTTATTTAATATTTGACAACATGTTACCGATGAGGGACATTTCAAGTATTTTAATAAATGTCATACTAATTATTTATTTGAATTAAAATTATTACAGTTTTATTCATCTAGATTTTAATTCACCATTAGATTTTATCTAGATTTTTAGATTTAACCTAGATTTTACTTCACCATTTGTAAAACCTTCTTACAAAAGGTGTTGTGCAATGTAATTTATTCAGCACTAAATGATTGAGAAATACTGTTTTTGGGTTTGTATGCGGGCCTTACATGTTAAGTCATAACATGTGGAGTGAGGGAAGTAAACGGGTCATCAGTTAACATCAGTGAGATCATCGTTGAGCCTCTAAAAACAAGTCACACATAAATCAAGAGCTGGAGCTTCAGCCACACTCTCTTTAGTCCTTCCTGAACCTGTCTTTTCATTTCTCCCCCTCTGTCTGTGTGTCTCATGAGTATATACTGCAGGGATTATCCTGTCCATGTGTGGCCAAACTCGGTGACTGTGAGGAATGGCACAGCCGACATGTGAGTGAAAGGTTAGAGTTTTCTTTATGCAAAGTGCAAAGCAAAGACAGGCAGAAAAGCTGGGATTATGCAAAATCAAATACTTGGGATGGTTGTTTAAATTAGGGGTTGGCAATTAATTAAAAAAAAAAAGATCATGATATGCTGTTTAATCCACTAAATATCAATATTTGTGAACAAAAATAATACTGAATTTTTGTAATTACTGTAATTTATTGTAATGGTTCTTATTAAACATTCAAAAGTTTGGGGTCAGAAAGATTTTTTTTTGAAAGGAAATTACTATAATTCCGCAAGGATGCATTAAATTCATAATTTATAATGTTACAAAAAGATTTCTATTTCAAACAAATGCTGTTCTTTTGATCTTTCTATTCATCAAAGAATCATAAAAAAATGTATTACGGTTTCCACAGAAATATTAAGCTGCACAACTGTTTTCAACACTGATAAGAAATGCAAATCAGCATATTAGAATGATTTCTGAAGGATCATGTGACACTGAAGACTGGAGCACGTTCAAGCTCAAACCGGTGCGCAACGTTTTGCTACGGTTTCCGGGATGAACGACATGTTTCCTGGAAACGGTGTGCAACGGGTTTGAGATACGTTTTCTCTTGTTTGGTGGGTGTGTCAAAAATGTCAGCCCAATCAGTATCAACATGCATATAAACCACGCAGTATTAAAGAAACAGCTCGTAAATGTAATTAACATCAAAATAAATTCACAAGAGCAAGTATATTGTTTGCACGTTTATTTACATTTATGGCAAAATAACTTAAATAATAAGAGCACAAGTATAGATCTGGAACTTGTTTAAGTCTGTCTAAATATCATTTAGTAATTGCAATGTCTTCTGGTCCATATCCTTTCCTTAGGAAGGTGTGCTAGACACTGATTAATGTAACATAAAAATACTATACTTATATATTTTGCTATTGTATTGTGGAGTGATACTTTCATAAACTTTCATAAACATAAAGGCAAATGTTGGATCACAATAATTAGGAACCACAGTTTCCACAAATCCCTTCACTCGATTGGGATGTTCTCTTTTATTCTGGACGGCAAGGACAGTGACTGTAACATCGAGCGTATTTTGCAGTATTAAACATGTATTTATACAGACTTCATCAGGCTCCGAAAATTCTTCAAAAAGAACATATAGTACGGCCTTCTCAGCTGCCATAGTTGCAACTCTTGCGACATCAGAATGGGGTGTTCAACGCACCACCGTTTCCGTTTAAAAAACGTTTTGCAACATTTTGTCGGGGCTGAACGCAGCCCTGGAGTAATGATGCTGAAAATTTCGCTTTGCCATCACAGGAATAAATTACAATTTAAAATATATTAAAATAAAAAACAGTCATTTTAAATTGTAATAACATTTCATAATATTAGTTTTACTGTATTTTTTGATCAAATAAATGCAGCCTTGGTGAGCATAAACATTTTAAAAATCGCAGCGACCTCAAACTTTTGAATTATAGTGTGTAGTCTATGATTAACTGCATTCTTTTTTTTTTATTGTGTTATTCATTTTATTTTTAAAATTCAAATCACCCTTAATTAAAGACTCACAATGAAATATGTAGAGATGGCCCATCACAGTCAACAGGCAGAACACCAAGCTAGTTAAACTTTGGTGACTGCAAGTCTGGAGGCCCTACATGGACTGGCTGAGGGCTCTCAGCTGGGAAACCTTTGCCATCCCTGAGCTATTTTCTCTTCCATCTGACACTGAGAGTCCTAATTCTGTTTCTCAGACACACACATGGCCTCAGATCCTCTGTGTGTCACCCACATAGGGACTTTCCATAAGAAAAACGGTGTAGACGTCAGGCGCCCCTTATAAACATCTGTTTATAAAAGCTTTGACAGACATCCTCGTAACAGAGCAGGAGCTGAAAGGTGGACCATCTTTATGGGGCTTCTGAAGTGTTGATGTCAGAATTAATTCTGTTGATGACTAGCTTCTAATTTGAGAACATATTAAACAAACCCAGTAATTATAACTTTTGTCCTTGTGAACAAGTCAAGTATGGACAATGCTAACAGCGCGATGGTGTTTAAAAAGCCACAACAGTAGCCACTGTGTGTGTGTGGGTGAACATGTGCATGGATGTTTTGTAAAGTAATGAGTCTGACCTGTCACAGCTGAATCCATCCACATTTTCCTTGCACTGGCAGCGTCCAGTCTGGACATCACACTCCTGCGTGCTTCCAGACGGATTACAAGAGCAGGGTCTATAGAGGGAAAAGAGGGAGAAATAAAGTCAAGGAGAGGGAATCAACTTTAAAGACTCTGATTGTCAAGTCTGCATTGTAATATAACCTTCTAGAAAAGAACGACAGCTTCTGGGGTCCTTAAAAAGTTAAAAAAGTAAAGATCAAATGTGCTAGGTTGGTGGTTTAAGCCATGCCAGCAGGGCCTAAAATGAGTATATGAAATGGTATCAATCTCAAGAAGACGCAAAAGGGAACTCAATTCATTACTTGCACGCAGCTTGGGAAGTTTTCTGTGCACAAACATCCGAAGGGCGTGCCCAGAAAGCCACATCTCAGACAACGTGCGAATACTGAATTGAGCTGTCTTTCACGTCTTCTTGTGCTTGAACGAACTAATTCACACAAATTTATGTAAAAAAAAAAATGTGCCCGTCTCGGGTAGTATCCTAATAAACAGTCGGTTATGGCTTGAGTGAACGTAAACAGTCCAGAAACACAACGCTTGTGTACAGTATCAGTATATTGGATCCGTGCATTGGGTCTCTAAGTGACAGCAGCCTAATATTCCTGCTGCTGTCTGAGTTTTTAATGTTAATCAAACAACAAAAGAAAAAAAAAAAAAATTCACTCACTGCTCTTGACTGAATAACTTTTGTAACTTTAAGAATTAATCTATATTTAATTTATACAGTGAAGACTATGCAGTGTTGTTTTACATTTGATTACTTTATTCAATTTCTATACTTGAAAACTACTGTTAGACCAACCTGAAAAACCTGAAAAAGCACTGTTTATTTCATTTGTATCTTTGTTCTACTGTATTTAATTGTGCCATAGCTTATAATTTGATTATTTGCTCTTATTATTTTTACTGACTGTTTACTTGTCTTTAATATTGTTTTAAAGTTATATTAGTTAGGCTAGTAGTTTTAGCTGTGTGGTATCAAATTGGAGTAGAGAATTGTGAATTTTCACTGGTACCTAAAATTTGGTGTCATTACTTGCTGTTTCTGCAAAAACAGTTTCACGGCCGGCAAAAAAGTTTCAGGTACGGCAAAAATCTAGTTTCAAGGCCCAGCATGCCAGCATGGACGTGTTAAAGCACTTTACCTGCAGCCTGCCTCCGTCAGCGTGTGGTACCCAGGCTGGCATCTGTCACACTTATCTCCCATCACTCCCGGCTTACAGCTACACCTGCCAGTGTTGTCACACTGAGTACTGAGAGAACCTGGAAATGAAGAACCAATAAAATAAATGGTAACAAACTCAAGCTCTGGCGGACTATTCAAATTTTACACCAGAACAAGATGTTAAAATAAAATAAAATAATCCCTACTGGCACCTTCACATATCACAGTATATATTTGTTCATCTTTGTTGAATTTGAACGGTCAGCGTTGTATTTTTGGAGTTTTGTGAGAACCCTTGTGATTTTAGCTCCTTGAGTGAACCCCCAGCCCCCCCCCACCCCCGAAACAAAGAAAAACAAAAGAAAAATAAACAAAACATTCAAAAAAAGAAAAAACAAAACATTAAATAATAAAATAAAATAAAATAATATAAAATAATATAAAATAAATATAAATATAAATAAAATAAAATATGCATGGCTTTTTATGCATCTTCCACCTTGGTCCTGCAGTATGGCTGTTACGCACCAACAGGGTTGCAGCTGCAGGAAAGACAGCGCTGGCCGGAAGGATCTCTGTAGTAGTTGTCCAAGCATCGCTCACAGTTTGGCCCATCTGTATTGTCGGCACAGTTGCGACAGTGACCTCCGTGTCCAGTGGCACGATACAGCTCGGGGTCGAAGTAACATTCTGCGCTCTTTCCGTTACACTTACATGCTGAAACAGAGACACAACCTCAAGTCAGAACTTCAATGTAAAAACTCCCAGGGGTGGCATTAATGTGCCTATTACACAAGACAATCACATTTGCACATAAGATAAATGCTTGAAAAATCTGGGGAGGAACTAGGCTGAATTACGCAGATGTGGTTTGGCAATCATCAGGATTTCAAGTAGGACTTCTGCCTGAGTACTTAGTGGATACAAGACACACTTAGTGGAAATAAGATGATGGAGGAGCAGGAGCTGTGTGGGCGTGAGAACATTGGGCCTCAGGCTGCTGTACATCAGATGTCCACATTAGTCATGCATTTCCAGGAAGCGCCTGGATGCATGTGTCCAGATGAGGGGAGGGAGGACACCAGAAACCCCTTCCATTCACAATATGACTCCAGTTTAAAGAAAACAAAAATGACTCAGTATGGAGGAGGTTAGTCTGTGGGGACAGAGTGTAGTTCTACATGTACTCATGACAGAGGAAATCAAACAGGTGGGATTTTGCATCTTCCTACGTATTACACAATAGGAGACAGAAAAGGAAATTATCTTAGGCAGGATTTCTGAGGTTATATTTTTCATACATGGAAAGTAGATTTATTTTACATGGAAAGATGATTTACACGGCTAGCTTCCAAAAGGTGGGAAAAAAAACAAAACAAAACAAAAAAAAACCCACCATTAAAATATCTTAAATGTGTTCCATATGATTTATGCACTATTTTTCAAGTCTTCTGAAGGAACAAAATCTCAATTGTGCTCATTTATTTGTGTTTTTCAAATTTGACGAATCAGTCACATGACTAGCAAGGACTAATTCTGTGTTAATGACGTCAATGCTGGTGCAACACGTCTAAATGCATTTTTAATCTCTGGTATCAGTTAATTAGCAGTTAGTATTGAACAATATTTTAACAAATATTATTAATTATTATTATTATTTAAAAAAAATGCATAATGAAATATATCTGTATATACACTGCTGTTTTAAAGAAGTCTCGCCATGGCTTATTTGATTTGATTAAAAAATACACTAAAAACAGGAATATTATGAATTTTTATAATTAACAATTTAAAAATAACTGTTTTCTATATGAAAATAAAATGTAATTTATTCCTGTGATGACGATGCTGAATTATCAGCATCATTACTCCAGTCTTTAGTGTCACATGATCCTTCAGAAATCATTCTGATATGCTGATATGGTGCTTAAGAAACTTTTTTTTATTATTATCACAATTAAAAACAGTTGTGCAGTGAAAAATTTTTGTGGAAACCTTGATAATTTTTTTTTTTTGGATGAGCAGAAAGTTCAAAAGAACAGCATTTATGAATTTAATGCACCCTTGCTGAATAAAAATATTAATTTCTTTGTTAACAATGAGATTATGTGGTTTCTATAAACAGTTAACAAAATTTGTCACCAAAAAAAGTCATTCGGTTTAACAAAAATTTTGGTTTTACCGAATGGCACTTTTGGTTATACCGAATGACGATATTTTCAAACAATGCTAACAGGCTGATATCTAGCTAGCTAGCTAGCAAAAGGACAATCAAACATTTTATATTTAGTACAAGTTTTTAAAATATTACAACATTTTCCATGTTTTATAGCGGTTGTATCGAATGACCTGATGTTTCGGGACATGCGTATGAGCAAATTAGAACATTAATTTTTAGTTAAGAGAGAGTTAGTTACTTTGCTTCATGACCATGTGGTCCTTTGCAGGTGTCTGAATGATGTCACATCCTGTCACAAGATACTGACCGCATGACTTGATCCAAAATGGTCCCTTTATATTGGTTACTCCGAATGACATCAATGAAATTCATTTTTCCGGACATTCTTTCTCATAACAAAGCAACGACTTCTACACATAATTTTAATACCATTTTGCACTATGTTGATATATGATGTTATGAAATAATGCCAGAATAAAAAATATATACAATTATTACATTTTAAGATATTTTAATCACAAATTAAACGGCTGTATTGGCCTTTGGACGGTTAAACCGAATGACCTTTTGACACTTCAAAATCTTTAAAATACCTTTACATGTAGCAAAATATAATTAAAACCTTTTGGATTCAATAAAAGAGATCTAGTTGTACTACCTTACATACTTTGGATGTCATATCTTTGTTTTTTATTATTATTAAGGCTTTTGGACAAAAAAAAAAAAAAATGACCCGTCACGTCATTGACCCATGTACAAACATATACTTGGAATATAGTGCACAAGTCTGTTTCGACAAAAGGTTATGATATTCTTAAATATTTTTATTTATACAGGTTTGGAATAATATGATGGTGAGTAAATTATCACATTTTAATTTTTAAATGAACTATTCCTTTATATGAGGAAAAACGATTGGAAGCGAAATTAGTCTTCTTTAGGAAGAGTCGACAAAACATGGAAGACTTACGCAGACACTCGTTGGGGTTTTCAGCGGTGGCTCTTCTCCAGGGACGGTCATTGTAGAAGGGCTTGCACCTATTGCAGTCTGCTCCCTCCGTGTTGTGTTTGCAGTTACAAACCAGCTTGCTGCGCTCGTTCTTCACACACTCGCTGGCATGGCCATTACACTTGCACCTGGGTGGGGAGGGGGGAAGGTAACAGACCGGTCAGGTGCAAAAGGCCCACCGCACAATGATAGGGAACACTGTACTGTATGTGTACACATCCTGCTGCTGATGTGCGAAACAAGAAACCAAGCAGGCACAAACGTGCTGCAAAGCTGTTCAAACACAGAGCTCTGACGATGTTTGTTGAGCCTATCACTGAAACGTCACTGCACCTTTGTTGTCAGATTGAGTGGCTGATGTCTGTGTTTTTATCCTGCCTGTCCTTTGATACAGAGGGCAAGAGTATGTAGTACAGTACAGTACTACTATGGTATGCAGTGCAGACTGTTTTTCATCCCCAAGTCTTTTAACCAGCAGTAAATACTGCATATTAAAGCATATCAAGCTGGAAATGCATTTCATTTGTATTTTCATATGCAATGCCAAAACAGAAGGAATAAAAGCATCTTAAAGGATTAGTTCACTTTCAAATGAAAATTAGCCCAAGCTTTACTCACCCTCAAGCCATCCTACTGTAGGTGTGTATGACTTTCTTCTTTCTGATGAACATAATCTGAGAAATATTAATAAATATCCTGACGCCTTTGAGCTTTATAATGGCAGTGAGAGATGCCAATGAGTATGAGCTGAATAAAGTGTCTCCATCCACATCCATCCAACATAAACGTACTCCACACGGCTCCGGGGGGTTAATAAAGGCCGTCTGAAGCGATGCGTTTGTGTAAGAAAAATATTCATATTTAACAAGTTGAAGTAAAAGTAAAATGAAGTATTTAGTATAAAGTAAAATATCTAGCTTCCGCCAGACCGCCTTCCGTATTAAACTTATGAAAAAAATGGAACTGGCGTCACGTCAGTTAAGCTTTTACCGTAAGTTGAATAGGGAAGGCGTACGACGTAGTGTAAGCGTTTTGAACTTTCTTTGTAAGTTGAATACAGAAGCGGTTTGGCGGAAGCTAGATATTTTACTTCATAACTTGTTAAATATTCAACCCTCCGGAGCCGTGTGGAGTACGTTTATGATGGATGGATGTGGATGGAGGCACTTTCTTCAGCTCATACTTGTTGGTCCCGTTCACTGCCATTATAAAGCTCGGATGCATCAGGATATTTATTAATATATCTCCGATTGTGTTCATCAGAAAGAATAAAGTCATATACACCTAGGATGGCTTGAGGGTGAGTAAAGCTTGGGCTAATTTTCATTTGAAAGTGAACTAATCCTTTAAATGTAGTCCATATGACTATATTTCTAGTCTTCTGAAGTCATACGATAGTTTTGTGTGAGGAACAGACTGAAATTTAAATTCTTTACTGACAATTGTAAACAGAGCATAGGGGCTACTATTTTTTTTTTCCTCTCAGTTTTGCAGCTTGACAGTTCCATTCCAGTATTTTTATGCAAATTTAGGGACACAATTAAACAGTATACATTTTAAGTAAATATTCTAATAAATTTTATATATTTCCAAAATGCACAAATACAGAAGACTGTATTTTATTTTTATCCGTTAAGACAAACTACAGTGGAAACATATATGTGGATCAAAGAAAGTCATGTGATTGAATAATTTGCTCCAATGTTTGGCTACTATTACTTCCTTGAAACATCTATTCTCTCCCATTTAATAAAATGTAGAACATTTAATAAAAGTGTCAGTGGCTTCATCTTCAATTTCTGTTTTTCACCTTTTTTTTTTTTTTTTTCATTTTAACACATTGGACGGAAACGTTGCTTTTATTTACATGATATTCCAATTGTTTGCATTAAATTGCAACATTGCAATAAGTTTGCAATAAATTATTAAATTTGCAACTTGGACAGAAAGCAACACAAAAGTAACACGACAAAGATATATGAGGAAAAAAAATTGTTTTAAAAAAAGTTTTAAAGCTCCTTTGCAACTTTGCCAGATTACCAAAATCAATTGAACATCCATTCAAGGCCACAGTTTGGGCACATAAGAGGACTTATTTGTCTTTTAATTTGTCATGAACATGCAGCAGTGAGCATATTCACCTAGAGAGACACTTTGACAGAAGCCTCAGAACAAGAGAGGGCTTGTGCAGCTGAAGCCACCTCGCACACATTGTTTCAGGTGTTATTTGGCAAAGCCTTATGGAAAAGGTGACGTGAGGAATAATAACTTGGTGGAGGATATGCACTCATTGGACATGCATTCTTTCCCTAACATACACTTAACAGGGATGCATTAAAACTCCCAAGACGCTACGTTTCTGGTTATCAGATCACATGAGGCACATCCGACTGCCATTCAGCGCTGATTTGTCTGCTGGACAGGAGCACTGAGGCCGTGAGGCAGCAGGTGTAAATTATTCCCTTCAGCCTTAGCCTTGTTCTCTTTCCAGACTCTCTGCCCGCCCCATTCCAGTTCCTCTGTGCTCTGTAATCCAGCACTCCCAGGCAGGAATGTAGGGAATGTGGGCTGTGTAATGGAAATCTGCTCCACATTTCAAACAGATTAAGGTAAAAAGACATGCAATGGAGCACCAGGAGATGTTTCACACTTGCTCGACAGTGCTCTGATCCCGTATAAGGGCTTCTTCAGCATGTCCTTCATCTTAAAAGCTTACTGTCATAGTTTACAGATTCCACAGACAGGAAATAAAGAGGTATTTCTTTCACTGTTGTATCTAGAGTTAAGATAACTGCACAGAAATTCCTTTTGGTCCTTTTATATTCATATATATATACACAATTGAACAAAATGATTTAAAACAAGATATTTTGTGCTATTTTTGACCCGTGTGAGGTAAGAAAAGGCTTGTTCCACTACATCCCAATCAACCCTTTTTTCTCAAAGTGCGAAAACTCACACTGCAATGATCTAATCTTTCAGAGCGTTGGTTCATCTCTTTTGTTTGCACACTGAAAAAAACTCATATCATCTTTCAGGTCACATGTCCAGCATTCCAGATGGAGCTGTTGATATCCTTGGTTTGAGTACAAGGCAGATATGTGAATGTCTCAAACTACATATTGACATATTTACACTGGAGAGTGAAGCAACACAATGAACCACGTCCAGAACAGCTGGAGATGCTGATTTAAACTTACGTTCAGAGAGCAGATGTTAAAACTGAAAACGTACCTTCCTCCCACAGCAAAGTCTGAGATGGCGTAGTAGTAGGATTTGAGAACTTTGGGATCGTTGAAAACTTCATCTCCGAAAGTGTTTAATCTGTTCAGGGTCACTCTGATGTCTGTGGCAGTCACCCAATCCTGATAGAGAGAAAAAAAGTGGTGTTACAAATTAGGCATTTAAAAAAAAAAAAAATGAAACAACAACAGCAACATGGAGGAAAAAAGAATGTAGACAGAGAAAGGTCAGTCATAGATAAGCATGTAAAGATTTTTTTTTTTTTTTTTTTGGAATAATTATTGGAGACTTTTGCAGGGAAGGAATCTTCCCATCTGTTCTGTGTGCAGATGTTTAAAGAAAATAAATCTTCAGGTCTCTAATCTAAACCAAACCTGCTAGAGTCACTTTGAGTCACTGTAATGTCTGCAGAAAGGTTTCATGGGAAGAGAAAAACACCAGTGTGGCGTTTAGCATGTAATCATTTAGAATGATGTTGCACATTACTTGCAGCTGAACTTTGCCTGCTTTGGCCACATGTTGGGAGTGCCAAATGGAACAATCTCAGAAACCAAAGAAAACATGACTCAGACCAAGACATTAGTCCTTTTCTAAAAACTTTGCAAGCATTTCCTCCAGCTTTGCTATAAACCGTGTGAGTTGTTATTTTACAAGTGGACTGACAGAATAGCACAGGGGTTTAAAGTGGAGCCAGGCAACCCTGTAACAACAGTGAACATCTTCAGTCCACTAAACCCCTGCTAGAACTGAGGAGGAAACTTCCTTAAGTCATTCTGACACCTTATCCAGATATATGCATCAAATCCGAAGCAAGACGTAACCCAAAGCAATGAGTTATGCAGACAATCTGAAATAAAATTCATAAACACACATCAGTTGCGGTAAACGGAAACTCAAGCATGTTTGCATGCGAGAAGGTTCATTCTCGTGTGTTACGCAGCCCGTTTGAGAGGTTTACTCTAGTGCGTCAATCGGTTTCGGTTGAGCTTCTGTTTATGTTCGATGATCAATGATTATATGTGAATAAAATCCTAAATTAAATCTGTTCATCATATAAAGTGATTGATTCTCTTCAGAAAATTTGGACTAAACCGCTCGATTCATATGGATTAGTTTTACGATCTCTTTATGAACTTTTTGAAGCGTCGAAGTGTCAGTTGCGTAGCTGTCAATGGAGGGACAGAAATCTCTCAGATTTCATAAAAAAAAAAAGATCTTCATTTATGTTTCGAAGATGAACAGAAGTCTTACGGGTTTGGAACGACATGAGTAAATAATGACAGAATTTTAATTTTTAGGTGAACTAACCCTTTAAGGATTGGCAGTACCATCAATTATTTCAAGGTGCGGATTTTATATATCATTAGTGTTGTCAAAAGTACCGACCGCGATACCAAGTCAGTACTGAAATTTTAAAAATATGACGCTTTGAGCACTGTTGAGCGGATTCGTAAACACCTCTGATTGGCCTTTGTGTTCACACGCTCATCAGATATGTCTGTGATTGGCTACAATGATCAACGCACGGGAGCGTTTGAAAGCACATGGAATTGTTTGAATTTGAAAGCGTTTTGAAAGTGGGAGCGTATGAAAGCAGGCGTCTATCACGCCTGCTTTCAAACGCTCCCTTGTGTATCTGTGTAAGCGCTCAGTGAAAAGCATTATTGATGTCTACTTACAACATGTTTTCGAAGTGTTGATCATTGTAGCCAATCACAGACATATCTGATGAGCGCGTGAACACAATGGCCAATCAGAGGTGTTTACGAATCCGCTCAACAGCGCTCAAAGCGTCACATTTTTTAAATTTCAGTACTGACTTGGTATCGCGGTTGGTACTTTTGACAACACTAGATATCACTGTGTAATTTTATATATCACAGTTACTGTATATCACTGACTGTATATCACAATACATAGCAACATAATGATGACAGGGTTTTGACTTTTGAGGGCACTTTCACTTTAACTCTTTCTAGTCACCAAGAAATGCAATATGACAAGATCTTGTCATCAGCACTGCATGGAAACATAAAACAAAAAAAGTAACAGCTAATTATCAACTAATGATGACGGATGACGAGTGAAGCAACTTGTTGTGGATCACTTCCAAAAGTCCACAAACAAACCTTGTCAGCTTTACTCATCACATGCTTCTATATTGGAGCAGGCATGACAGCCACCTAAACCCACAGAAACAGATCCATTCCTATAAAAAGAGTTCGGGGCTTTGATATTAATAGTTTTACGCCACATGAGATGTCTGATTTGGAAGCATCTGACGACAGTACTAAAAATGTACATTTGGTAAAGGTAACATTACATTACACACGACCACGTGAAGCAATTATTTGGTGATACATACCTATATTTCGACAACTGTTTAAGTGAAATGTGAATACTAACCAAGTAACCAATGGTGCAGTCTCATTTCACTAAAGAAGAGCTCCGAAAATAACTGAAAAAAGACTAGAAAACATAACATAACATAACTAGAAACATTCTGACCTCAGGTGCCATCCTACAAGAATATAGACCTCTATCTATTTCAGATTGTCTTTTGTAAAGTAGAAACTACGCAGACTGACTTGGGTGTTCAACATGTGAAAGTGCATGGTGAAATGAAACTGATAAAAATGATTCAAAAAGACCCAAATCAGATCCCAGTGTTCCAGCTCTTGCATGTACACACTACACATTATCCATGCACACACACTCTTTTCCAGCTGTGTCTGTGCGCTGCCAAGCACATTCAGGACGGGGTGGGAAATCTGGGGGCGTCACCTAGTAACATGTTGCAACTGCTGGCTGTGCTGAGCGAGCGGGAGGCGACATACCACCTGGACATCACACCACGGGTCTCACGAACATACTCCAACCAGCCTGCCTGCTTCCACACATGAATTCAGCCATACATTATCTGCTGTCCACCCATTCCTGCTCATATCTCACACACTTAACCTTTTCTCACTTCCCCGTAACCAGGGCAGCATCTTGTTTTGGCTCGGCGTGCAGGCCGTTTTCCCTGCCTGACAACAAATTCCATAGTCAGCATGCGGAAGGACTGACTCAGCTCAGTTTGGGCTGAGCGTCTGTCTCTTATTCAGCTAATTAGTCTGAAAAATGTTTTTTTGTGTGGTTGTGGTCTCTGGAAGTAAATCAAGTTCTGGTTAACTAAAATAATGTAATATACAACTGGTATTTCTGTGGCACGTAACGGCTAAAACATGTTGAAAACACACAGTAAACCTATATGTGAGCATTAAAATGGATACTTTAATGAAACAACAAAATAATGGTGCAAACTACTCAGCCACGGAGTATAAAATAAAACAAAACAAAAAACATAAAATAAATTTTTTTTTAATAAAATAAAACAGGTTAAAGTATACTACTGCTATAAAGTTTAAGGTCATTAAAGATTTTTTATTTTTTATTTATTCAGCAGGGATGCATTGAATTGATCAAAAATGACAGATTTTTACATAAAGTAAAAAGTAAAACAAAACAAAAAATATAAAATAAAATTAAATTAAAATAAAATAAAATAGGTAAAAGTATACTACCATTATAAAATTTGGGGTCATTAAGATTTTTTTTTAAATTTATTAAGCAAGGATGCATTGAATTGATCAAAAAAGACAGATTTTTACATAAAGTAAAAGGTAAAACAAAACAAAAAATATAAAATAAAATAAAATCAAAATAAAATAGGTAAAAAGTATACTACCGTTATAACATTTGGGGTCATTAAGATTTTTTTTTTTTAATTTATTCCGCACGGATGCTTGAATTGATCAAAAAAAAAAAAAAAAAAGTTTTTTACATAAAAATAAATAAATAAATAAATAAAATTATAATAAAAAAATAGGTAAACGCATACTACCGTTATAAAGTTTGGGGTCATTAAGATTTTTTATTTATTTATTCAGCAAGGATGCACTATTTCACAATATTGCTGTTTTTATTGCATTTTTGTTCAAATAAATGTAGCCGTAGTGAGTATAACAGACTTCTTTCAAAAAAAGGATTACCACTTATTAAATTAATAAATTGTTGACAGAAAAATTACCATTTGAACAAATAATTACCATTTATTATTATTTTCTGCTACTGCAGAAGTTATTTTCCAGAAAATATGGTAAATGGAAACGTGTTATTTTATTGTTATATTTTGCAAATACCAATATCTCTCACATGAAAACCGTTCTAAATTATGAGTTGTTTTGTTTTAGGATGCAGAAAGTTGCTCAATCTGGACAGAAAAATCTTGGAAAAGTAACTTGGCTGCAATCACACATTACTACACAACCACACATCTGGAAACTGAGATTTCGATTCCCACCAATAACTTTGTTATGTCTGAGACTGCGGATGATGTGATCGCTTTTGACTTCATGAGTGAGTTAGGGGAATCAAAGAAGAGTGAGCGACCAAGAGAGATAACAAAATAAGAGATAGAAGACACTTTTACCTGCAGTACAGGGCTGTTGTCGAAGTTATATGCGCTGGGTCGGCCCTCGAGCGTGGAGAAGGCCACGTTTCCTCCGGTGAGGGGTGAGATGTCGCTAAACTCATCTGTGCACAGAGCCTGCTGCTCGTCCTCGCTCGTGCGGATAAAGCCGCGGTTGGTCTTGCTGTAGGTCTTCTCGCAGGAGCCGCTGTAGTACTGGTAGGGAATCCAGGGCCCGTCCTCACTGGTGCGCTTGTAGATGGCAAAGCTCTCAGGACGGCTGGTGTGAAACTTCAGACGCACGTAGGTGATGTCGAAAGCCTTGCCTAGAAGAAAAGAGAAGGCAATATGAAGCACTGAATAATTTAATTCCTTTTAAACACTAGAATTGAACACCATAAAGCACTGAAACTGAACGGATCATCAGAAAGTCCTAATATTCAAATGGAACATTAGCAGAATCAGCATGCATTGCATGGGAAAGTCACAGATAAACATATGCTGCGCATCCTCACCATCTCGGATCATATATTTAGGTAAACATAGAAGAGGAGATCAGTGAGACATGTTCTATAATGTACAGGGAATGCAAGGCAGATATCACATCGATAGGCTGGCAGTAGTGTCTGCGAGTTAAAGGTAGAACGGAGTTCAGATAAAGCTGGAAGATGACTGGATGGATACCATACGCTCTCTTTCCTAAACAATCTGTGCTTGAGTACGGCCCACTAAAGATAGAGCTGGATTCAAGTTCTGGATAAGACACTAAATCAGCAACGAAGGTGTCAAACATACACACATCTCTGAAAGATTGCACAGAATCAAGGTTAAGCAGACAAGCCTGATATTACACACAGCTGGCGTAACGCCATGCAAACATAACCTTGTTCCGCTCAAAATACCTCGGAGCTCCTTCCTGTCTGATAAGATCTGCAAATCCTTGTCCTCAAATTTCTATTGTTCAGCTAATTTTTTCCCCTATAGCTGCTGTAAGAAGCAGGGTCAGAACCACTTTAGAAATTGTCAACTTTTTTTGTTTTATTTATTTGAAAATACAATAAAATTTATACATACAATGACTTGCAATTCTACGATGAGCATGTTTTTAGTTTCTGAATTAAAATTAATTTTGATATATTTTTTTTGGGTTGGTTCAGGTTGTGTCAGATGGTGTGACCCCCCCAAAAAATATAATGATAATTATAAATTAATAATTTATTACATGATATAAAAATACTTTTACCTTGAAAATACATTTAAAAATAATTTTGACATTCAAAATGTAAAGACTTTTTTTTATTTTTTACTTCATGGTTACAGCACATACACTACCGTTCAAAAAAGTTTGGGGTCGGTAAGATTTTTTTAATGTTAAAGAAGTCTCATATGCGCAACAAGGTTGCATTTATTTGATCAAAAATACAGTTAAAAACAGCAATGTTGTGAAATATTATTACAATTTAAAATAAACATTTTCTATTATACATTTTTAAATGTAATTGTAAATAATAAATAGCTGAATTTTCAGCATCATTGCTAAAGTCTTCAGTGTCACATGATCCTTCAGAAATCATTCCAATACTGATTTGGTACTCATTAATTAATTTTAAAGGGTTAGTCAATGTGACGGCAGTGGTTCAACCTTAATGTTATGAAGTGACGAGAATAATTTTTGTGTGCAAAAACAAAACAAAAATAACGACTTTATTCAACAATTTTTCCTCTTCCCTGTCAGTCTGTTACGCAGTTGGCACAGTGCTGTGTTTCCATGTTTACGTCTGAACGCCGGCTCATTATAGGCTGGCTCCTGCGTCTGCATCACACGCATGCCTCGTGCTGCTCACATGACCAGCGTCGGCCGATACTGAGCCGCCGTTCAGACGTAGAACCTGGAAGCGCTGCAACGAAAATAGAGTAGCAGAATGACAGGGGAGAGATGAATTTGTTGAATAAAGACGTTATTTTTGTTGTTTTTGTGCAAAAAAGTATTCTCGTCGCTTCATAACATTAAGGTTGAACCACGGTAGTCACGTCGACTGTTTTAACAACGTTTTTACTACTTTTCTGGACCTTGAATGTGGTAATTTCATTGCTTTCAATGGAGGATAAAAAAAAAACCTTTTGGATTTCATCAAAAATATCTTAATTTGTGTTCCAAAGATAATATTTTTAAAAAACCACATGAAAACAGCATGAATACAAGGAGTACGTTTATAAAAGCTTGGCACGTGTGTTTAAACTAGTCTTTTTTTCCTTTTTAAGGTTTTTCACTTCTTTATTGTGTACATAATTATCTCTCTACCATGATTGGAATCATTTAATCATCAACCAGCTTGAAATTCTTCTTTCCACTCTTTAATGCATAACATGCAATCAAACATTGTCTCGTAAAATGACAACAAGAGCATAATCGCACACTTTTTTTTTTTTTTTTTTAATTTTACAAGAAGCTTAGTTTTTTGTGCTTGTCTGGTTTTCAGCAGCTTACGAGGTCCTCCAGCAATTATACAGAGCATGTAAAAACATATTTTTGCATGTCTGAGCAAGCTATGTGTGTTTGGGAGAGACTGTAACCAGGGGCCAATGGAAAGGGCATAAAGAGGCATCACTTATTTAATGCGAAGAAAATGACACCATCTTTCAGCAGGGCCACGGGGGGGGGGGGGAGGGGGGGGGACCAATGTTTGCTTTAGCAAAGAATTTGCTCTCCAAACAAATCCGCAAAATCTAGGGACAACGGTGTGTTAAGTAAATAGACTGAGAGATTGCATCAAAAAGTTAAACTACAGGACTGATGTAAAGCAATGACAAAAAGACTCATTCCTTGCAGCAGTCTCTGAGGGCATTACGGCTGTTAACATGAAAATGAACTTGCTGACTTTTAGGAGCCCACTGCACACATCAGGCTGTCAAGGTCAAAGTTCAACAGAAGTGGGAGAGATTTTTACAATAGGGTGTGGGCTTTTTTTTTCTTAGTGAATGTGCTGAAAATGCCACACAGCTTTTTTTTTTTTTTTTTTTTTTTTTTTTAAAATCAAAGAAAAACAGCTATCATCCAAGAAGTACAAAAAAAAAAAAAAAAAATCTCAGAGAACTAGTCTATACTTCTTTTTCCTGACTTTTCCTTGCGTAAGCTATTGTATGGTGTCAGAAAGCCAGGAAAATACAAAACATGTCATATGGACTTTTCTGTTGGTACTTCATCCATTTTTGAGCTGCTCTTTTCTATACAATGGACATGGATGGTGACCAGCTCGTCACATTCTGCTACACAATTTCTTTTAAGTTCCATAAAAACAAAACTTTGCGCTTTTTTTCTTCCTGTGGAGCTCAAATTCATGATGTTCATTTTTGAGTGAACCTGCACTTGCAATAAGTACAGATACAAAAAGAAACAGTGCTTAAAAGTTTCACTCTAAAATGAACATTGTCATCATTTACTCACACTCATGTTGTTCCAAACCTGTATGACTTCTTCTGCAGAAAACAAAAGAACATATTTACCAAAATATCTCTGTGTTTTCTGTCAATACAATAGATAATGACTACAGTATGTTTACATGTGCACCAATAATGCGATTATTTCTCATAATCGGAATAAGGTCTTAATCGCAGTAAGATGTTTACATGACATGAGCAGAACTCTTCACTCCAGTTTACATGCAATTTTCATTACTCTGATTATTCGCTAATAAATGGTTATACCACACACAGGCATACAGTATGTATGTATGTACCAGCCATTGTTTTAATCTACTCACATCAAATTCAAAATACATTTTTATGGACGTACTGGATATTATTTGGCGCCGTGATGAACATCGCAATGTTGGGTTTGCCTACGCTGCCGTTGCGTTCTTCGCATAGTCTGGATGAAGATACGGCTAGCTGTGTTGACAGAGTTTCACGATTTGGAGAAGAGAAAACTTCAGAATCATGTCACGGAGTTCATTTATGAAGTTGTGTGAACGATACACAGCATCCCTTGTAGAACCGAGCACATGCACACTTTGGTCAGAGTGGTAATAATGCTATATTAAGGTGTTTACATGCCTGTTTATTGCGATTAAAATCGGCGTACGCCACATAGTTTAATGCGATTATGGTTACTACCATTATGAGCTTAATCACATTAGTCTGATCGAAGTATTGCGTTTACATGAGGTAAAGTTTAAATCGCAATATTGCCAAAATCCCATTATAATCGCATTATGATGGTGCATGTAAACGCACTCAATGTTGTTTTGGACCCCACTGACTTTAACTGTATGGGCAAAAAAATCTGAAACATTCTTCAAAACATCTTTTGTGTTCTACATGAGAAATAAAGTAAAATGGGTTTGAAGGTGAGTAAATGAAGACAAAATTTTAAATTTTAAATAAACTATCCCTTTAAGAGTGACCAGAAACAAAAGAAGGGAAAAAAAAAAAAAAAAAAAACTGTATTGGAATCACTGCACAAGTTCTTGCAAAAGAGTGAAAATGATGACTGTCATGCTCATGAAAGAGGATAATATTTCCATGCATGTACACTGGAACTTTCCCAAACACAAATTCAGACAGCACAACAGTGAGTCAAAGGTACTTTCCAGCAACAGTTTTATAGTTGTCAATATTTCTAATGGGGCTTTCAAATTCTGCTCTCTTTTTGGCAATTGAGTGACTTACTCTTACTCACAATCCTTATCCACATGTTTTCAAGCCAAACTGTACTTTAATTTGTCTCTTGATCATACTGTAATTCACTGCAGTTCAGGTGCACTGAAACAAAGGCTGGGAACAACTGTGCCCAAATACTAATCAAGTCCTGCTTTGAACCCAGGAACAATCCAAGGCATACACATTTGACGCAGCTACGCCATGGATCCGACAACAGCAGGATGTCTTTTAAAACCTAATACCCAAACAATGCAATGCCTTAAAGCCTTCACATGCGAGTCGTGCATGTATTTCACTGACTGCTCTGGTGTTGTGGCGAACAGTGCCATCATTGATGTCTCACCTCTGAAGTCTCCCCGGCATCCTCGCAAAACAAGACGAACCAAATCTGTTGGCAAAGCCATGAAGAATCAAGCCAGAAGCTGGCTGAGAGGGAAACAAAAAAGCCCCTTCACGTAGTCAACGCACTTCAGAAGAACAGACAAAGAGCACTTGAGCACTGACTCATAGTGTTCACTGGAGCATTGCTGGAGCTCAAAGGAATGACTGAAGCCAGGGTGCACACGAAGAGGAAAGGGTCAGGCCCTGTAGGGGGTGTTGCACTGGACCGTCTTTGAACTTATACTTGATGACATCTCATCTTTGTCACAAAGCCTTTGGAGACTGAGAGGGTGTGATTTCAGGATCTGCATACTGGAATAAGAGAGCTAAGGTGGAGGCCTGATTCAAACAATGTGGCGGAAAGATAAAAGTAGGACAATCATGTCCAATTGCATTATACCACTGCAGCAAAGGTGATACATGGCGGTATTATCAGAGCAAAGAAAGAAGTCCTAATGAACATATGGAGAAAAAATGGGAACCTGATGTTCTCGTGATCCCAAAAATATTGCACATCCTATGGGCAATTAATCATTTCCTCTTTGGGTCAACAAAGCAGACATTACGCAGACCTAAGCCATCATCGGCTGCAGCTGTGGGGGAAGTAGCCACATGTGTCTCCTGAAGTTGAGAAAAGTTGCAGTGATGAGCAGAAGGAGTCTCTTTCTGAGAGAGTGTGCCAGCTGTGCGCACGGATGGAGAACATAATAGAACATATGAAACATACAAAATATATTACACTATACTTCAGAGTATTAGAGATTTGTGAAAGTAAACTTCATTTAGTCTTACTGGTTTTGAGTGATTGCTGGTTTTATTTTATAATCTTCATGGGAAAAGTCACTCTCTCTGCTCACGAACTGACGCTGGTGTGAAGTCAACTGATGTATTGAGGTTTTAGTTAAAGCTTTTCACAACCTCCACCTAATTAGGCTCATATGGAGGCAAAGTGAAGGCCTCTTTAATCCCACCATTAATGGGAAATTCCTCTGTACCTAATCACTTATTCATTACTGCTGCCACTGAATGCAGATGAAGACTTCAATCCAAAATGGGGTCCAAAAGTCTGTGACCCCTAGTGAACATGGTTAAATTTTTGTATTTTTAAAATGTAATACAACATATTACATTTTATAGTATATATATATATAAAATATTTAAATTAGCTTATTTGATTAGTGACCTACAGAAATGCAGAAAAAAAGTAGTAGTAAGGCTTTTTGAAGACCAAAACTTTTTGTATTGAAAAGTATGATAAATACAGGTTAAATGTACCAACGATCACATTTAAAAATAAACACTTTTTGGCATACCATGAAAATAACCTGTAGCGCATCTGAATTATATAACAATTAGGCTATCCATCTCATAGTGAAAACCATGAAACCTATCAAAATTTCATTAACAGTAGAAGTGAAATCTTATTGTAGTTTTGAAATCACGTACGGGGGAAGTTTGGTCCCGTCAGCGAGCAAACATGACAGTCACGCGGCTCTTAGACGGTAAGCTTTTCTTTGACTGTTAGCGTTTTTAAGACCTTTTAAGATCTTTTAACACTCTGACAAACCGTATTGCTTCGCAGACTCGTTTTACACATATTTGGCAACACATATTTTGTTGCGGGTGAATTATTGACATAAAACTCTAGACCCTGAATATAAGACAAACCTGTTTTTTTCAAATGTATTTCTAAGAAAAAAAAAAAACATTTATATTCGGAAAAATATGGTAGTAACTTTTTCAAAATCTTAAAACTTTTTTTTTTAACCAGGTTTAAATGAAAAAAGCCAACATTTTCCTAAAAGTCTCCGACTGTTAGATCTCCAAGTATATTTTCTCAAGTCAAGTCCGTGCAAAATAAAATAAAAAAAGAAATATTGCCAAATTATTTCACTCTTGAATAATCTGCAACAAGTCCATGAAGTGTGTTATGCATTTTGTGGCACATGAACGAAAGCACTACATGGTTTTACCCAGCCCTTCAAGTTCAAGACTGCCCTGAGCAGAAGAACAAGAGGAACTCCACCACTTCTTCCAGAACAATCAGGGTATTGATGATAAAAACTGTGGGGCTCCCCATTGTGAGGCTGAATAGATAAAAGACGGATATAACCAGAAAAAAAAAAAAAAAATCCTTTCCGTGCCGCTCAGATCAAACTGTCTCAGGCATATCCACCATCAAAGTCTCTGGAAATGTCAAGCACAGCTATATCAGTTATCAGACAGGACCACCTACTCCACTTCCTCTGTCTTTCACAATCTGTCCTCACTCAAACAGACACATGCAGTCATATCTTCACCAAATACATTTTTTTTCTTCCTTACAAAGTGGTCTTTTATTGGTCTAAAATCCTTCTCCACAACTACAAAACATCAAATAACTTCTGATGTTGTGCTTAGTATAACTTGTCACATTGAGCCGAATTAAAACCCTTATCAGAGGGATAACACCTTTGAGGCGACCTTGGTTTATGTGCTTTGCTCAAGGTCACAATCTCTGGTTATCAGCCTTTGGTAAACAGACTCATTGAGATGCAATTTCTGTCAGTCTCATACCTTTGACCAAAACTGAGACTTTGTGACAACTTGTGACAGGAGTTGTTGAGGTGGGAGGAGGGCGAGAGCTTGCTGAACTGACTGGAATGTGCTTCCGCACATAGTGACGCCAGTGTGGGGGGTCAAGCAGACCGAAAGAGAGGTTGAAAAAGACAGTGGGAACATCTGCAAATGATCAAAAGCGAGGGGACAACATAGACTAAGAGGTAAAACAGAGAAGATAACGTCAAGGACTATGGGGGAGAGACATGTTTGATGAAACTTGTCACTAAATCAAAGAATGCAAGACAGACATGGTTAAATGAGAGAATCATCTTGGTTAAGCAAAAACTGCAGCCATAAACAAGTACATAATGAGACGCAAGGCTGAGTCAAAGAAAAATACATTAAGCCGCATTAAAGGGGTCATAGAATGAAAAATTTCCCATGATCTTTTGTGATAAAAGAGGTTATTGTGCTATAAAAAAAAAAAAAAAAAAAAAAAAAAAAACACTGTTTCAGAACTCAAAATGTCATCTGCTTCTGTTATCAAAAGATCATGAAAAAGTTAATTAAGAGGGTTAGGGGAGCAAAACACTTTGCCAACTGTATAAAAGGGGACGAGGAAAGGATGTATGCCATTAAATTTAAGGCATGTCCTCCGAAGGAGGCGAGGAAGTTCACGAAATGCCACTGTGCGGTTCAGTGTGGCTTAACTGATCATTATGAAAGAGGAGAGAAGGGCTCAGATAACACGCTGAGGCTTGTGTGCCAACCATAAAAACTATTCTATTCTATTCAGTACGATGTTTTTGAAAGAAACTGCAAGGATGCATTACATTTGCAGTTAATACTTTTTACATTGTAAAAAAAAAAAAAAAGTCATGAAAATTTAGTCTGTTTTACTATATTTTTAATTAAAGGGGACCTATAATGCCCCTATTACAAGATATAATATAAGTCTCTGGTGTCCCCAGAATGTGTCTGTGAAGTTTCAGCTCAAAATACCACACAGATCATTTATTATAGCTGGTCAAATTTGCTCCTATTTGGGTGTTAACAAAAACACGCCGTTTTTGTGTGTGTCCCTTTAAATGAAAATGAGCTGCTGCCCCCGCCTGCTTTCCAAAAGAGGGAGGAGCTTTAACAGCTCGTGCTTCGGTTGCTCAACAACAACAAAGCTGGAGAATCTCACGCAGCCAAAATGAGGATTGTCAGTAACAGTGTTCAGCCTTACATTGTTCAAACCGGAGTCGGACACTGATGGAGAGACTCAGGAAGAAGTTACAACTTTTAGGATGCAACTGGATGTTTCCGAATGGTTAGTGGATAAATTTATGTAGTTGCTGTGGAGTTGATTCAACTCATCGACTAGCATGCGTCTTCATGTTAATCTTTTGTGCAAATCCAGCGTTGAATTGACCCTCGTTTGTGAAGCAGTCCGCCGTAAAATGACAGCATGACAACAACACTCTACTACAACAACTCTTCCTTTTCTCTAAATCAGCCCAACATGGCCTCACCCATGGCCTCTGTCCTTCTAAACATTTGCAAGTCCAAGCTGAATAACTTTTTTTATGTTTTAGACCCATCATGGCTTGAATTATAAACCAGCACCACAGACAGATGTGCGCATTGTGCTTGTGGCACCATATATCATAATATTTCAGAATGAGTCCAACACTGAAAAGTGAGAGAAGAAAAGCAGCAGCTGTCTAAAGAGACTGCCATAAATCCATGATACGACTGTGACCGGAGAGTGGGAACGACGGAGCCTTGAGACGGGAACACATCAGCCATTAGAGAGAGACTACATTCAGGAACTAAGAGTAAAGAAAATAACAAATAAGTCAGAAGATACTCTACATCCTTGAGTTTTCACTCCCACTACAGTTTTCAATGGCTGCTTAGCAGTTCCTCCTTAAACAAGGTGGCCAGACTCTGATTAGGGCAAGTGAAAAGAAAACACAAAAACTTTGTTAGGAATGCCTGTCTAATGAAGAAGAGGGGTTTGTTCTCAAAGAACGTGTGCGTGCTTGCTTGGCAAGGCAGAGGGCAAAAGATTTAGCTTTTAAAAGTGTCAAACGCATTTAGTTGTGAGCTGAAGGTAAATCCAAGTTTTATGGGGGAAATGACTAAACTGAAAAGCCCTTTGAAATGGAGAGGCCGTCCACTAGTCTTCTTTCAAAAGGAGGCGCTGCCAAGAGGCCCGGCTCTGAAAATCACATCACAATAACATGGTCAGTCTTGTTGGTATGCAACTGTCACATGGCCCTAATTAAATCCTCTTAAAACAAACACCAAATAACTACCAATCACAAACGAAACACTAATGCACAGGTCTCATTGTGTGGGGGAATTCTGCCCATTCATAAGTTTTAAAGGTGAGATCCAGATCTTTGCAATCAGGGATGCCATTCATTGTTGAAATTCCGGGATTTGGGAGGGGAAAAAAAGGTGGAGCACTTTGCCAAAGGCCATGCTATGAATTCACACCTTCAAGCCCTATTGGAGATGTTTGAGGTGATAAAGACCAACTACAATTGAGCTACTGCTCTGTTAAAACAAAAGAAAGATGCATCCATTCAACAAGGCAGCAAATGGAGTCTCGGGCCCCAGGCTGACTGGCTCGCAGGGGACGACAGTAATTCACAAAGCTGTTTACAGGACGGGATAAAGCTCTGAATAAGTAGCTGTGTTATCTAAACAACTCTGAAAGCTTTACTGTTGTGGGTTTACTGCTCTGTGAATGTTTCAATCGTGGCTAAATTGATTATAAGCCATTCTAAAATGTCATGTGGTGGACTGAGATTTCTCAGAGAAATTTATGGTGTGGAAAACCATTTGCTCTGTTTGGCGCTCCCCACGAGAACAAGGAGTTGGATTTGAGCTACACCCTGTATGTTCAGGCCTGCCTCTCTTGGCGGGGCTGAGGGGAGGCGTTGGTCAGTTCATAACAGTCCTCTGTCATTTCTCAATAGTTGACCTTTGCACAACCATTCATCTCAAATATGAGGAATACATTTTATATTTTTTAAAAATATTTTAAATATGAGGTAAGAACAAAATCATTAAACTTGGTTAAAGTAAAAGGACAAATTACAGCTACAGGTTTTATTTTACTATGCAAAAAAAAAAAAAAAAAAAAATGCCTAGAAAAGCTGGAAAAAGCATACATTAACTACAACATAATCAATTATTAATATTTTTTTTCTCTTTTGTTTTACATGTATTCGGAATTTTTTTGTATGACAGCCAGGCCAAAAATTATGAACGCACAATTTGGCATGTTTTATTGCGTTATCACAACTAAAACTATTGACTTCAAGCACAACCAGCTATTTTCAGTTGCAAAAAAACCAAAAAAAAAACAAAACAATTTTCCAACTGTACTGTGAAAAAAGATATACTATTTAACTTGTAAATAATATTTTTCAAATAGTTTCTGGACAGAAAATGATGATTTCATACATAATTACATGAGAATTTAGCGAGAAAATGTTCTTTGTTGTCATGAAAAAAGTACAACTGGAAACAAGTTAAATTTTGGTGTGAAATATGACTCTTTTGGCTCGTTTCCACCGTACAGTACAGTACGATTCGAGACGGTAAACCCTGATCCTGCTTGCGTTTCCACCACCAACTGTACCCTTACTTGATAGGTGTGGTGTATGCATGGAAGTAGCGATCAACATCATTCTCCCACAGAGAAGAAAGTGACACAGTAAACAACAATGGAGGACATATTTTGTTCTTGCTTCTTGGCATATGGCTGTTTGTCACAAGACGACGACAATATTTTAATATTTTTAAAAAATGCCGCATCTTGTGTTGTCATTCCCCTTGTAGCACACGCAAGTGACGATTCTCTGTCAAGCAATCAATGTTCTGCAGTGAGTCTAGCTCCACACTTTAGGTACCGGACTACTGTGCTAGGTACCCCAAAGGAAGGGTCCCAAAAAAGTGGTACGGTATTTTGGTAACATTCACATGTTCTGACAATCGAAATGGTACCGTAACGCTCGTGGAAACGAGCCATTTGTGAAACTGACCCAGAAAGAACCTGGATTTACTGCAAACAAAACACAAAATTCAATCATATCCAGGTTTTAAAAAACTATTTAATCATACCAATGACAATTTCCACCTTTTCTACTCAACTATTTCAACTATGACTATCTCAAGGTGTGCCTGTTTGCTCCAGGAGGAAGATGGTCTATGGGGTGAGGTAACTAAGATTGGACCTCTCTCTGGCATTCCTTCAGCACTCTTCCAAACCTCTCGAACACAGCCGGAGGTGCACGAGAGAGAGAGCGAGAGAGAGACCCTCAGGGAACTAGAAGGATTAGGGGTTGCTGTATGAGTACATGAGTGGGGGGCTGTCCAGAGGGAAAGCCTCAGCCCAAAGCTACAGTCCAATTAAACTTCCTCTCATGACCTCACTGCATTCTTCCGTGGTGGGATGAACAATGATGGCTTTGACTTTTTAAATGTGTGGGCATGACAGTTTTTTTTCCCGAACATAATTTTTCACCATCTGCCCATCGGCCTGCTGTGAGATACATGTCGAACATCTGTTAGCGTCCACACTCTCGCAATACACACCATCAGCCTGTACAGCCTGACCAGACAGAAACTTCTGGAAATTCTTGAAATTCATTACACAAAAGGTATAAAGAATTATTTATATTATTTAAAGTTTAATTGAGCAAAACATACATTTAACCTTAAAATGAATTTGTGGCACTGTTGCATGTTCATATGCTTAAAATAAGCACAGTTGGGATTGCTCAGGTTGACAGAGGAAACAAAATGCTTACTGTGTCGTTGGCCAACTTTTCAATTGTTGCGCCCTACACACAAATCAGCCAAAAGGGAAAGAAACAATGTTCTGTATTATATATAGTTGTGCTCTAAATTATTCATAGCCTTGGTAAATATGACCAAAGAAGGCTATGAAAATAAATCTGCATCGTTAATCCTTTTGATCTTTTATTTTAAAAATCTACAAAAATCCAACCTTTCATTGGAGAATAAGAACTTTAAATGGGGGGAAAATCTCATTATGAAAGAAATGTTTTTCTCTAATACACATTGCTCACAATTAATCATACCCTTTTATTCAATACTTTTTGCAACCTCCTTTTGCCAAGATAACAGCTCTGAGTCTTCTGCTATAATGCCTGATGAGTTTGGAGAACACCTGACAAGAGATCAGAGACCGTTCTTTATACAGAATCTCTCCAGATCCTTCAGATTCCCAGCTCCATGTTGGTGCTTCTTCTCTTCAGTTCACTCCACTCATTTTCTTTAGGGTTCAGGTCAGGGAACTGGGATGGTCATGGCAGAAGCTTCATTTTGTGCTCAGGGACACATTTTTGTGTTGGTTTTGATGTTTGTTTTGGATCATTGTCCTGTTGGAAGACCCAACCACGACCCATTATAAGACTTCTAGCAGGGACAGTAAGGTTTTGGTTTTTAAATATATATCTATATATCTATATATATATATATATATATATATATAATTTTTTTTTTTTTTTTTTTTAAATATATATTTATATTTTCAAGCCTCATTTCCTGGCCAAGGAGGGAAACAGCTGTCAGTAGTACACACAACCGATTTCCGAACCGACAAATTATTTTAACACTAGTGGGACCTTTAGTCTAATCTTGTGAAATATCCATTTTGTTTTGAGAACTCTAACACTTGTTGATCTAACATTTATTGCTCAATCTTCTAATTAACCTTTGAGTAACTTCCAAGACTTCCAAAGTCCTTTGCACATTAAGTCATGTTAAAACATGGCTTCCCAGCAACAGTCAAGCCCAATTTAACCTGTAACCCAAGCAACACAGACACCACCCTTACTGTTACTGATGCAAAATAGTTACTTCAACAGCTCATTTGGAGAAAACAGTGAAAGAACGAGATGGTGAAGGAGGAATAAATTTACATTGAAACCCATCTACACTCAGTACTGGAACTGACCATGCACTATTGATTTTACAGCGGGTAGGTGTAGTGAAGGAGGGTGGCATGCATTGCATTACAATAGAGGAATCTGAGGAATGCAGCAGAATACATAGTCAGAGTCGAGCAGCGAGCCCTATACTAAACAAATCAGAGCACTGAATTTGATAAGATAAAGAAAAAGTCAGTACCCATCTGCGTACTGGACAAGTGAACTTGGTGCAGTCACACACTTTGACAACAAGCTATAACTTTACAACTTTACAACTCATGATCTTGCTTTTCCACCATTACATTTGCATGGGGTACAAACAGCCATCAATGGAGCACAAAGCCTGTGTCCACACCTTCAATCATTATTACTGGTCGACAGCTGATATTTGACTTTTTTTTATTTATTTTTTTTATTATTGGCATTGGCTGATAAGTTTTTCTGTTTGGCCGATAAGCGTCATAGGCAAGCAGGACTTTTATTTTGACAACGCTGTGAACAAAGTGCCTGAGTGCAGATGCACAGATTTACTTTTATTTTTTATTCACATTTTTAACAATTTCTTTATTTTTGAAAATACCATAATAGGATTACAAAAACAAATAAATAGTGTATCAGCAACATTCTCTTCAAACTGCTGCTCCGTCATGACAGCAGTTAAAGGGATAGTTCACCCAAAAATGAAAATTTTTCATTAATTACTTACCCTGATGTCGTTCCAAACCCTTAAGACTTTTGTTCATCTTCAGAACACAAATTAAGATATTTTTGATGACAGCTATGCAACTGAAACTTTGATGCTTCAAAAAGTTCATAAAAAAGATCGTAAAACTAATCTATATGAATTAAGTGGTTTAATTTTTTGAAGAGACTCGACCGCTTTAGTCGCTCGATCGCCAAAATTCAATCTGTTCATCTTATAAAGTGATTGTATCTCTTCAGAAAATTTGGACTAAACCGCTCAATTCATATGGATTAGTTTTACAATCTCTTTATGACCTTTTTAAAGTGTCAAAGTAGCAGATTAGACAGTAAAATTTCACAACAAACTTCATAAAAGGCATTTTTCATTCCAACGATGACAATATATTTCCCACATGATCCATTTAAGTTTATGCACTTAAGAGTTAGCATGTTAAACCCTCATGAATTCATTCTGATAAGACCCATTTAAGCCACTCTGTATTCATTGATCTATCTTCACCTAAACTTAAGCACCTATTCAGGACCTGCTGTTTGCTCGCTCTTTAGTGAGAAGTCAACAGCATCATGGTGTTGAGCTCTGGGAGTGCCGAGCTCAGAGGGGGACCCCTGGGGTGGCTCTCTGGACAGGGTGGAGGAGGCAGGAAGAGGGGAGGATGAAAAAACAGAAAGGAGGGTGGGAAGTAATGATTGAGTTTAATGCCTGAGGCCCCCTGACTCGTTACAGAGCAGACAGACCATGGGACCACTGGTGTGAGAATCACTAATGGCTGGTGTTGACATGAAAAGGCGTGTTGGTGTTGCTGGTGGACAACAATACCCAAACATCTCTTTGGAGGCCATGTTGTAAAGAATGAAAAGTTAAATCAAAAGCCAGACTACAAAATCAATACATCACTTCACAACTCAAAGACTTTACTTAACATCAAGGGACTTTGAATCAAACAAATAATTGGATTACAATCAAGAGATTTTCACAGCAGTTAGAAGTAACCGGATTCACACTGTTTCAGGCAAACAGGACAACTGTGGATGGGAAAACAAAATGAGCTATTGTGAGTTTTGACAGCGATGGCCACCCAGGATCACATGGGGCTACAAATGTGTGTTATAGTGTGGGAAACCAGGGCAAACACACAGTAAAACAGGGTCAATAGACCCACCTTGACTGCACACCCTAGAAGTCAAAAGGCACAAACAACAAACATTTGCAATACTGCAATAGATTACACATCCCATATCCTGTTTTTTGCACATGGAGGTCAACCACTATGGGTCTTTCAATGGCCAGCTGCAATATTTAAGGGTGATATAATTCAGACACATACAAATATACAAATGTGTATAAGCAGTAGTCTATATAAATAGGTGGTTCTTGCCTAAGGAACAACTGTGCAACAATTTGTGCAGTCTAAAGTCTGATCAGCATTACCATTAATTAATAGGGTATTTAAATGTAAATGTAAAAATAACTTTTACTGGGATTTTTTTTTTTTTTTTAAAGGTGTTTTTAAAATATTTTTTAGGATGATATTTTATGAAATGGGATGAACAAAAATGGTTTAAGACAAATGTAATTTTGCACCAACAATGCAATTACATTTGCTTCAAAAATGAAGCAGGAAAACATGAACATGTAAACATGATATTGATGAAAAATGTATGTATTATTTTAGTGTAACTTTTTTTTTTATTTAGTTATTTTATTTTATTCATTATTTAGTGAACTGAAATAATGACATGACAAAATATTAACCAAAATTTAAAAGGACATTTACCAAAAGACAATAGTCAAGTCACTTATTTATATAGCGCTTTATACAATAGGGATTGTTTCAGAGCAGCTTTACAGGGATGAACAGGAAAAATAATGATTCATTGCTTTAATTAAAATGTAGCCATTAATCATTGCAGAGTATTGAGTAAAATCAAAGATGTGGCTTACTTTGAATATTATTGCATGAAACCAAAAGCTGTCATCACTGATTCAAGGGGAAGCTTTAAGGCAACGCTTCAAGGCACTGATGCGTTTTAAACCACATTACAGTGCAGACGCACAGCCACAACCTCCCTTGAACCACATCAGACAGAATTCATAGACAAGACTTTGTGGTCGACTAGTCATAACAATGGGATTTTCTTGCGCTGTAACTACTCACATGGTGGTAGCTTGTTGAGTTCTAGACAGCCGGAGAAGCTAAGCACTAACTAGTCTGGTCTTGTTCAGTCTAGTGTTAAAAATAGTAAAAGTGAGCATGCCAGTCAGACTGTGAAAGGTCACCTGCAAATCACAGAATATAAACTTATAGGAGTCATGACATGTACTTTTGACATAAGTGGTCTTAGGGTGTTTTCACACCTGTAGATCGATTGCATTGTTCCAAAACAGGGACTAAATTTGTTACAATGTTGCATTTTCTTCTTGGTTCGGTTTGCTTTCACAAGGCAATATTTCAAAGCGCACCAAAATGTGTTTATGCGCCTCTTCATCTTAAAATGAGAGATAGAGAGATACATAAACACATTTTGCGAGTCACATGAGTGTACAACTGTCCCCTTATTGGTCAGAGTTTTCTCAGCGTCATCCATTAAAATGATTGACAAGTTCACTTTATGAGCATATTGTGGCTTTTTTTGTACTGTCGAGACACACGCAAACACTATACGAACGTAGCCGTCATTATCGCTGTTAAATTATATTCATATTAATTCAAGCGCGCTCTCTCTGTATCTCTCAGCGCTGAAACACTATATGAATGTTATAATGCAGCAAGAGTGGGAATCAAATGCACGGATAAGCGCGATTACACAATATTTTAAGATGAAGAGGCGCTCTTTGGTTTTTAACTGCAGTAATTAATGTGCTCACTCACAGAATCAAACACTGCTGCATTTTATATAACGCATTTCCCACTATGAAATATGATATCGTTTGTTTTGTTGGTCCGTTGGGTCGGATTTCTTTCACACCACAAGCGAACCGCCCCAGAGTTCGTTTGCAATCGGGCCGAGACCACCTCGTTCAGGTGGTCTCGAAGCGATTGTTTTGGTGGGGGTCCGAGCGCGATTGCCGTGTTCACATGTGCCTAAACGAACCGAGCCAAGGGAGAAAACGTACCAGGTTCCGAAACAAACGCTCAGGTGTGAAAGCACCCTTAAACACCCTGTTTTTCATAGCTTAAAACGTCCTCCTCATTATAAACAAAGCGTTAATTTAATCAAGCTCCAAAAAAAGCGTGTTTTAATATTGCGGGATCTGTGACGTCACACAGGCAAATACATTTGCATAAGACTGCCTCCAGACTTTTGGGTGAAAGAACGTTTGCTTTGAGGCGTCCAGTTTATACTACTGGTTTAGGATCCCAACATTGGAAACAAGTGGATGGTTTATTTTAATGCCGTCCCGGATCGCGTCGGAGGATTTATGTTTGTTCGGAACATTTTGTTTTGTAAATGAGGCACAGTGTAATGGAGGGTTCGCAAAGAAACTTTTGTTGAAAGATGAAGCAGTCAGCTGTATTGGATCTGACAACAGCTGCATCATAAACCATAAGTAAATAATTTCATATTGCTTTGTCTGTAAATGATGGTTTTATATGGATGTTTTCAAAAAACTAACTTGCATGCAATCGCAAGTGGGCATTGATACTGTTTCCTATGCAATGACATTAGCCAATCAAAACACTGGCCATATAATGACAAGCCTTAAAGGAGCCGCCCCTTAAAAACGGATCATTTTAGAAAGAGGGTCAGAATGAAAGTTAAAAATAAGCATTTTTCCCCATATATTTGCTTTTTAAACTTTATTAACATTAAAGTGCCCCTATTATGCCTTTTTTAAGGTTCCTAATATTGTTTTGGGAGTCTCCTACAACAGGTTTACATGCATGCAAGGTCAAATAACATTTTTGTTTTCTCATAATATACATTTAATTTCACCTCAAAAAAAACAGTTTGTTTTTGTATGTTGTAAACTCCCACGTTAGCCGAGCACAAACGTGAATAGCTTATGCATTAGACTTTGTAAACAAAAGTCATCATTACTCCAAGTAATAAGACAGACAAGCTGCATTAATCGACACATATTTAGACAATATTGGACCCACATCTGAATAGCAGAACTAAAGAAATGCGAGTTAGCCGGTTAGCAGGAGTCATACAGACTAGGGGGTACGTTACACAACATAACATACAAAACTACGAATTTTGAACGATAAGGTGCAATGTTTGCGATGTTTCGTTGTGACGTCACAATGAAACGGCTTGGGATTCGGTTTACAAACGACTCGTTTAATTGACTCTGAGTCGACTCTTACTTTTGAGAGACAATAACTTTATATACGGTGTTTTCATTCACTTAGAGCTATGTTACACACTACATGAAAGGTAATTTTCAAAAATCCATAGGTGCACTTTAAAATAATAAACAAAATCCATGTCACGACCCCTTTAAATGTCACTGCAAATAGTCAATCAGTAACATCCCAAACTTATAGAAATATTCCAAGTTCAATACATGTTAAGGTCAATTTACAGAATTTGTGACAATGTTGATTACCACAAAAATTAATTGGCTTGTCTCTTCTTTTCTTTAAAAAAAGTAGCAAAAATCTGGGTTACATTAAGGCACTTACAACAAAAGTGAATGAGGTCAATCTTTAAATGTTAAAAGACTCGCAATTTCAAACATATAGCCACAAAACATCAACAATATGCATGTTAGCATGATTTTTGTGTAAAAAAAAAAAAAAAAAAAAAAAGTTATCCATTTCTGTGTAGTTATATTGAATTTTACAACTTTGTTGCCATGAAAACCCTGAAAACTGTAAAAATTACAAGAAAAACCTCACAGCTCAAATAACGTTTTAATAGGTTTTTAATTTTTACAATGAAGTTCACATTATGCTTTTAAATCATTTACTTTCATTTACACATCATAACCTTTTTTTTTTTTTTTTTTTTTTTTTTTTTTTAAATTAGACACTATGACTTTTTTTTTGTTGCATTCAACATCATGCAACAAATACTTTTGATTAAGCCGAACTTGTACTGAATATTCCTTTAATAGAAAAGAATGATGTGAAGGAAAAAATAAGGAAACGCCTCTTCTCAATCTTTCAGGTCTGCACATGTATACAGAAGAGTTAATGATAAACTCAGTAACACTCATAACTTTACATTGACAAAATCTATTCCACAGGATGCCTTGGCTCAACACTCACTTCACCGTTCATTAACTTCAGGCCTTCAAGGCATGCAACGGCCTCGTTCCAAACCAACAAAAATCTCAAACCTTTCTAGAGGAGTTGAACTTGGGAAATGGGAGGAGGCGTTTTTAACCTATTCAAGATCATGCACGGAAAAAGTGGACACTGTTAAACACTGAGGATGCATGTTTAAACATGGATGCAGGACATGCAACAGCTGCATAAACAGTTACTGAAGTGCTGCCAAGCTCCTCGTTCGGCCCTCCTCCTCAAATAACCCTCCCTGTGCCGGGGTATGTGATATTTTAAGGGCTTTCTCAAGAAGAGTTGGATCACGGTCTAAGTGAAGGGTCAAAGAAATAACAATCCCTGATATTATTTACAACATCCTTTATTTAAACTTCCGACTTCTCAGGGTTACAACATCATCGGGTCAATGAGCCAACACTGAAACCTTCAAATATTTAGAGCGCTCACTAAACAACTGTGCTGATGAGCATAGAGATGGGCGTTGAGGGTGTTTTATTGACTCGAGAACTTGGTTTTTGATTTATCAGTACTCGAGGAGACTAAATGTTCTTGTTTCAGGGTTCCCACACTTTCTGACCAATGAATTTCCATGATGCTCTTACTTTCTAGTTGTTTATGATGACTAGATAAGGAATTTTAATAATTGTTTTATAGAGATCATACTCACAAAAAACATGTCTAGCTGAAAAAATGAGCATGACAACTCAAAACTGAACATAGATAGATAGATAGATTCAGGCAAGAATTTAAAAAACAAAGTAAATTCTATATTAGTACTCAGTTCAAGTAAATATCAACAATATAAAATTAAGTAAAACCTACTCAACTTTTCTGATACTGGTGTTCCCATCATGCACTGGGGCATGAATAATTAATAAGGTTTTTTTTGCTGTTTTCCAGCTGTATTTACACCGTTTTATCATTGCTTTTGTTGTTAGGCTTAGTAACTTGCGATTTTGTGACATCTGGATTTCATTTTCTTCTCAAAATGACACCTTCATACTCAAAAACAATCTATTGAATGTTACAATCATTGTATATATTGTGTGTCAAGTATTGAAGTCTCTGTGTTCGGGTGAGTGCCGCATTACTTCTAATATGTAGATATGGTGTCTATACAATATCTATTGTCTTATTTACTTAGATGTTTCTAAGTAAAGCATACACTTTAAAAGCATGGTTTAATTATTTGCGTAAAAAGTATTGCCAAATTTTATTAAAAGTTACTTATTTTCTTTGTTAACTTGTATAGAATTAAGTAAAATCCACTTAAGTTATGAAATTAAATGAATTAAGTAATATTTAATTTCTTTATGAATGTTAAGTTCAATAGTAAGTAGATTTTACTTGATAACAGGTAAGTTTTACAGAGCGGTAGCAGTAAAATGTGTTAGGATTTTATCAAGTAAATCCTATATATACATATTTTTTGTGTATATTAATTTTGATTACTTTTCTATGAAATTTTAATAGTAATTAGGAAGAATAAGGAATTTAAAAAATAATTTTAGAGATTGCACTCACAAATAACTTCAAGTTCAAGAAATACTTCAAAATGGAGCATACCTAGAAAAGTGGATTCACTGTAGAAAATTCAAACACCAAAAATAATGTAACCAATAACAAAATCAAAAAGATTAAGCTGTTCCATGTGTAATCATTAATGAACTTTGTTAGGAAAAAAGATTGATCATTGCTGTCATGGAGTTTTTTAGTGTCCATCACTAGTTAAACATGCAGAAAATGTCAAAAAAAGCATGGTGATGAACAAATGCTCTACAGCGAAACAGATAAACATCCTGTTTGCATGACCATAGCTAACAGTTACCTGCTCACATTAAAGCTCAAGGTCATATGCGTCAGACATGTGTCTATCGAGAGCAGCTGTGGAAATTGCCTTCACGTGTGACACTAACAAGAGGACTTCAGGGTAGGGTTTCAGTCTCCTGTGTGTAAAACACACATTCTCCATAAATTATCAGTTTATGGCTTCTTCAACTCTTTTTCCTCTCTGCCCCCTTTACATCTACCATACGAGGATCATTCCTTACACAAAACAAAGTAAAATTACACTGCAAGCGTCTACATGCCTACGCAATGCATCTTTTTCCATCTTGTCACATTCACACACACATAAACATATAGACTGTGTCTATAATTAGGAGAAAGGTCTCCCTGAGGCATTTAATAATTTCCTGTGCAACACAAATCAGACAAAGAGGAAGACACACACACACAAGTCCCCCACAAACAGTCCAGAGCACTTCCTTCAACGGTGCCTCCGGAGGTCAGGAGCCTCTCTCGGCCCTAAACCACTCATTCGGTCCCATTCCCACAGCCCAGGGTTCAGCTATGGCCGGGATTGTGGTTTTAACAGGTCAGGGTTTATGGATGAGGAGGAATGAGATCATAAACAAATGACTTTTTTTCCGATTATGGTAATGTGGAGAAAAAAAAAAAAAAAACTATTGCTATACTGTACTATTGCTTGGAAATAACTTAAGGTGAATTAAAGTATAGGTATAGTTCACCCAAAAATGAAAATGCTGCTATCATTTTCTCAATCTCATTTCGGTCCAAATTTGGTACAAAATGGCACTGGACCCAATTGACTTTCAATGTATATGCAAAAAAAAAAAAAAAAAAATTATTGTTGTGTTCCACAAAAGAAAACGTCATAGGTTTGGAACGAAAATGAGAGTGAGTAAATGACAAAATTCTCATTTTTGGGTGAACTATCACTTTAAGCAATAAGATGTCAGACTATCAACATTGAGAGGCTCAAATATATTGAAGCCGACTGTCTGGGTGAGATATTTAAAACACCATCACTGTGTTCATTTCCAATAAGGTTCAACACTCAGCTGGCAACTTCCTGTCTGTCACCCTCAGCTGTTCCCTTAATAAAACACAGCGCAGAGACAGCCAGCAGCAGGACCGCTGATAACAGCCATTACAAAAGCAAAAAAAGATACAGCACAGATCCAAAGGGGATAACTGCTCTTTTCAAAGGGTCCTTTCGGAGAGTGATAAGAGGAAGGAGACGTCTCACTATCTCTATACTTTAACAGACAAAATTACCCAAAGTCACCCATTCGCCACTCTCATCACAGATGTGCCTGTTCGCTGCAGGTTTTTGAAGATTTTCATCAAAGATTTTCTTAGGAGGATAATCGTGATGTTTAGTCTGAACCAGCATGTGTTAGACAAGAGTCAACGAAGGTTTCAGATTTTAGCCAATCACATTACAGTATGCAGTACTGTACCTAACTCTGCATCTTTCTATACTACTAAGACTACATAAAATGCTGGCTGACCAAAAGTTTAATGCAGAATTTAAGTGGTAAATGTCAAATGTTTTGCAATGATGTCAATTTAACCAAAACTGTTGACGTGAACAGTTCACAAAGCTGTACTGGAGGCTGAGACTTATTGTAAAGGCAATTATCATTATCATGTCACACTAAAAAGATCCAAGATGGCCAAAAAAAAAAAACTTTATAATACCATGGTATTATAATGGTACCATGGCCAAAATTCTACAATGTGCAGCTGGATTTAGACCGTTTTGTCCTAATTTGCATTAAAGCTAAGGTAGGCAATCTTTTTCATAAACACTTTTTGTTATACTGGTTGAAAGGCTCTTCACATCCTGATAGCAATCAATAACAGAAGTAGTCTAAATATTAAAAAAAATTTATATATACAGTACTGTGCAAAAGTCTTAGGCACGTCAGTATTTTCACCTCCAAAAAAAGGTTTTAAGCCAGTTATTTATATCTTTTACTGTAGTGTGTCAGTAGGAAATATCAGTTCACATTTCCAAACATTTATTTTGCCATTAATTGTAATTATCCTGTGAGATTTTTGTATGCACAAGGAGTCTGACAACAGCCGGTGCTCGACACGGACATCTGATCTAACCATCATCGAGTCTGTCTGTGATTACATGAAGAAACAGATGAAACTGAGACAGACTAAATCCAGAAGAACTGTGGCCGTGTCTCCAAGATGCTTGAAGAAACCGACCTGCAAAGCTACCTGAAAAACTATATGCAAGTGTACCTGGACAAAACCGGTTTTAAACACAAAGGGTGGTCACACCTAGTGATGTGACCTTTGAACCGAGGCTTCGGAGCTTGTGCCGAGCATAAATGGGCGTGCCAGATGAAGCCTCGATTCGAGGCTTGTGTTGGTAACATAGAAATCACGTGACCAATGACAAACGAAGCCTCACTTTCTGTCCAATCACGTGCGCGATTCACATTGCGTGTCGGAAAGTTCGAACCCCCAGATCTTTACGAGTAGGTTTTCATTCAGACTTATTCAATTACATTTTTAAATACCCAGTTATACAAGTAATATGAAGAATACAAATTATTTCAGGAAAATAAAATATTTGCCATGTGCAATTCATATGTGTACATTTATTCTTCTGTTACATCATGATATTCATACTGGCATTAAATGCCACAGTTTAATGGGTAAAATAATTTATCACAGAGATAAATTCAACACACACAGGCTTTGATTTGAGCACGTAACATGAAACTGTGTGGTGGCTGCTTCATCCGACAAAGCTTCTTTCACATTGTTTTGACTGCTTTATTTTTTACTAAACACCAGATGGTGCTGTTTTCGACACTCTTGAAGCTTTGAATCTTTTCCCGAAACAATGAGGGGAAAGCCTCGGTGCTTCATGAGGCTTCATTTGCCCATCACTAGTCACACCAAATACTGATTTGATTTAGTTAATAGAAGTTAACCGATATCCTCACTTTACAGTATTTTTAAACAAGTGCCTAAAACTCTTCACAGTACTGTATCTTTGCAGGTCGGTTTCTTCAAGCGTATTGGAGATGTTGCCGCAGTTCTTCTGAATTTAGTCTGTCTCAGTTTCATCTGTTTCTTCATGTAATCACAAACAGACTCGATGACGGTGAGATCAGATCTCCGTGTCGAGCACCAGCTGTTGTCAGACTATTCAAAAATCTCACTGCATTATTACAATTAATGGCAAAATAAATGTTTGGAAATGTGAACTGATATTTCCTACTGACACACTACAGCAAAAGATATAAATAACTAGCTTAAAACCATTTTGGGGGTGAAAATACTGACGTGCCTAAGACTTTTGCACAGTGCTCTATGTTCTCTGCAAGTCTCAGGACCAAAAAATGTTGGTCCAATCATTGCATTCGGTCTGAAAGGGTTAGTTCACCCAAACAATGAAATTATGCAGTTGTACAGTGTCGGCCAATACTGAGCTGGCGATCGGATGTAAACGCGGAAGCGTTGCACTGCGTTCACTGCGTCGACTGCGTAGGAGACTGACAGGGAAGAGGAAAAATTGTTGAATAAAGTCGTTATTTTTGTTTTGTTATTGTGTACAAAAAGTATTCTCGACGCTTCATAACATTAAGATTGAACCACTGTAGTCACATGGACTATTTTAACAATGTCTTTACTACTTCTCTGGACCTTGAATGTGGTAATTTCGTTGCTTTCTATGGGAGATAAAAAACCTCTCGGATTTGATAAAAAATATCTAAATTTGTGTTCCGAAGATGAACAAAGGTCTTGCGGGTTTGGAACGACATGAAGGTGAGTAATTAATAACAGAAATTTCATTTTTGGGTGAACTAACCCTTTAAGCTTTCAAAGCTAGATTGCTATTGCTAGCCTATCCGAAATTGCCTACCCCACCTTTAAATGTTAAAATAAAATAAAAAAGTTCATCTTCAGTTTTGGAATGGTTACTGCATTTCGCAATGTCGAAATGGAGAATAACAACTTTTAAATGATAGATGGATGGACAGATAGATAGGACACAGGACACACACACACACACACACACACACACACACAGAGCGTTGCAGTTTCTCCCATTCATTTTTCTATGAGTGGTCACTCAGTCTCCTCCTCCACCTCATACTGTCTTTGGCTGTGTGAAGGCTCAGGAGAGTATGCTAGGCATGCTAATGAGCACAAACTTGAAAATGCTGTTTGGTGCCAGGCAGAACGTCAAGCACATGCTATACTAGCAAACTCTCAGGGCAAAAAAAGAATGGAAGTCAGGTTAGATCAGTCTGCCAGGGCTAAATTTGGCCCCGAAAACTAACTGAACATAGACTGCTACAAGACAGCTGCTACGGCTAAAACAAGGCTGCAGGAATGCACAGAGAAAGTATCCAGAGTCTCAGGTAGAGAAAATGGCTAAAAGGCAGGCAGACTGTGACAAGATTGCTGCTACTTTCTGTATCTAAGCACGATTGTGCCACAACATACATGAATAGTAATAACAGTTTTTTCAAACACATTCTTTTTAACTTTGCAATTTCTTGAATTGTAAATGCATCTCTCTGTGTCTGTCTTCTGCAAGAGACTTCCTGTATTGCCAGCAGCAGAAAAATACAGCTGAACCGAGATATTATTTGGTAACGTCTGGAAGACAGTCAACACTGTAATATATTGTTCTTGCTCCTCATATTTTCAATGGACAATGAGGAAAAAGCCTTCCAAACTGAATGGAGTAATCACATGGCCAGACATCTGACAGACAGAAGAGAAGAGCTTCAGCAGACCCTGAATGTTAATTACTAACCTCTGACGCTATCATCTGACAGCTACAAGATCCTTAACGCTACCGGTGCCTCGTCTGTGCTCAGCTTATCTGAGTACAAGATACTGACCAAAGGCCAACTGATTCTCACACCAAAACATGTTATGACTTTTATTAGTTTATTAGTTCTTGTGAATTTATTCAAAAAATCCTAAAAAAGAAAAAAATCATGGTTTCCATAAAAATATTAACAGCACAACTGTTTTAAACATTGATGATAATAAATAATAAATGTTTCTTGAGCATTGAATCAGCATATTAGAATGATTTCTTAAGGATCATGTGACACTGAAGACTGGAGTAATGATGCTGAATATCCAGCATTGACATCACAGAAAAAAATAACATTTGAAAATATATGAAAACAAAAAACAGTTGTTTAAAATTGTAATAAGTCACAATATTTAGAATTTAGAAGTTTTAGAATTTTGAAAAATAAACAGATACCAAGACTATGCTTTTCATTCAATATGGTAATCTATAATGAAGAAAAAAAAAAACACTAATTAATAAAAATGAAAACAGATGAATTCCGATTTCAATGCCAATATAATCAAATGGCTAAATGTTGGCAGATTAATTGGACAGAGCATATCTACCATTACTATAAAAGCTAAAGCAATTTTATTACCATTTTCATGTAATTCACTATAGACATGAAACAAAATTTTGATGGAAAAAAAGCCTGCATTTCAGGTCTAGCATTACACAGGCTTGTACTGTATTTAAATATTTGTTGCTGCAAGAACTTACAGCGTTTTATGAGGTCAAGGAGGCATGCTGTACAAAGCCTTTAAATCCATCTTGAGCTGATGCATGTAATTATGAGAAAGGAGGAATACAGAGAGAGCTGAACTTCATTTTCACATGACGAGTGATCACTGATATCAACAGTATCAAAATCCTGCATATGGAAACTCTGGCCTTGGATTAATTTCCTCTTACTTCAATAACAAATAACCAGGGCTTTTCTGCAAGAGCAATTAAATACTGCCAATACCATACAATGCCAGTACTGCTCTGTGATCTCACTGGTGAAACAAGGAGGGTGTTTTGAAGTTAAAAGGGGTCAGGAGTCAATAATGGGCCAGTGAAAAAGGGAGTATGGGCGTAGAGGTACAAGTCAAGTGTGTCCTGAGGGCACCATATGCTGAAGTATAGCATGTTTCGGCACGTAGACCATCTATCAGATACAAAGGCAATGACTAAATCAAATCTCATGGGTCACATTATGGTCAGTGACATTCCAGAGTGGACTCATCCCTAACTGTAGGTAATGCATAACTGGAGTGTACCTACTTAATTCCACAACTGAAAAGACTAATAATACACAAGAGATACAGCGTCACTGAATATTCAGTAACACCTATAAAAACATGAATAAAACACGACGTTACAAAGAAAGAAAATTTAATAAAACCTTCTGTACCAAGGGTCAAATATTAAGTTTTTTACCAATAGACAGTGATTTAGGAAAATTTCCTGGCCAAAATTTTATATTTTATATATATATATATACACACACACACGCTAATATATATATATACACGCACTAATATATATATATATATATATAATTAGTGCGTGTATATATATATATATATATATATATATATATATATATTAGCGTGTGTGTGTATATATATATATATATATATATATATATATATATATATATATATATATATATATATATATATATATATATATATATATATATATATATATGTGTGTGTGTGTGTGTGTGTGTTTTAAATATATAAAAAATAGTTATATTTCTATTTATTATTATTTATATTCTATATTATAAATTTTAGGTGCCTGCCAAAAAAAAAAAATAATCAAATGTTCAGACAGATTATGATTTTGTTTCTCATATTTTGATTTTGGTGGCTCTTTTGCAAGTCGCTTTGGATAAAAGCGTCTGCTAAGTAAATTGACGTAAATAATGAGAGAAAAATTACACATATTCACAAAAACTTTAGTAAAAGAAACCACACCATTATGGTGCTTAATTTAGAAGATGGTTTTGCTCTTTGATTCGAAATCGCTTGTCAATTACATCATAAACGTCAGATTATCACCGTTACAATTTGAACTCGTCACCTTGGAATTATAAGGTTCTGACATTTTTGTCAAAATTGAGTTATTCACATATTCTTATTCTGTGATAACTTATTTACATTATGTGATTTTGTGAACATTTTGAGACTTTTTATTTAGAAAACAAAAAGGTTATATCCACAAAGTCCAATGGAATGCAAAAACTCTGAATCTCAATATCTCAAAACCGCTCAGAATGCAGATAGAACCTTAAAATTCCAATTGCATCATTTATTAAAAAAAAAAAAAAAAAAAAGTTACCATCTGGTATAAACTGGAGTTTCCTGCAGTCGCCAAATCCACTTTGTACTCGTATTTGACGTTTGGCGAGTGTTAGTTTATAATCCCGCTTGGGGTAAGATCTCCCATTCGAAAACGTTTCGAGCTTCTCGTGCTTCCCCTCCCTCGGGGACAACAGCGAGAGATGGACACAACGTCCTGGTGACAACCATTGACGCTGAAGAAACGGTGCTCTAATTTGCTGAAACGGAGCACTTTGCCCCCCTTCAAGCCGCTCCCGGCCCTTTAATTTACTCTCAACGGCAGGAATGTTAAGTTTCAACTTCAAAGTAAACAGTGATGAATGGACTACAAACACAGGCCGTGGTTAAGCTTTTAGAGTGTAAATTTGGTGTTTAACATCTCATCCAGATGAAGACTTCTCCAAGACGGGGCAATGAAGTTGAAAGTGAGTTCTAATTAAGAATTTTCAGTTTGAAAAAGAAAGCCAGGAAGAGAAGAAAGAGGGAAAATGAGGGGATGGAGGGGAAAAAACAAGCAGACTGAAAGGTGGGGGGTGTATGAACAGACAAGTAGGAATAACCAAACAAAAAGACTAATCCAGTTACTGGATAACCCTTCCCCCATGTAAAGAAAAGAAGACAAAGGGGTTTTGTGAAGTAGAACTTGAAGAGGGTGGGCTAGAGATAGAGGGGGAGCACTGGCCCATGCCTCAGATCTAAAGATAGGACCCTGACATCCACTCACACGCACACACACACACACACGGCTGAGGCTTCTCCGGTGGGACGGTGCTTCATTCAAGAGGCTTAAGGAGAGAGCAGCCATTCAAGACATTCCTTAAGTGGCTATACCTTTTTACTTTAATACGCTCCTTGGTGAAGTTCCCTTCATCCTTACTGCTCTCAAATTTGCTGAAGACAAGACTATGTGGTTTTACGATTTAAGTAGAAACTACATATAAGGCGAGAAGGAGTTCAGAGGTCGTTTTAAGATAAAAAATAATCTTTGATATTCAGGCAGTCATAACCAAAGCAGGACGATATAGTAAATTTGCTTCCAAGATTCTCTGATTGAGCACAACAAACTTTCCCAGACAGACAACGACAAACTGGACTGAATGTGGACAATGTGCATAATACACACAAATCAGCACTAAATCTTAATGTGAATGTAAACAAGAGCATAGATATGTACCTGGTAAACAATGAACTGCATCAAGACAAAACAATGAAGTTCAAATAAGTATTCCAAAGAATTTCATCAAATTAAATAACAAAAATATTCAATTAAAATATAAAAAATAAAATATGCAACTAATAAACTGAAATTACAGGTTACAAAGAGTGCTAGTATATCAATATAGCACCATGATCAACCAAGAAACAATGTATTTACTTACTTTACCCTGAAATACTTTAAAACAAAAGCCATATGTTCTGATCACATAGCAACAATTGTGAGCGATAATTCATTCTCTCTTGGAAAGCAATTATCAGCTGAGTTTAGGGGGTAAAATAATAAATGAAAATGAAACTGAGATAACAGAGTGCAGTACAGCAGACACATGCTCATATGGACTATAGGAATGTGTGAGTGCATCTTCTGATAAGACTGAACTGACTTTTTGTTGAGAGTTTGGAGCCCTTACTTCCACATTAGCCCTACAAACTAGCATTCTGGCCAATTATCCAACACAAAGGCAGGAGGAATGTCACAACAAAGTGCAGAATTTGCTTTGTTATTCCTCGGGAGGTGATCGTGTTTGGACAGGGGAGACAAAAGGAAGTGACTGCTGAGACTCCGATTACAATCGTGCCGGAAACCAAACTGACCTTTGGTCAACAGAGTGTGCATGAGAAATCTTTACAAGACCTGCTTTAAAAAGCAAGGTTAGAAATCCTATAAAAAATAAGTTTAATATGAATAGAATATTCTAAAACATACAAGATAAGTGGGTTATCTTTGTTAATAAAGCAGCAGGGCCGTGTAAACAAAAGCTAAATTGAGTTAAATGTGATGTGATATATTACTGATTCAGTGGCCAAGACTCCACCTGTCTGTCTGACCCTATAATGTGACTTGTTTTCTGTCGTAATCTATTTCTGGATGCATAAAACTCTTCCTTTGACAAGTAAGTGTTGCTGAACAAAATGATCTTATGATGAATGAATTTTATGCAAGGTTGGCATGACAAATAATCTGAAAGGAATGTGTGAAGGAACTGTCTAAAATCTGACTCATGCAGTGGGTCAGGAAATAGTCTTGAAATCCAGCCTGCAGTGAAGGGCAAAAAAGGTGGAAAGCCACATAAAACTGGTATACATAATATGGCTCTCTCACTGTGAAAAATAAATGAAAACCATCTCTGAAAAAGCACAGAATTGATGGAAAAAAGTGAAATAGTTCAAGAGTCAAACAATAAACCATCAAGGTTTGCCAAATGACATTCTTTTTTTTTCCTCATGGAATAAACTGACAGAAGATCATTTGTTTAATATTCTGTCAAAAAGAGCTGAGTTCGTTTTCCAGGCAGCATAACATAACATAACACAGGAAACCATAGGACCTAAGAAACGACGGACTAAAACAACTATTTGCCCAGCCACAAGAGGAAAAGAACACTATGGTGTTGTTTCAAGAACATGATATTTTCCCAAAAAACATGCTAATGGAAGCCAGATTTAACCATGGAAAGTGTGGCATTTGAAAAAGTGAATTTCCGACCATCTTAACTGAATCTTCCGACGATACTGAATAGGTGGCTTGGGAATTAAGTCTGCATTAATTAAGAATTTCTGAAAGCATGAAAAATGTAGACTACTGTATCAACAGGTCCAAGTCAAAAATATATCTTGGGCAATACCATAGATTATCAAGTATTAGCTGCCAAGAAAATCATATCTACATTTGTGTGTACATTTCCATTGAGCGCATTTACAAGCACAGTCTTACATTGAATATAACCCAACAATGTGCAAGGTCATGTAAGTTTAAACAATGCCATTTTATCAGGCAAAAACATAATTAAGTCATATTTGCCAAATAAATTAGGGTAATAGGCAATCATCTAGGTTTTTCTTAAATTTGTACACCTGGATTTGACTTTTACTCCAATTTCATGTCACATTTACTGGTGTTCATGCATAAATTCTGAAAGGAAAAAAAAAATGTGATGTGTATCATCAAACTCACTGACCGTAACAAATCCACTTGAACTTGAACATTATTTTTTTATTGTAGCATGCACTGGAAAAGGAACGGTTTGTCTCAAAAAGCAGGAAGCAAGGGTTTCACTCTCTGATTGTAAACCTCACATTTTACTCTACTTTCAAATTATGCTTCACTGTAAAAGCATGTGCTATCACTGATGCCTGAGGGAGGGTATTTTCATAAAGTATGAACCAGCTGTGAAGCGTACACTGCCAGCTCTTTCAAGCACTCGAGCATGGTGGTGCTGGAAGAACTAATGAAGAATAATAAATACACTGAGTTTTTCCCCATTGTGTTGGGACAACATTTCTCTTCCCATCTGGCTTGTGAAGCTCTGTTTATGTGTGAAAACAGCTGTATTTGGCAACTGACAATCTGCAAGAAAGTCGGGAGATCAGATTCACACTTCAATACCTGGATGGAGCGCTTTGAAGCTTCTGAAGTACTTTTTGTTGGAAAATAACAGAGCGAAGAACCTGACATTGGATATGTTTTTAAAGAGCATGTTTTAAGTTGAGGTGTCAGTAAACTACACAGCTGCTTCATCACCTATTTGTGGGAAATTTAAAGTTAAATACTGTCTAAACATGAGTTTTACCCAATGGCGAAATTACATATATAACTGTAGAGAATAATGAGAAATAAAATAACGCTGAAAGAGAATAATGCTGATCCTTATTTGAAGGCCTAATCACAAAAAGGCTGCTAGTTTGAGCACATTTACCCCGTGAGTCAGGCTAAATGCTAGATGAACTGGTTGACATCTGTCATATTAGGTCATATCAGAGAGCTGATTTTACTTTGGCAGCAACCCAAAGGCCATCTGCTGTGTGTCTTGTGTTCATGGGAGTATTTTCCTGCTTCTGATAACATTCTGTGAATGACAGGATTGGAGAATAACCCCCGCACAGTCTTATTCCACTCATGCATTAGCACGTGTTTGAGCTGTCACATTCTCAGCATGAACCACATTTCCATACAAGTCTAGACTCCAGATCAAACGAAGAAGGGGCAAAACAATGAGGGATGAAACTGCATGATTGATTCTGACAATATAGTGCTGGCAGAAAGGAAACAAAGTCTTCTGCAAACATATGCCGTCATCAGACTGGAGGTTAATGCGTGTTATCACCTGTAAAGACTTAAACAGGGTGGCCTATTCGTACTTTAGGGCTTGCCTACGTGCCCAATCAAAGACATTTGAGAAGAGCCAAATCTAAACAAGATGAACGCTGCTTGCAGGTGGAGCTGAGAGCATTGAGTGCACTAAGCCTCAAGGTTTTGAAAGACCAAGGACAAATAATGTCCATCCAGTGTGTGCGTAAAAAAGGGGAGAATTAAGTGCAGGGAGGTCAACTGTGGGAAAGTTTCCATTCCTCCTTGAACACACACATCAAAGCAGTAATACTAGAAATTATTAAGTCTTTTATTTACCCTTTCAATGCCCAGAAAGCTACTAAAAACATATTCAAATCGATGGTTCGGAGCGTGAAAGTCACATGATTTCAGTAAACAATGCTTTGTTACATCATAAGTGTTTCGAAATTTCAATGGTTCACGTGACTTTGGCAGTTTGATCTGTGCTCCGAACCACTGATTCGAAACAAAAGATTCGTAAAGCTTCGAAGCTTCATGAAGTGGTGTTTTGAAATCGCCCTTTACTAGATATTGTTGAAGAAAGCCATTATTTTGTTTTTTTTTTGGGCGCACAAAGTATTCTCTTCGCTTCATAACATTAAGGTTGAACCAATGTAGTCACATGAGCTGTTTTAAATGTCTTTAGTAGCTTTCTGGGCATAATTATCTTGCTGTCAATGGAGGTCTCACTGAGCCATCGGATTTTATCAAAAATATCTTAATTTGTGTTCCGGAGATAAACGAAGGTCTTATGGGTGCGGAACGACATGAGGGCGAGTAATAAATGACAGAATTTACATTTTTGAGTGAACTAATCCTTTAAAGTTAAACTTCAAAACTCAAAGAATTTAATTACACTGTTATATGTGGATATTCATTTTGAGATTTGCTAATTTTTACTTTTCAACACTGTACAAACATTCTAATGATGTGATACCTATATTCACTTAATGAATTGTTTAAAAATATTTATGCATTTAAAAGTCTTTTGAAAAAAAATAGTACAGAATTTTAATATATCGGCCAATAAAATGTTTTCCAATTCCAATTCATCTTTTACATTGCAAACATGCATTAAAAAGTATTACACAACAAAATCAAATTAGTAAATACACTGAGGTGCGCAAACTCGCTGATTAACTACCATAGTACAATGAATCGTTGGAGAAACTAACCAACTAGTCACAACTGTTTCCTGAAACCGTGATAACATGGTCGTATCTCTGAACCACAGTGGTTCAAAAATATAGGACTGTCGCTAATGACGTCATGCGCAGGTGGAGGAGAAACAACTTCTGCTAATTAAGCTCTTTGAGATCTCCAAGATGCTGCTGTAACGAACGTCACCTAATGATTACTTTACTGTTTTTGTTCCATGTCATTTTGCTTTATTTGATGTTTGATTCATTGCGGGTTCCCTCGTACGTCATAGTCTGGAGCTCCCTTGCGACTTCGGTACCAAGTAGTTACTGAAATTTAAAAAATTTGATTGTACCAGCATTTCCCCCTAGCATTTTGAGTGCTGTTGAGCAGATTATTAAACTCCTCTGATTGGCCATTGTGTTCACGTGCTCAACAGATATGTCTGTGATTGGCTATAATGATCAATGCTTCAAAAACATGCTGTAGTCGGCACCAATGGCCTCATGGGCAGCGCGCCGACATGTAGCGCCAATGCGCTTCGGGCGACCAGAGTTCGAGTCCCGGCTCGTGGTCCTTTCCCGATCCCGTCCCCCTCTCCCACTTCGCTTCCTGTCTAATCACTGTCCTATCATAATAAAGGCAAAAACGCCAAAAATAAATCTTTAAAAAAAAAAAAAAAAAAACGGACATCTGTGATGCTCTTCACTGAGCACTTACACAGATACACACGGGAACGTTTGAAAGCAGGCGTATATCAGCGGATCCATCTATCAGTGGATATATTAGGGATCCGCTGATAGATGCCTGCTTTCAAACGCTCCCGTGTGTATCTGTGCAAGCGAAGTGCTCGGTGAAGAGCGTCACTGATGTCTATTTACAGCATGTTTTAAGAATCTGCCCAACAGTGCTCAAATGCTAGGGGGAAATGCTGGTATCGTCACATTTTTAAAATTTCAGTACAGACTTGGTACCGAAGTTGGTACTTTTGACAACACTAGTACTGAATGTTAGCTTGCTTATTGTGCCCAAGAGCCTAAACTATTTAAGTCCACGTCAACAAAAAAACTATGCTTCTAACCACAGCTCGAGAGCTGTAGTTCCAACCACGTAAGGTCATGATGTGTTTACAAATGTTCTTTCGTCGGTTTCAGGAAACACCAAATCGTTGGTGGTAATGCTGGAATTTGCAACCATAGTTGGCTAACGATGCTTTCAGTAAACGCACCCCTGGTTAGCAGTCAAAATATGTTTTAAAAAAAACAACAATCGTTATAATCATTCGCCAAAATTTCAAGTTTTACAGAAATCGTAATTTAATATTTGTGTGGATACCCACTATCTACAATTTACAGAATTCACTTTATCCCAAAGAGAAATATGTTCTCAAATATTTTGAAGGATCTCTTAAATTTGGAAATTCTCTGTAAAAAAAATTATCAAAAAATACAAGAAGAAATAGCCTAAGAATAACCCCTAAACGTTTCTCAAGCACCTAACTCAGAAAGAAAAGCAGCAGAGTGGCATGTAGAAATTCTCACCCATCATGCAGACAGGCTTATTTATGCCAAACTAGCGTTAAATCTCCAGAGCTTAACTTTTAACGGGGTCCAGTCATTTGTTGCGAGCACTAATCAGTGATGGCAAGGGCAGCAAACAGTACCCCCCCTCCCACCGAGGGCTTATTCCACTATGACAGTCAAACAGGCCCACTGGACAACGCTCTCTTAAGTGACACGATACCCACAGCTCCCCGTCTGACGGCTCCAATCGCTGGCACCACAGACCCAGTGTGGGCTCTTTCATTACACGTTTGCACAACCTGGAAAGGACTAGTGGCTCACAATGGCTTTATCACCAGGAAATGAGGGAGATTCTGCACTTTGTCCACCCTGGGTGGTCCGAAGCTCAAATCCAGCCCCTGGCTGTACAATTAGAGCCACCAAATAGTCCAAGTCATTGCCTTCTAACAGTGGTGGCCTTGCAAATGTGGAAACAACAAATTAGCTTGGATTGAATTTACTATAGTGATGGAATTCCAAACAAATCCAACATCAACTGCCAATTTCGTCTCAAAGGAGAAACACAGCAACAGGCCCGACGACAACTGGAGTAAAACAAAATCGTGCAGTTACATGAACAGCTCGACTACAAAGGTTTCATAAACACAAGTTTCCCACACTGAGATCATACCTTCCAGAGAATAACAATAGGTTCAAACCAGATAGCGTGCTCTTCTTCCCAACCCCCTACACTCAGATTGGTATAATTTGGACCATCTGGTCCTTCAGAAATGACAAGTTCTTTGATGGAGTTTGGGAAAAAAAAGCGCCTCTAAGGGATGAGAGACGAGGACCCCAGAGCCCAGGAAACATTCTGCTGTTCAGTTTCCCACACTGCTAACACTCATCGTCTCCTCTCATACGAGAAATCACGAGAGAGAGAGAGAGAGAGGATGAGACAGGAAAGAGACAAAGAGAGGAGGAAAACAAGAGCTGAGAGCAAGTTCTTCTGCTAAGAGTTTGGCTCTTGTCAAGGTCAACCTTCTTAACATACTGTAAATGCCCATTAGCTCCAAGTAAAACAAGCTTTTTCCTGACACATACATAAAAATCTTAAAGGAAGACAGCATTAAAAGGGACACATTGTATTCCAGAGAGTGTGTACCAGAATTTTCCCAGATTTAAACAATTAGGAGGCAGATGTTCGACCAGCCCTTTTCCCTGAAAACAGAAGTGAAAACAAGGACAGCTCCTGATAAAGCGCACATGAGGACAGCATATGAATTCAGTGCCGTTACAATCTCAAAACAAGAGAAATGAGCCATGAAGGAGTGTACTAACTCATTTCATTTATATGACATCAAAAATGACAAGCATTGAAAACAATATGATGCAGAGTAAAATGCAAGGCATGGACTGACAGTTTGCAGTGAGCACTGTGGACTTCTTTCTATCAGTGAGGGAGGAAACAGGGCACGATAAGGGCCATTCACAAGCTCAAGTTAATGAATCACTGAATGCTGCAGTTTACCAGATGAAAGGAAATTCTCACTCTCCACAAATGCTCCCAAGGGTGTCTTGGAGAAAACTTCATCTGAAATGCACTTTGCCAATTCAAGAAGATTTGAAGATAAACTTACTATATAATAAAGGCAGCTGGAAGTAACAGACTAGTACAGTTATGAGCTTTTTTGCTGGGTTCCTCTATCAATACTGTAAAAACGTCAAATAATTCAACGTAAATTCCATATAAAAGCCAGTGTGCTGACTAGGATCACACTCTACAAGACATCTATCAATGTACTTAGATGTCTACAGAGCTTTTAGAAAGCTTTTTCATGAAAAAATGACTATTATAAACGTCAGTCAAAGAAAAAGATTAACAAAAAGCTTTGAACTCACTACTTGAATTAGATTCACTTTGTAGAATCATTCAGAGCCGTTACTGAAGTCACAAATTGACTCCCTCACTGAACCGAGAGTCATTTTCGAAACAAACAAAGAAACGTTCATGTAATGCAGTGTTTCCTAAACTGTGGTTCGCAAACCTTTGGAGGTTCACGAGGAAGCTGCAGACGGTTTGTGAGTTGATGAAAAGCTTTTAAAGCCGCGATTTAAACTGACTAAAAATGATTGGAGAAGTTCGGCATAGTGGCATACGTCCCCAGAGAGAACTCTGTAATTTCATTGGAAGACATTGTTATGTTAATATGGCATTTTGAATAAAAATTACAAGGTCTTTTTTTATTAAACATATGCACAGATAAATCCTTCACAATAAGATCAATAACATCCATTTAGGAAACAGAAAGGGTGAATTTTCATTTCATGCAGACTTTAAATAATAAAAAATTAACTTAAAAATAAGTAAAACACTTGAAAAAAAAAATATTTTACTTAAAATCTCAGGGTGAGCTTCACATGTGCAGAACAATTGCTTTTCTATACTCTACAAAACATCAGAGGGCAGCACTGAGACCTGTCATTTACAGGACATTTGCTCAGAAGGACAGAAGAAGAAAGGTAGCGGATCCGCCACTTCATGCAAAGTTTAGAAGAACCAAAACAAAAAGAATGGAGAATTATAGTTCGTTTTGTTTACTGTACTTGGAACAGCGTGTTTTGTATCGCTCTTTCTGCACTCTTGTTCGACTACTGCACAATACATCACAACTGTGTATTGCCACCTAGTGGACTCTTCCGTCTCAACATTCACCTTACGGATGCGCACACCATCCGCGTGCAACCCAATTTTTGTGTACGTGCGGATGGTGCACGCACAACGCAGATGTCAGCGGACCCTCCTAATGATGAAATTTGTGTCACGTGGACAGTGTGCGGATTGTCGCGGAACGTGGATGGCTGAAGTATACTTTGGGCTTTACAAAATCCTTTAGCACCCTAGTCATTGTTTTAGTCTTGAACCCTAAATATAACATTGAAATCTATGACAATTCTGGAAAAAAATAACGTCCTAACTACAGAAATATAATCAGGCACTTCTAGCTAGGAATGACACAACATAGCTAAATTTATGTTTGCAACCCGTCTGGGCTCTGTCTGACAAGTAGACCAATTTAAAACAGGCAGCATCAGCAATCTTCCATTAACCTGACCATTCTTCAAACCACCACATTATATCTATTTGCCTGTACAAGTACAGCTGCATATGTCTGCAAGTCTTCATTAGCCAGTGTCTGGATGATGATTCACCTCAGTCTCATCACATTCTTGAAGCGTGACAGGCCAGCCAGAACTGGTTAATAAAGTTCAAGTGTGGGACATAAAGAAGTGTTCAATACTAGTAAATCTACCCTCCTCATCTCTCCTCGCCCCCCTTAATTCTGCTAGGCCAGGCCAAATCTCCTCGCTCTCACAGGACTCAGCAGTGTCAAGTTAAGACATGCCTGCTTCCGCCTCGACCATCCCAAACGAAGGCAGAATAAACATAAAAGCCAAAGCAAAGAACATAAAATAAAAGCTTATGGCTGGGACCCAGACTTCTTGGGGGTTCCCACCTACGGAGTCGCTTTGAAAAAAACAAAAACAAAACAAAAACATGTAAAACATGTAAATCAACAATTGTGAATCCTCTCCGAGATTTTGGCTTCAGTTCTTGGTACAACATGTACATTTACATTAAATCATTTAGCAGACATTTCCATCGAAAGCGACAAATAAGCGATTCATCTTAAAAGAGGCAAAAAGGCGAAAAAGAGGTGCAGATACACAAAGTCAATCGATTACAGATTTGGATGTCACTATCCACGTATTTTAAAGCAAAATTTAGCGTACTGCATAAAAAGATGCATGGCTCGTATTGCATAAAAAACATGCACATGTGTTCAAAATTCCTACATGTGCAGAAAACCACACTTTACCCCAAATTAGTCAATTTCATCACTTGAAGGCACATAATTAAGATGAAAAGCATCAAATATTATATATGACTGTCAGTTTCACACTGTTTTAATGACATGATTCAAATGCAAACTGCCTAAATTAACAAGACGAACTAAAGTGAATTAGAAGAAAAGGCGTCAGACTGAACTGGCCCGTTATAGACCATGTGCTAACAAATGGCTGCTAATTAGCCAAGTGTATGATAGGAACATTAAAAGCAAAATCACTTCCTCTTCCATTATCTAAATGCAAATGTCTTATTGACACGCTGATTACAGCTCATTAGACATGCTTATTACTCACATTTGGCTATAGGCCTACTGATATAGCAGAATCTACCTGGGAATGAGAATACACAGAGGCCATGGCTTGCTGGGACTCTACTAATTGGTTATGTTAGTGCTCTTTTCCCACAGCCAGAACAACCTCCTCCTGCAACCCAATCGTTTTGCTTAGGCTGGCAGAAATTCAATGATTCGCGTAATGCGCACAACTTCACCGCCTAGTAGAGAGGCCTCTCCATGCCAAGTCTAACAGAGGCTCTATATTATCTAAAACGGTCTAAAACCCAGATTCTCAACCCATAATATGTGTCTCATATGACCTTCTTATGTTGGGTACACACTGAAAGATTTTCAAAATGTGAGACACCACAAACATGAGGACAAAAAATCCTAGATTTAACCGTTTTGCTCCTATAGTGTGTGGTATGCCGTGATGTGACAAAGACAGCACACCACACACGAACAGATTTTCAACCAGAGTCCCGACTGTGAACACGGGAAATCTCGCAAAATCTCTCGAGACTTCAGAATAAACATGGCGGACGATAGGCAGGAAGAAATTGTGATGTGTTTGGAATGATTTTGACAGAAAGTTCACGGAAAAAAAAGAAAAGGGTTTGGGTGAAGTCGTGGAGACGGCAGGAACATGGTTTTTACTTTGTGCTGCGCCATGACTGGGTTTGTTAGTCTTCCATCAGCTCCCTTTCTGATTGGATATTGTTTCGTTTCACAGGATAATCTCCAGAGCGTGCGCACGTTTGTCCTCGGGGTTCCCCCCACACATCAGGATTTCTGAATGTTGAATATTTACGATTTGCGATCGGGGCAGCTCCGATGTTCTTCCGAGCAGATTCAGTCACTCTTAACACACCTCACACCACAGGAAAATCTGATAAGATAATCTGTAGAACCATCATGATAATCGGGACATTACCTAGGATTGTCGGAAGGGGAGAAATCGGCCCGATTATCTTGTGGTGTGTAGGTTAGCTTTCTCCACGACGGCCCTCAGAACTGTCAGAGATTGTGGTTTAGTGCTTTCACTAGCAATTATTTTGGTAATCGAGTAATCGTTTGATTATTTTGATTATTAAATCGGGTACTGGATTTTTTTGGGGTAATAAAAATAGACACAAGTAAACAATAACCATTAAAATGACTTAAAATACATATATAATAACAATGAGGCAATAATAATAGGTTCAAATAAAGTATCAAAAGCAAGTAATCATGGTTTTATTGAACAACACTGTTAAAATACATCTTGTAATATACATAATATAAACAATCAACTTGTGTAATTCGTGTGGAGCAGCATTTACTGTGATCGGAGTCACTCTGAGATGGAAGAAACTCGTAATCTGGACGCATGTAAAAAATTAAAGCGTCGCACTTCACCCTGAAACCCGCAGTGCATAGAAAGTGAATCGCAGCCTTTGTGATTTCACAATAGCACTATGCTATATTATGATTTTTAAATGGTTTTAATATATCGTGCAGCCTTTGAAAACTGTCAGTATTTTGCCAGTGTTGTGCCAAATTTAATCTCCCTGCCAAATTATTACCACCCTCGTTGAGGAGGCTACCTGGTTGCCTAATCCTAACCCCACCCCCACACCTAATCCTAGACCTACCTATACTGGGGACTCAGGGGGGGTAACAATCTGGTGGGGGGTCAGAATTCAGCACAACACTTAATCGACAAGAGCAAACTGCAATCGAGGATTTTTTAAAATCAAGCCCTTTTGTGGTTAGACAATTAAACTCGAGTCTTATTCGAGACTAATGCGCCTAATGACATCCAGTATATGATAACAGTACAATATAACAAAAAAATAACTTTGAACCATGACAATTAGAAACATGCAGATTTTTATAGCCTAAAGCTATCAAATAACATCACTATTTCATAATGCATTTCTGCAGCAGGACTGGGTGATCTGTTATAATGCAGAAAACTACAGTTCAACATCTGAGATGATCAAGATTCTGCTTTGCTAGTACTTATTAATTAGACAGTAATAAATATTAATGAGACACTAACATCTATTGTTAGTTACTGCCTCACTATAATTGCTTTTGGTAACACTTTACTGTAGGAGAAGGGCCTCATTTGTTAACATTAATGCATTAGATAAACTAACAATTAACAATATTTTTAGTACAGCATTTTTTAATCTTATCAGATACAACTATTAAAATGTATTAATTTTGAAATAGCATTTAATAAATGCTGTAGAAGCATTGTTAGTTCAAATAAAGAGACCTTATTGAAGTGTTATCTTGCTTTTTTACTTGTAGTAAGAATGGACACTTAATAGTTAATTTAAAAAGATCTTACTAGTAAGATTAAAAACACTAGTGTCTAACAGATAGGTATCCTACTATCGTCTAGTACTAGGAAAACTAGAATAGATTGATGGGTCAAAGATGAAAAAGTGTTTTCAAGCATCAAAACAGTAAGTGTAAAGCAGCTTTGAATTGTTTTTGTTTTTCATTACTTTAGAATGGGTCCTGTTTAATATGTTTTGTTTTTTTTTCTGAGCAAAAATTAAATATCATCAATTTTTACCATGGTTTACAGATGACATCCACTAAAATGTCATTCAGTGTAACAATCTTGTCAGGGATATTTACAACAAAAAATCTATTTTTGCCATATTAAAGACTAATTACTTTCACCCCAAATGCTAATTACTTGTAATTTTACATTTTTAACATTTGCCACTATCCTAGGTTTTGCCCATTTGTCAGCAAAAATTTAAAATGCAATAAAATTTAGTATGCTCACTTATTCTTTTATATATTTTAATATGTACAGGTCAGAATAAGTATGTTGTTCCAATTTTACATAAATATAAGTGTTACACTGAATGACAATGGAACATTATTTCACCCACATTTTGACATTTTATCCTCCCAAAACATTTGAAACCTTAAAAGTAGACATTTTACTTGCATTTAATGTGCTTTCAATGTATATAAAATAACTTTTGTAAATTTCTATTAATGCAGACATCTAAATGTCTTTGACCCAGATACAAGCAACTAAACTGAAAACTTAAAAAAAGTATCAAATAAATAGGCTACTAATAAACAATTGAATAGTTACTAGTGAATAGCTAATACCTAAATCAAAAACATCCAAAGATTTCAATGGAAATGCAATTTGTTACCAGTAACAATGAAGTAACAAAGGAAGAGTTATTTTTCTCCAAAGGAAGGTATAGTATGCAATGAATGCATACTGGCAACTATTAGAATGAATAGTATAGATACAAAGTATTCCAATAGTGACTAGTTTCTAAGGAAGAGTAATACTAATAAAACAGATACTAGCCACTCATATACTACTATTAAACATTGTTTGGTTAACTTCAAGCAACACATGTTAAATGGACTTGTCACAACTCTTCTTCACGGCTCAGGAAAACAAACATTTTGTAACTCGATTTGACGGGAATGTAAGTGAAAGCTGCTTACCCAGGTGAAGGGTCAGGTTGATTGTGTTCGGGTACTGGATGCCCGCTAACATAGTCTGACTTTGCCACCAGGTGGTATCCGCTTGGTTGTTGTAATCGGTGAGATAAACAGCGCTGTGGTGCTGTCTGGGGTCCGAGGCATCGCAAATGTGGCATGATTTAGTGACCCCCGTAACCCCGGTCTGCACACAGTATTCTTCAGGCGGCGAGCCGCAAGTGTTGGTGGCCACCACGGTTACATTGAAAGCGGCGTTAACAAACTCTGGCATGCAGCGCTGAGGCCGATTGAACTCGTCTATACATTCATCCATCGCTCCATGACTACACGCTGCCCACAAAGTCCATAATAACAAACAGCTAAAAACCGACATTGTGTCCTTTAGTTTATGCGAGCTCACGTAGCTTACAGTCACTGTCTTGATCCCTTAAATCCTCGCAGTCTTTAAAAAGTTTGCGGTAACTCGCCAGCTACCGAGTTTGTGGTTTAATAAATAAACTCATGCGGAAAATGGTGGTAACCGCGTCACCTCCAAAAAAGCGACAGTTGTGGCTTAATTTCCTCGCGACTTCTCTCTTGCAGACCTTCACTTTATTGGTGCTTTGTAACCACAGCCATGGAAAAAAAAGTTTTGGAGAAAAGGAACTATATCCGACTACACCCTGGCAGCTAGTGCGCAAGTCAAAGTACTTCCAAAAAAAAAATCCCTACGTCTACTTCCGCCTGAAGGATGCTTTGATGGACCGCCGACCCGCTAAACAAGGCAAGTCCGAATGGACAGGGAGACATGCGTGGGCGTGGCGAAAGCGGTATGGGCGTGGTTTTGCACTTTCCTAATTGGTCAGTTTCCCAGTCAAGTCCAGGAGTGGGTGGGGACTGAATTTCATACCTCACAGATAATCAACGGAGCGATGAACTGATTATCACTAACTAGCTACCCTTAAATATTTAAACAAATATGTGTCCCAGAAAAAATCAGCTGTCCATATGCGGACAGGAATATAAGTAGGCCTAATCAAACTTTTATCCATTAAAAAAACTTTTTTCTGAGATCTTTACATTCACATTTATCTTGTGGTATCTTCAGAGACATACTTTCTGGATGAATCCCCCGTGCTATGAATAACTAGAGGATGATAGCTGTTGCTTGCTGAGAGCAGAAGTCAAAGAGCAAGGTTATATATACCTACTCTACCAGGCAAGGGTGTATCCGAAACTTTAAATAGCTGAGTGTTATGTTTTGTGAGCTGTTTATTAATATTTTACCAGCATTGTTTCAAAGATGTAATAGAGAACCAACTAAACGTTCATCCCACACTCATTCTATCCATTTTTAGATGAGCTAATCCTTCATACAGATCTCAACAAAAAAGAAAATTGTCATATTCTCACACTCTAAAAAATGTTGGGTTAAAAACAACCCAAGTTGGGTTGAAAATGGACAAACCTGGCGATTAAGTTGTTTTAACCCAGCGGTTTGGTTAAATGTTTGCCCAACCTGCTGGGCAGCTGTTAAAAAATGACTATATGTCTGGCTTAAAATTAACCCAAAATATGTTGGAAATTAAAAATCAGACACATAATTACTAGAGGCAACAATAATAATCAAAAGGTGAACATTTAATAATAAGCAATTTAATAAATATTTAATTATTATTCATTAAACGTATTTATAAATGTTCATTTATTAAACATATTTATAAATGTTAATTTCCAACATATTTTGGGTTCATTTTAAGCAAGCAATACAGTAATTTTTAAACAATAGTTGAGTTAAATAAAACTACCCAGCAGGTTGGGTGAACATTTAAGCCAACCGCTGGGTTAAAACAACCCAATCGCTGGGTTTGTCCATTTTCAACCCAACTTGGGTTGTTTTTAACCAAGCATTTTTATTAGAGTGCAGGTATGTGCACTTTAAGAAAGCAAATACATTGATTTTAAATAAAGACTTTCAAATTTCTGTTATAGGCTATATTACCTCAAAATCAACTTTATTTTTTATGCATATTCAAAGGCTTCATAGAACTTACTAACAAAAGAAAGAAAGAAAGACAGACTGGCTATTCTGGCTATTTGTTTCAGTTATTTTCAATTTCATGTGTGTTATAGCCTACCTCAAAATCAACTTTGAGATTTTTTATACATATAAGCATATATCCTAACCACTGTATGCATAATAAGTTATAAATTCATAATAAAAATAATAAATAGGCCTAAATAAATTAATAACATATAGGACTGGCTATTCTGGCTTTTTTGTTTGTTTGTTTGTTTGTTATATTTTGTTATGAACTCTCCTTTTGCATTGGATTTTCACAAATAAAGCTTTCTCCATGAATTGATTGGAAAGCGAGAGCTGGAGTACTGATTTATCAGCAAAGGTATGTGTGGCATTGATAAGACTTGGGCTGCTATGGCAGACACTGTACCTGATGCTCTGCATGAGCTCAGTGATCTCTCAGACTGCCAGCGATCAGATCCAGCCTTCAGAGACATTCTTTAGATAATGCTATTACGATTTAATCAAATAATGATCAAAAAACAAAACAACTCTGGTGTTAAACAAGGCAATCAATCAGTTCCCAGCTGTGGAGATTAATTGGTCAAATTAGCATCTCACTAAATAGGATTTCAAAAAGCTCTGTTGGAAAGAAATGTACGTTTTCCTCGTAAAAATCACATGATAGGCCTACTTAAAAAGCTATAAAGCAAAGAGATGCTTATATGGTTTTGAGTTAAGAATATTAATATGATGTCTAGGCTATAGCAATAATATATAACACCTCTGACCTCAGGCAATGAGCTCTCTACTAGACTTCTGTCCATCCATCAATCACCTAGTCTTACCTCATCCAGGACAGGGGAAATGAGAGCTAGATTTATCCCTATGTCAAAATGAGAAATGAGTGTCAGCACTTTGTCAAACATTCACTCCAGCCCCCCATACTGAGACAGTGCCCTGCTGCATCAGGCTCAGGCATGCCCAGGAAGTGCATTGTCTCACCGCTGCCTTAAAACTTTGAACACATTCATCAGCAATTGTTCTCGAAGGGGACTTCGTCTATCCAGGATACAAAAGGTATGTACCCTCATCTTACCCAGAGGCTATGATTATATTTTCCCCAGAGATATTTCAAGCATCCTCTCGATTTTTTTCTTCTTCTGTGGTGCCAGATTTGCTTTATTGAGTAAATCATATTTGAGAACTAAGTAAAAATGTAAACAAAAACAGCACACTATGTGTATTTGCAGTTATATTTGCAATTACACTATAAGGCACAATTATATATGCAGTTTAGGTTAATCGTTCAGTGTTTAACTAAATAATAGCAATTAAGCAATTAAATACATTTTAAATAATTGACAAGTCAACATTCACATATAAACATTCTCTGCTGCGGTTTTAAAGCGCCCTCTATCGGTAATCATTAGCAAACTCTTTGATATACGTCAGATATGAGGTACTTAAATAGATAAATAAAATAAAAAAATGTTTTGACATTTTATTTTTACGCACCAAACACTTCAATTAGACAAAACTAAAGGTAAATCTAAAGGATTAAAACTGTGTTTGCTAATATATAATTATATGTATTGGTGGTTTCAAAGCACTCTGGTCCAACACATTAAGGCCCGGGCTGCGTTCAGCCCCGACAAAACGTTGCAAAACGTTTTTTAAATGGAAACGGTGGTGCGTTGAACACCCTGTTCTGATGACGCAAGAGTTGCAACTATGGCAGCTGAGAAGGCCGTACTTTGTGTTCTTTTTGAAGAATTTTCGGAGCCTGATGAAATCGGTATAAATATGTGTTTAATACTGCAAAATACGCTCAATATTACAGTCACTGTCCTTGCCGTCCAGAATAAAAGAGAACATCCCAATCGAGTGAAGGGATTTGTGGAAACTGTGGTTCTTAATTATTGTGATCCAACATTTGCCTTGCATTTCATGATGAAAACATTTCAGGTGAAGGATAATCCACTTCTTACCTCCGAGACTGTTATGATCTATGACCTTATTATTTTTATTGTGAGTATTAGGCTTATCATTATTGCTGATCACTGTTGTTGTGCTATGATATTGTAATATTTACCATTATATAATCAGAGGAGAATAGAAAAGTTTATTAAAGTGTCACTCCAAAATATTTTTTGTGAAATTTCACATTAATGTCAGAATATGCACACTTCTAAACTACGAGCCGTTTGTTTTAGGACACAAAATGTTGCTCAATCTAGATAGGAAAAAAACTTGGCTGGAGATGCACATTGCTGCAACCACACATCTGGAAACTTTCTGATTCCCACCAGTAACTTTATGGTTGAATTGTAAATGAACTAATTTTATAGAGGGCATGAGAGAGATCAAGAGTACCCATTATTTAAATATAATAAAGAAATCATACAAAAGATGATACAAAAGAAATCATTTTATTAGAATACAACATTTAACATGTATTTGCCATCTATTAAAAATGATAAATGCATTGTTGGTCACAAATGAGCTATTTTTAATAACTATTATCTGGCAGTCAGTTTAATTTTTTTCCATGCTTTTTTTATTTTCATACAATAAAATGAGAAAAGGTTGAGAACCAACACAAAGCAACAACAAAAACAATTTTCTACCATCTCAAAGATATTCAGACGTTCAACTTTAATAACCACCCCGGTTTCCGCCCCACCCACCTCTGAATCCCCTCCCTCCTCCATATCCTCCACCACCTCCACCTCCTCTGTATCCTCCACCCCCATTAGATCCTCTGTATCCACCACCCCCATTAGATCCTCTGTATCCACCACCCCCATTAGATCCTCTGTATCCACCAGATCCCCTGAAACCACCCCCACCATACCCCCTGTATCCACCTCCACCGCCTCCACCGCCGCCGCCGCCACGATACCCTCCTGATCCTCTGAAGCCGCCTCCACCACCCTGGTATCCACCACCTCCTCTGTATCCTCCACCAGACCAGGATCCACCACCGCCACCTCTGTATCCTCCTCCGCCTCCACGGCCCCTGAACTCTCCACCACCTCCAAAATCAGTACGGGCCATCTTGGGTGGACGTGGACCATCTCCAAAGCTGTAAAAACCAAAGATAAGATGCGTTAAAATTAATTGTAACACATCAAGGTCAAAAGGGACCTTCATCCTAAATAGGTTCAATTATCTCACCGTGGGTTAGTGGCCATGAGGTTGATGCCTGCTGACGAGGGTCTAGACACAAGTCGAATGACGTTCAGCAAGCGCTCGTTGGTGGGATCCAAACTTCTAATATATTCTGGGTCTTTGGTCACCTCCACCACCAGGCCTTCCATTGCTGCCCTCAAAGCTGCCACACCAGCAGCTAAATCATGGGGAATCTGCAATTTGATCCTACAGAAGGAAGGGATATTCTTGATAATCAAGTATTTGGTTTGGATTCCTGTCTCAAGAATCAAGGAGCGCCTTATTAGAAACATACCAATCATCAAGCACAACAACTTCTCCATCAGACGTGATCTTCTTTGAGCCGAACAGAATGAGCTGAAGAGGACTGACAAGAGTCATTCCTTTGGCAGAGATGGCTCGAGTTCGGATCTGTAATTACAAAGACAAAATTAAACTTGTGTACTCCTAAATGTTGAAAAAAATATAATATAATAACAATATAATATGTTTTTGTTCAATAATATTTTTTTGATAATTATTTAAAGTTGAGGGTATTTTATGATACTATTCAATATTAATACAATTTATATTAGCTATTTTTCCCCATTGAAAATACACAATTTTTTTCCAATATATTTTTTAATTCTTTTTCAATTAAAGGTGCAGTGTGTACATTTTAGGAGGATCTATTGACAGAAATGCAATATAATACACATAACTATGTTTTCAGTGGTGTATAAAGACCTTACATAATGAACCGCTATGTTTTTATTACCTTATAATGAGCCATTTTTATCTACATACACCGCAGGTCCCCTTACACGTTAAGTCGCCATTTTGCGCCGGCATGTTTCTACAGTAGCCTAAATGGACAAACTGCTCTACAGAGCACATCTGTTTGACTGTCTACTCTTTGCTGTCTCAGACGATGACATCTTTGTCTTGTGTTTTGGCCACTGTAGTTTCTCTATATAGCAATTCGCAACCTCACCGCTAGATGCCGCTAAAATTTACACACTGCACCTTTAAAGCAGTATTCCATGTTAAATATTCATATCCATGTTATAGACAATGAATTTAAAATCCATTTTTTTGAAGGCAGATTAGTGCCTTCTGGTGGGAGTAAAAAAAGAAACGCATGTAATGCCATGGTGTAACCACTAGATTCCTACATAGTTCTATATAAAGTGGCTTATAAATTCTCTAGTGGTTTTCAAACAAATACTTATTTTTATTAAGTTGTGGATTTGGATTTATACTTAGACATTCTCAAAGACTACTTTTTGTTAAGGTTTAGATTTTTTTTTGTTTAAAATGTTGATTTGAAGTGTCAGTTTTTGCATTAACTTTATTACAGTCAAACCTAAACACAGAGGAGAACATTTTGTTACACATGACATCAAAATTCAATAAAAATGTAACAAAAATGAACAGGTATGCTTTATCACAGCTTAATAAATCTGGGTCTGATCTGCTTTCAACCTCTTATGAGATTTTGGCTCACTTTTACCATACTGTTACTGCCACACCAGTTCATTTGTGTGTATAATAGTGTGTTGTGTGTGTGTCTGTGCATGTTTGTAAGTGTGTTTGAGTGGGTGTGCCTGTTTTGTGCTCTTGTGTAACCTCTTCCCTTTTTTTTTTTTTTTTTTTACTGCTTTGTGGCTGAATTATTGATTTTATTTCACACATTTGCAAAAACTTGCTCCGTGTTATAGTCACGCTAGATCATATATATGTGTGTGGGGGGTGGATGTATCTATTTTACACTCTTGACATTTTAGTGTGTCACCCCTTCATTGCTGTGCACTTTTTTTCCTGTACAGTGGCTGAATTGTAGTTTGTACCACCAAAAGATTATTAAGGTTTTACCCTATTAAGGTTTTCGTATATTTTTTTTCTTCGCATTTCCCATTCATTTCCTATGTCGATCATTTTTGACTGCGAAAGAGCCAAGTGAGACTTACTTTTTTCGACACTTTAACATATCCGAATCATGTCCATGATTTTTTTTTTGTGTATTCACATAGCTAATGCGACAAGTCACCAAGTGGCATCCCATTCCAATGAAGCAAAAAAAATTTAAATTTCAAAACGTTAAATTTTTCGGTCATTTTTGACCGAAGAGGATCAGAGGGTTACCGTTCACAAGTTTGAGGTATGCTGATTTGGTGCTCAAGAATCATTTCAATGTTGAAAACATTTGTGCTGCTTCATATTTTTGTGAAAAATATGATACATTTTGTGATTAATAGAAAGTTCAAAAGAACAGCATTTATTTGATATAGAATTTTTTCCATCAAATGCTCTCTAGAATGAGAATGTCCCACTCCTTAATATCACCTGCAACTGACTAGAAAGTATAAAATTATGGAATTATGTAACTGAAGTCTTGAGTCTAAATGAAGTAGAAACAATAACAATAGTAGTTTCAAGCAATACTTTAAAACCAACCTTTTCCCCAAAGACAAAAAAGGGAGATGGATATGTCATATCATGGTTGCTGAAAGGACAGTTGACTGAGGATTTGTGAATGAGAGCATTTCGTCCCTCTGTGGTCAGGATCTTCCTTTTCTCTTTGTGGTAGCACACGTTGGGATAAGAGCCAAACGTCAGCAGAGAGATCACCACATCCAAGTTATTGTCCGGTCCCACGTTGTTAAACACCTGATTCAGGAGGCACTCTACAAGAAAGGGAGAAAAAAAAAAAAAATTCCAATTCAGAAACTCAAACAACATCTGTGCACTGTAATAAACAGTAGCACTACACAGAAGTGCATTTAGAAGCATGGTTTAACCTTCAGGGAAGCCAACGTTAACAAGGATGTCCTTCAGCTGGACCTTGGCCTCCCAGGTCATCCTCAAAGTAGGCATGTTCAGCCTCTTGTGCTCACAAAACCTTATCTCTGCCTCCTCACCTCCCATCCTGAAAAATTAAGATCCATTTAAATTGTGAATCCCTCAAGAAATTAAAATGTAAATACAAAACAAAACACACACAATACAGTCAGAATACTAATTTAGTACAATGCCCTCTGGACCCACCGGACTTCATCCCAGGCCTGGAAGACAGAGAGTAAAGCCACGTGATCTGAGAAACGTGTGCCCGCAAAGTTCCTATGAACAAAGCCGAGACGTTTTCCCTCGTTGATGAAGGGCTCTGGGAAACAGGATGCTGCTGAGATGGTGCACACTGCATCTCCAACACTAAACAGTACAATCACATACATAAATACAGGTAAATACAACAGGTAATTGGGGAAAAAGAGCTAATTAAAAAAAGTATATACAAAAAAGAAAATTATATAATACACATTTCAATATGTATTATATAATATGCATGTTTATAAATACACTAATATTCAGATGTTTGGGGTCAGTAAGATTTGAAACTGAAAGAAATTAATACAACTATTCAGGACACATTAAATTGATCAAAAGTGACAGTAAAGACATTTATAATGTTACAAAAGCTTTCTATTTTAAATGTTTTTTAATTTAAACTTTTATTCAAAGAGTCCTAGAAAAAAAGTGTATCACGTTTCCATTTAGCAGCACAACAGTTTAACATTGATGAAAAAAAAAAAAAATGTTACTTGAGCAGCAAATCATTATATTAGAATGATTTCTGAAGGATCATGTGACACTGAAGACTGGAGTAATGATGCTGAAAATTCAGCTTTGACATCACGGGAACAAATTTGAACATTTTAACATGTATTAAAGTAGAAAACTATTTTAAATTGAAATAATATTTCACAATATTACTATTTTCACTGTATTTTTGATCAAATAAATCAAGCCTTGGTGAACAAAGAGACTTTTCAAAAACCTTACTGACCCCAAACTTTTAAACAGTTAATGTGTATGCATGTCTATTTATATTTTTTATCTTTGTTAAATTTTACTTTTCATTTTTGGGTTATATGTGCCCTGACAGTTTTGTGAGATTCACCGATTTCATAAACAGCTAAGGTTGAATGAATAAACTTACTTAAAGATGCATCCCATGATCATCATCTTTCCCAGACGTGGTTCAATGGGCAGTTTGGCCAGAATGCGTCCCAGTGGAGTCAGCTCATCATTACAGTCTAGAGCATCCAGCTCTGGGGAACAACAGAGGCTTGTTAGATTTGGTTCACTTCAACATAAATACCATTAAGACACAGAAGCTGTACCTCTCAGCGTATGTTCAGCTTCAATAACGGCATCCAATGGAGGCGGCTCAATGGCTTTGGACAAGAAATTCCCGATGGGACCCAGTCTCAGTAGCTTAATACTAAGGGCCACCTCATGCAGCGGCGTGCGGAAGATTTCTGGAGTCATATGGGTCTCCAGTCTGCATAACAATCATTGCAATCATCAACATTTCAGATACAGTTTGATTTTGTCTGAGGTATCATTACAACTGAAGAATGACATTACATACTTATCAAAACGAGCTCTGCTGCACAGGTGAAAGCAGAAGCCTGGTCTGACTCGGCCAGCTCGCCCCTTCCTCTGCTCAAGGTTGGTCTTGGAGGCCCACACTGTGGCGTAGTTTGTCATATTGTTGTGAGAAGTGAACAACTTCACTTTCTGCCTTAATGAAACATATTTGGTATTTTAAAGCCAGTTGTGGACAAAACAGAGCATATAGAGAATATAAGTGTACACCAAAGAAATAGTTCACCCAAAAATAAAAATGTCATAATTTATTCACCCTTATGTCATTCCAAACCTGTAGGACTTTATATGTTCTGCATTACACAAATGAAGGCAATGGAAGTCGATGGTAACCAAACAGTTTTGGTTACCATTGACTTCCATTGTATGGAAAAAAATACTGAGACATCTCATAATATCTTAAAGAGATCGTTCACCCAAAAAACGAAAATTCTGTCATTAATTACTCACCCTCATGTCATTAGACTTTCCCGTAAGACTTTTGTTCATCTTTGGAACACAAATGAAGATATATTTAATAAAATCTGAGAGCTTTCTGTCCCTCCATAGCCGGCTACGCAACTGACACTTGAGCTTCCGTTTACCACAACTGATTCTGAGTCTCTTCAGAAAATTTGGACTAAACCACTCAATTCATATGGATTAGTTTTACGATCTCTTTATGAACTCTTTGAAGCATCAAAGTTTCAGTTGCGTAGCTGTCTATGGAGGGACAGAAAGCTCTCAGATTTCATCAAAAATATCTTAATTTGTGTTCCGAAGATGAATGAAAGTTTTACGGGTTTGGAACAACATGAGGACGAGTAATTAATGACAGAATTTTTATTTTTGGGTGAACTAACCCTTTAATTCAAACAGGTTTGGAACGACATGCAAGTGAGAAATAATTGAGAGTTTTAATTTTTTGGGTGAACTACTTCTTTAATTAAAGGAGCTGCTTACTTGCAGGAGTCAAGGACAAAGACCACATCGTTGATGGTGATGCTGGTCTCAGCGATGTTTGTGGACAAAATGACCTGGGGTGTGATAGAAAAAAATGTGTTTACAACAAATTAATACATCAATTCCTAAACCGAACAATTAAAACTTCTACAGACCTTAGTCACACCGTCAGGGACGGGCTCGAACACTCGCCTCTGTTCTTCCCTGGGGATTTGAGAGTGAAGGGGCAGGATTCGGTATTTATGACCGCCTTAGAGGGACACAATATTGAAGGAATCACTATTAGTCATATTAAGAAATCAGGAGATACAAGTCAAAATATCAGGAGGAAAGATTTCACTTGAGTGTGAGCAGAATATAATTAAATTACAGACCGAAGTGTGGGTTCATCTCCAGGTGTTTCTGCATGGAATAGATGAGGTTCCAGCCTGGCAGGAAGACGAGCACAGCCCCCGGTACTTGCAGCGTTTCAATGTACTTCAGCAAAGCCTCAATCAGCTCGAATGGAGTTTCCTTTTCATTCAGCTGAGACATGGCACGCTTGGTCTCAGGACTATACTCGGGTCCACAGATGACATTACAGTTCACCTGTAGAAAACAGAAATAGAAAGGTCAAGCTTTTCCAGGCTCATTTAATTTATTAAAATGATCAAGTAAACTGTCATGTGCACACCTGAACACTGTTGTGGAGTAACTAACGTTTAGTTAGTTAAATGAAGCTGTTCATCAACTATGTTTTTGAAATCAGTTTTAGTTGTACTTTAATCCAATCAATGACTGCATAAAAGCCATATTTTATTTTTTGTCTTTTATTTTACATATATTTTAATAAATGGGTAATAATATTTTAGTTTTTTTGCACCCAATATAATTAAAAAAAAAAAAAAAAAAAAAAAACCCATACGTCTTCATCTCCACCATCTTCATCTTTATCTTTTTTCTTCCGGTCCATTGGTGGTGGTACGAACTGAGTCATCTGAATGCAGTCTTCTAAGAAATACTCTGGAGATCGAAAAACACAAATTATAATCTGAAATGACTTAATACAGTGTTTCACAGTCAACACATTCCAAATTAATGCTCTATTATTGAGCAATGGGTTTCCAAACTTATTTTTAATCCAATATGTGAGATGATGTTAATATTAAAGAATTAAAACTACATTTTAATATAGTGCATTGTGACATTTTAAAACATGCTTCTGACCTTGTACAGGATGTGCACGTCCATGCACCTCAATGACAGGACAGTTGAAAAAGTATTCCTTAAACATGGTGGTGTCAATGGTGGCAGACATGAGGATGATGCGCACATCAGGGTAAGCCTGGACCACATCTCTCAACACTACCAACAGGAAGTCAGACTGGACAGAAAAACACACTTGTGAATATAGTGAGACAGGATACCTCTCTAACCTGCTGATATGGTATGGTAACACTGGACTTACATTTAAGTCCCTCTCATGGATTTCATCCACAATCACATGACTGATGCCACGGATACCAGATTCCAGCTTCCTCAGCAAAACCCCTGTGAATAAGACATTTTTAGTGATATCGCCCAGCCCTGTGCTGCAGTCAGAGATTAAGGAGTGGAACTTACCAACTGTGCAGAAGAGGATGCTGGCATGAGGTCTGGGCAGGACAGACTCAAAACGCACACTGTAACCACAGCTTTTCCCCACCTCCTCTCCTCTCTCAAAAGATACACGTTCTGACACTGACACAGCACTGATACGTCTCGGCTAGGAGGATGAACGGCAGCAGAAGCAAGTCACAAAACGGGTCTCCTCGTGGCGACAGAGCACACAAAATAATTAAGCATTTCGACAGACTCACCTGTGTAACAACGATATTGCATTCAGATGCTCTGCCTCCCTGTATGAACTCATCCAAGATGTACTGAGGAACCTGAGTGGTCTTTCCACAGCCGGTGGCTCCACGAATGATGACCACTGGGCTATTGTGAATGGCGGACATGATTTGCTCCTTAAAGTTCTTGACTGGCAGCTGACTTCGTTCCTCTAGAATCTGTAAAAAGAACATGCTGCAAGTTGATTTCACAATACCAAGTAGAAAAATGAGAAAACGGCATCTTTTAAAAAAAAAAAAAAAAAAAAAAAAAAACCCAAAACAAGCTGTTTATAATAAACAGCTTGAATATTCGATCTCTACTTGTGGGCAGGAATTAAACGCCCCTTTCGATGATTGGTCAACCAAACATCAAACAGTGCAGTCATCATATGTATACATTAGGGGTGTAATGGTACATGTATTCATCCCGAACTATCACGGTACGGACGTCACGGTTCGGTTCATGAATTCAGACGACGAATACAGTCAGTCACAGGCGATACGCACTACAATCCAGAAGGGGGCACACGTGGTAATGCAATGCTGTTTGCTAACCGCCACAACAGGAAAAAGCGCAGAAGAAGAACAAACAATCTATGCATTGATATGTTTACATATAATCTCTCAACCAGTGTTTCATAAAACATCTTGAGAATAATATCTCACGTAGCATCGCATTTACCTCAAGCAAGTCATTCAGTGTCCACAGCATGTTAGTTCTATGCTAGAGAAATAAACTCTAGAGGGGAGATACATTTTACTAAATATATGCACTATATTAGCTTATATATTCATTATATTTACTTTACCTGTTAGTAATGTCTAATTTCATATATGTTTAAATACATTTGTCATGAAAATAAGTTATGACAGTAAATGTGTAAATAATTATATTTAAAAAATGAATTGGAGTAGAAAAATAATTGAAAAATAATTTTATAATTAGATTTAGAAGTTAATGGAAAACCTGTCTTATGTTAACATGTTATTTTTATTTTTATTTATTTGAGTGTTGATTATTATACCTAAAAATAAATGGCAAATAAATTTAATTTGGGCTCTGTTGCTGAGATTTTCTTATCCTTAAGAAAATGTTAATTATAATTGAATTTATCTAAAGAGAGAGACACAATTTGTTCAATAAACCACTGTTTAATAAAACAAGAAGCAATTTTATGTTTAGTTTTCTCTCCGCTGCTGTACCGAACCCGTACCAAACCGTGACTTCAATACCGAGGTATGTACCGAATCGTCATGTTTGTGTACCATTACACCCCTAATATATACAGTTTACTCCGTTTGTATGACAATGGGATTGGGGGGTTTAGTATTATTGTTTCTATGTTTGCTTTATAAAATGTGAAATGCTTTCAAATAAAATATTCAAAACATGTAAATGCCCTCAAAGCTAATACCCAGACTAAAAGTAAAACCCACAAAACTCCAATTTTGATTCTTTAAATGCTGTTTTTAGCTCACCGTCTGCAGATTTTTGTCCTGTTCAAGCTGATAGTTGAGCTCCTGCAGCAGGTCTGTGCTGATCTGTTCTGGGGTACACTGCAAACCAAAAATAAGTACAATACATTTTCAGTCGTATGAAGTATATATAACACTAAATTCAATTAATACCATTCAATAAGAAAAGTTCATTGCAGAACAGCAGACTCACAAATGCCAGCGGTCCTTCGTCGATGTTGGAACTGGTCCAGGGGTTCCAGTTGACCTGTGGTGGCGACCACGGCACAACTCCCGCCATGCTCTGCCTTTGTGAGGGCTCAAAGTGAGCCAACTTCCCTTGTACCAGAGATACTGGACTGCTGGGGTCCTGAGGCTAAAACAGGTCAAACAAAGTTTTTGGAACATACTCATACGTCACTAATAATCTGTCTTGTAGGTTTTCTGTCCAACACTTACAGGAGGAGGGATCTGGATGCCAAGTTCTTGCACAATACTGTGCAATTGCTGCTGTAGATCATCACTGACATTCACTTCATAAACATCCACCTGTCAAAGCAACCCAAACAGGAAGTTAGAGAAGTCAATAAACACACAGACCTCAAAGATAGTTTAACTGGGGTGTTAAACTCACACTTTCTCCCTCTTTCTTCTTGGTCAGTCCTGTGAAGGCTTCTATAACCCCCAGATGGTAAAGTTGACGGACAAGAGAAAGTGCACAGGATTGGGCGGCCAGCTTCTTTGTAGAGCCATGCTCACGTGCACAAACCTCTGGAAAATTAGGACAGCATTAGCAAGGACACAACTTTTGTTTGTTGATGTGAAACTATTTTCCCTTGACCTTATAGTTTAGTATGTAGAAGGTTGCGAAGTATTCTTATACTTACTCCTACCCAGTTGTCTTACAAAGATTGTCATCTCAGCAATAAAACTCCTATAATAGAGCAAGATTTAAAATCAAGACATCCAAACATGACATTTAGCCCACAGATGATAACAATGTAGCACAAACAAACCTCATAAACTGACCTCTTAACTGGACAGCACATGAGATCAACAGAGTGACATTTCAGCGCTGGGTCTGTACAACCCATCCTGAGCAGGTTTGTTTTTCTGCCAGACTTCTAAACAGGGAGTTATTCCTCTCTAGGTACTGGAGAAGTCGACCCCTGATGGACGAGTGACATCAGAAATCACAACCAGACATTACTTTGCCTCTCCCACCTCTAAACCCAACCAATCATATACTTCACCATGTGACCTCTTAGTGTAGCCTAAGTCATGTCACATGTTTTCCCCCATGTAAGGTTGTGATTTCTGGCATTTCCGTTGTCCTCCATCAAGATTACATACTACATGGGTGAATCTCACAAAAACATGTCCAGGTCATATTTCACCCCAAAATCAAGTAAAAATTATATAACAACAACAATATTATAATTATTATATATTTGAATGGACATAACTAGGGTTGGGTATCGAGAACTAGTTCCATTGTAGAACAGGTTCCAAATTTCAAAGAACCATGGAATCGATAAAACTCGCATTTTGATTCTGCTTATTGATTCCTGTGTGAGCATTTTAATGCGATTTTAAACAATTCAAGCGCAAGACGACGCAAAAGAGAACTCAATTCGGCACTTGCACAGTTTTCTGTGTTCACGCACTATTTTCGCGCACCGTTTTCTCTCATATAGTGTGCGAATACTGAATTGAGTTCTCTTTCATGTCTCCTTGCGCTTGAGTGGACAAACACATAAAATTATGTCAAATTATCCTCGTAAATCAAGTCGATTTTGTCTTACGCGAACGTAAACAGTTGAGAAAGAAAACGCATAAACAGTAGATTGGATCCGTGCATTCGGTCTTAAAGTGACAGCAGCCTAATAAACCTGCTGCAGTTTGTCTCATTAATGTTAATCAAACAACAAATGAAAATCACTCACTGCTCTTGCCTGAATAATTTTTCAGGATTAACCTATATTTTATTTATAAATAAAAAAAATTATGCAGCGAGTTATTTTACATTTGATTGTTTTATTTGTGCTATTGCTAATCCGTTTATTTGTTCTTATTTTATTACTGACTGTTTACTTGTCTTTAATGATGTTTGAAATTTATAGTAGTTAGTCTAGTTGTTTTTGCTGTGGTATTTTTGTTAAAATTATAGGCAAAAGATCTTTGTCTAAGTTTTCTTTAGGCAGCTGATTTTCATTCATGGTATTCAGCTGAAACAATGTTTTGCAGAGAATAAATATGTTTGACATCTAAATGTTTGAATTAGAAGAATCGGAATTGCTAAAATTCAAATGATACCCAATGTCTTATTATTATTAATTGTTATTTATTGTTTTTAGAACCATTACATTTTTTTTGCATTGTGATATTATAGCAATTAAGTACATTATTCCTATAAATTTTCATTACTATAATTCATTCTTTTGACTCTGGAGTGAAATATGACCTGGACATGTTCTTGACAAGTTTCGTGAGATTCACCCATATGACACTGTTGATTTTGTAAGGTAACCTCCAAGATGAGATTGTCTTTTTGTTGTCTGAGATCTCCTTGAGGTTAGATACACATCAAGGAGTTCTCTGTCGTTGTTTCAGTCCAGCAGAAAAACAAACCCTTGATACATTACAATAAGGCATCTCTCAAACAGCAGGTGGAACGGGTTCAAAACTAAGCTGTTGTAGTAAATGACTGTATTTAATGGGAATGTTCTGACCTGTTGTGGTCAGGCCCCACTTGGCTGTACTTGTAGTCAGTTTGGTTTTTCTCCTTCTGAAAGAACTGGTTCAGACGGGCCTTTGCATTGTCCAGAGTCCAGTTCCCATGCAGGCCAGCGTTCAGATCAACTTCCTCCGATTCAAGGGTCTTGAGGAATAAGAAAAGAACCCTTAATTCTCAGAAACGTTCTATAATGGTGGTCATTACGCAGAAAACTCCCTAAAAATGAAGAGATACCGCTTTGTCTTCCTGTTCCTCTCTCTTGGAGTAATACTGCTGCAGGTTGGCTCCTCGCTCCCATTGGGCATTACCAAAACCAGAGTAGCCCAAACCTGTGACTCCAGGAACGGGTGCAGAAAGCTCTGAAGGTTCTGAGACACAGGAAGAATTCAGCATTAAAAATGGTTGTTTTAGTCAATGTTTAATATGGCTTAAAAAAAAAAAAAAACAGTGTGTCAATGCAACTAGTCAGTTTGCTAACTACTAGCCCATGCTGCTAGATGCCATAACTACACCAATCTGTGGGCAAAAACCATCGCTCTCCATTGACAGCCATTTACAAGTAGCTGTGTATTCTGACTAAATATTTAGAAAGCAACATCTAAAGCAGATACTTCATTACATTATAGCAGATGATATGTTTTAGTAACTGATTACTAGATTAATTCCAAGTCTCTCACCAATTTCCTTCTTCACAGCCAGATGTGGAGGTAGTGGACAGTTGGATGGGAGATTTCCAAACTCACCACCACCACCACCTTCTTCAATAACTCCATCAAGTACACTGGCCTGAAAATGAGAAACGTAAACTCAGACCTTCCTCATAACACACAACAATGAGCTGTGGTCAACATAGATGTGATACTGACCCCTAGAGCAGGAACTTCACCAGGACTTATTTCTTTCGTCCGAACAAGATAATTCACAAAATCTCGGGCAGCATTGGACTGAGCATCCTTCTTGTTGGTGGAATTTCCCATGCCAATGTAATTGTAACCCTCCACACGCACCTTAAGGAAGAAACATGGTTTAAAACAGTCCTCCAACTACAACACACACATATAATGTATATATATATATATATATATATATATATATATATATATAAATTTTATATAGAGGCCTCAGCCTTATTCTCACCTCACACACGAATTTCTGTCTGTTTTTATTTCCAGCTGCTCGGATGTCATAGTTCGGTGTTATCTTCTTTTTTCCACACCAAGCATATAGGAAGTTCTTAATGTCCGCCATTGTTGACGGCCTGCATGTGAATTAGATTAATATTAATATAACGATAAAGGGAAAAAAAACATTTCTCAGAGATAAACGCAACTGAACTGAGTGCAGGAGCGAATGCAAAACGATAAACAGTAACGTACGGCGAGAACAACTGTATCGATCTAGATTACTAACTCAATAATATGGTTTAAATAAGATAAGAGTTTAAATTGTATGCACAAGAAAAAAAATCATACTTTTAAACAGATTTCTTTGGATATATGTTCGCAGGTAGTCTGCTGCAATGAATGGGCTAACATTAGCTAGCCCCCTACAGGCGTCTCTGCGCCATATTAGAAAATTACTATGAAATAAAACTATTACATAAAATAATTTACGTTTGTATCATACCAGAAAAAGACCCTCTCACGCAAATCCAAACAAGACGTACACGATATTCAGAAAAGTGCGTATGTTACAGGACAACTAGCATTGAAGTAAACACAGAACAGGAACAGGAAGTGATGCAGTCCTGAGAGGGCAGCATAAAATCCAGCGCAACATCGATCCCTGCAAGGCAGATTCATTAAAATTTTAATCGCATGTCAGTTCCTATTTATTTGGAGCAATGAAGGTTAATTGTAGATTATTCCTTGATTTATCCGAGATGTTTTTATTATTATTTCTATTTTTATTTTTTATCTTTCTCGTTATATTTAGATATTTCTATATTCATATATTCACTTAATACCAAATGTAAATCTTCCGAATACAATGACCCCCAGTGTCACAGAAAAGGCTTACGCTAGTCCTAGACTAAAATGCATGTTTGAGCTGTTTTAACTGAAAGCAACTTGTACTGACATATCTTAAAATGTAATTTATTCCTGTGATGGAAAAGCTGAATTTTCAGCATCATTACTCCAGTCTTCAGTGTCACATGATCCTTCAGAAATCATTATAATATGCTGATTTGGTGCTTAAGAAACATTTCTTATTATCAATGTTGAAAATAGTTGTGCTGCTTAAAGGGTTAGTTCACCCAAAAATGAAAATTCTGTCATTAATTACTCACCCTCATGTCGTTCCACACCTGTAAAAAATTCGTTCATCTTCGGAACAAAAATTAAGATATTTTTGATGAAATCCGATGGCTCAGCGAGACCTCCACTGACAGCAAGATAATTAACACTTTCAGTGCCCAGAAAGCTACTAAAGACATATTTAAAACAGTTCATGTGACTACAGTGGTTCAACCTTAATGCTATGAAGCGACGAGAATACTCTTTGTGCGGCAAAAAAAAAAAAAAAGATCTTTATTCAACAATATCTAGTGATGGGCGATTTCAAAACACTGAATCTTTTGTTTCGAATCAGTGGTTCAGTGGTTCGAAGCGCGTATCAAACTGCCAAAGTCACGTGATTTCAGTAAACGAGGCTCATAAGTGCTTTGAAATTTCAATGGTTCACCACTGGGGGGCGTGACTTTGGCAGTTTGATACACACTCCGAACCACTGATTTGAAACAAAAGATTCGTAAAGCTTCGAAGCTTCATGAAGCAGTGTTTTAAAATCACCCATCACTAGATATTGTTGAATAAAGTCGTTATTTTGTTTTTTTGGCGCACAAAAAGTATTCTGGTCGCTTCATAATATTAAGGTTGAACCACTGTTGTCACATGAACTGTTTTAAATACGTCTTTTGTAGCTTTCTGGGCATTTGAAAGTGTTAATGATCTTGCTGGCAATGCAGGCCTCACTGAGCCATCGGATTTTATCAAAAATATCTTAATTTGTGTTCCGAAGATGAACGAAGGTCTTACGGGTGTGGAACGACATGAGGGTGAGTAATAAATGACAGAATTTTCATTTTTGGGTGAACTAACCCTTTAATATTTTTTGCTAATATTTGTAATATTTTTTGTAATATTGCAATAATGCAAGAATGAAAGGAAGAGAAAGCAGAAATGATAAATCATTTTCAGGTCACACACACAGACAAAATGATCAATGAGGCCACAATCCATCTTTATTCAATGCTCAGCTTTCAACTTTGAGACTGACCATCAGTACATTGCTACAAGAACAGCAAACATTGAGGAGTTCTGTGCCACAAAAGGTTAAAGGCATTGATGCTCATATTGACAGTGTGAGAACACAGTGGAAAAACAATGACTTAATAAAGGTAACCGACAAACAATAAAGAGGATCAGAAGGAGGGCAGTGAGGCTGTCTAGAACAAGAGGGCAGTGAGACTGAAGATTGGTGGTTTCACAGCACTCTGGTCAGATACACAGGGGGAAAAAAGTTAAGTTAGGTTGAGTGACAGTCAAATAGCCTACATATCTGACAAAATAATTAATTCAGTTTGGTATTTTAATTCACTAAACCCACTGCTTCAGTCGTCTTTTTTAGTAACATTAATGAACACATACTTAAAAATCTTAAATATGTTCAAGATCTTTTGTAATTTTGCAATTGAACTGTGGCTGCCTTAACTGTGTCCTTTCAGTTAGTCACCTAAAAATTAGATGCAACAACCTTTTGCAAGATGATATCATAAAATAATAAAAAAAAAAAATAGAAAATTTGTGTTAGAAAACTGAGTGCATAAAATTGCCTTCCATCTATTTCTGCCTGTCAGATTCTGCAACTTGCGGACATTTACATCTACGGCTGATACCTATGTGCTTTTCTTCATATTTTCTTTTAAAACAATTCTATTTTAAGATATGTACATCTCCTTCATATATCTTAGGCAATAATTAAAAATCTTTTTGCAATCTTAAATCAGCATTTATGCGTAAATCAGTCTTAAAAAAAAAACACAAACTCACTGACTCAGAACCGATACTACGCTTTACTCTCCCACGCAATTTCAAAACACTCCTCTGCAGTAGCATTTCTGTACATAACCAATATTAGATAACGTTTATATACATTAATAATCAGACATTCCTTGCAATCGCATTTATACAGTAGTCAGTCAGTTTTTAGGCATGTAGTCTGGATACTCTGTCCCTGTTGAACTCGACCGATCGGTGCCGGTGATCTGTTTTTGGAGCACCAATCGGCACGGATCATCAAGTCCTGAGCACCAATCAGCAGCTGCTGTTCTTAAACTCTCCATTCTCTGTGATGGAGAGCTTGGTGGGGTTGGTGGGCGACAGGCCATTGCGGAGGTTGTGCATGCTGTATCGCTCTTTCACCTGAGTGAGGGCACTCATCAGCCGAGAGTTAGCTGCATCCAGGGAGCTGATCCTCTTCTCCTGCAAAAGATAGAGAGAGAAGTACATCAAAATCTGGAGGTCAAATGTTACACACAGTGGATATTAACATGACTTAAAGGAATATTCAAGGTTAAATATTACAACCCACCCTTGGTGATTTAGATGCAGAAGACAATTTTACATAAATTTAATTTACATAAATTATTCTGTATATATGTAATTATATACACCGATCAGGCATAACATTATGAGCACTGACAGGTGAAGTGAATAACACTGATTATCTCTTCATCACGGCACCTGTTAGTGGGTGGGATATATTAGGCAGCAAGTGAACATTTTGTCCTCAAAGTTGATGTGTTAGAAGCAGGAAAAATGGGCAAGCGTAAGGATTTGAGCGAGTTTGACAAGGGCCAAATTGTGATGGCTAGACCACTGGGTCAGAGCATCTCCAAAACTGCAGCTCTTGTGGGGTGTTCCCGGTCTGCAGTGGTCAGTATCTATCAAAAGTGGTCCAAGGAAGGAACAATGGTGAACCAGCGACAGGGTCATAGGCGTCCAAGGCTCATTGATGCATGTGGGGAGCGAAGGCTGGCCCGTGTAGTCTGATCCAACAGACGAGCTACTGTAGCTCAAATTGCTCAAGAAGTTAATGCTGGTTCTGATAAAAAAAGGAGTCAGTTCCTTTCATGGAAACGGTATTCCCTGGTGGCTGTGGCCTCTTTCAGTAGGATAATGTGCTCTGCCACAAAGCAAAAATGGTTCAGGAATGGTTTGAGGAGCACAACGAGTTTGAGGTGTTGACTTGGCCTCCAAATTCCCCAGATCTCAATCCAATCGAGCATCTGTGGGATGTGCTGAACAAACAAGTCCGATCCATGGAGGATCCACCTCGCAACTTACAGGACTTAAAGGATCTGCTGCTAACATCTTGGTGCCAGATACCACAGCACACCTTCAGGGGTCTATTGAAGTCCATGTCTCGACGGGTCAGGGCTGTTTTGGCAGCAAAAGGGGGACCAACTTAATATTAGGAAGGTGGTCATAATGTTATGCCTGATCGGTGTATGTATATAATATGTCAAAACTTGTTTAAAACTAAAAATTTTATTGTCATTTATAAACTGAAACAACTAAATAGTCTTTATTCACACATAATAACCCCAAAAATTATAATTAACTTTTAATTGCATTTAACCATGAATATTCTTTTAAAAAAGATTGATTACAAATAAAACAATATAATAAAATTATGAATATGAAATAATGAAAATATCCAAAGTAACAAAGTAGACATACATGGTGAAACTAAACATTATAAATAAAAATGAAACAAAATCAATAAATGTAATGTTTTATTATGTGTATATTTTTTAAAAGTATAACCAAATCAACTTCATATGAAGATAAATTCAATAAGGCAAATAATAGTTGACATGAATAGGGCCCATTCATAATATGTGCCAGTCTGACAAACAGTCAAGCAAGTGTCAGGCAATCACATGTGCTACAAGAATCTGCCTTCAAAAGAACACTCACACACACAACACACAAAAGGGCAAGTTTGTGAGGACAGCAAAACGAGGACAACTCAAATCCTGCACAAACAACTTGCATAGACAAAACTAGAGAAGTAAAAGCGAGACCATCTTTACACAATAAAATAATTATCTGCAGAGGGCAGTGGCAATTTGTGTGGAGTGCACACACACCGACTAGGGTGCTGGGAGTGTGGCAGCATGGGCAATCAGGAAGTGACTAGGCAAAAAAAAAAAAAAAAGGAGGGAAAACAAAAAAACAGCAGCCAAAGCTAGAGCTCACAGATACCAGGTACTGAATCTGCTAGGAGCGATCCCTATAACACACATTCCTCAACAGCACTAAACATCAGGAAGACGCTCTGACAGCTTTGAAGGGTGGGAAAAGCATGAATGTTCACTAACCCCAAGGAGAATTTTGAAAGTGAAATGACAAAACAGGCTACGACCAAAAAGCTGAAGTATGCAAACATATTCAAGTATCTATTTTAAAGGTAAAGTGTGTAAGTTTGCCACTAATGTTGTCACGAACAATTTCATTCCATCTACGATCCCAAAATGATTTCATTGGCTGAAAGATTTTTTAATGATTTCTACAAAACTTCTTTATGATGAACTGTTATTACAGCCACTAATGTCTTTTAAATGTAATTATAACTTTAAACATTATCACTTAAAGGGATAGGCCACCCAAAAATGAAAATTCTCATTATTATATGTAACATTAATAATATTAAAATTTAAATGTAATTTTTAATTAATATTTAAACGGATAGGCCACACAAAAATGAAACTTCTGTCATCCAAACTTGTATGACTTTCTTCCTTCTGTGGAACATAAAAGAAGATACTTGTTGTAAACAAACATTTTTGATTCCTATTGACTTCCATTGTATGGACGAAATATACAATGCAAGTAAATGGGAACCAAAACTGTTCGGTTACCAACATTCTTCATAATATATTATTTTGTTTTCCTCGGAAGAAAGAAATGCATACAGGTTTGGAATGACATGATGTTGAGTAAATAATGACAGAATTTTAATTTTTGGGTGGACCATACCTTTAAATATTAATTTAATAAAAATTTACATTTAAATTTAATATATTATTCATGTTACATATAATAACATTTTATATTATTATATCTAACATTTTATAACAAAGCTATAGTTTGTTAAAAATACACATTTCCAGTTCTTGGCATTTTTTGTTTTGTTCGCTTACGTTTTGCAAGCTAACCGTTAGCCTGGTAGCTTAGCCTATACCCCCATTCAATTAATTTTTTATACATTATTTTATACATTATTATACATTTTTGTTTGATCGATCAAACAATGTTAAAAACACAAACCCAGTGTTTACACTTAAAGAGATAGTTCACCCAAAAATGAAAATTATCCCATGATTCACTCACCCTCAAGCCATTCTAGGCGTATATATCTTCTTTCAAATGAACAATCAGAGATATATTTAAAAATATCCTTGAAAATATCCTTTTGAAGCCCCAAAAAATCCATGCATAAAAAATAACCCATACGGCTCCAGGGGGTTAATAAAGGCCTTTTGAAGCGAGTTGCCGAAAATATCGTGGTAGCATCTGCCGAAAGCTAGTTGATATAGTTCATAAAGTTGTAAATATGGATATTTTTCTTACAAAAACCCATTGCTTCACTTCAGAAGGCCTTTATAAACCCCCTGGAGCCGTATGGATTACTCTTATGATGGATGGATGCATTTTTTTGGCTTCAAAATCTCAACTACTGGGTGAACTATCCATTTAAGTCAACCTACAAATGGCTGTGTTATAGTGGTCTCCACACATTACATTTGGATAGAACATCTTTTAACATCGAAAAACTACACACTTCACCTTTAACCATTGTTTTATTATATCATCTGAAGTGGAGAGAAACAAAATGGCTTAGAGGACTGAGTGTTGCAAAGGTTCAGGCCGGGCATGGGTGTTGGAGTGGGGTGCGCTTACACAAGCCTAGCTGCTCTGCAGGAGCAGAACTGTCTGCTTGTACTTGCCTGCTGGTATTACCTCAGTTCCATTAGCGACCTGGAATTCAGTAGGACACAGTAACAATGAGCCAGTCAGCAGCCTGCTTTAATACCATCTGAGGTTTAGCAGGGAGTTCAAAGCATACCACTGTGCAGCACACACAGGCCAGCACCTCACAACCAGACAATAGACTAAGATGATCTCCAAACTCATACTAAAGTTCCCTTGCATTTATCATGCTGGTTAATATGGACATCTGCATTACCTGTGCATCAATTATCTTCTGTTTGGCATCTATGACCGCCTGCATCTCCGCATGGTCTCTCTTCAGTTCTTCTTCCACGGCCATCAGCCTATGAACCACAAATGACAACACCCTGTCAGATTTCACATGGTTTTACAATTACAAATAAATTTATATATATATATATATATATTTTTTTTTTTTTACTACTTTTTTTTTTTACATATTTTATATATTGTATACATGAACAAGATGAATGGAAAAAAAAAAAAAAAAATACTACATAAATTTTACTCAGCAAGGCTACATTAAATTGATCAGTTACAAGACATTTATAATGTTATAAAAGATTTCATTTTCAAATAAATGCTGTTTGTTTGAAATTTCTATTCAAAGAATACTGAAAAAAAAAAAATATAGGCCCTGTTTACACTTGGTATTAAGATACGTTTTGGTTGATCGGATCACAAGGGGATGACGCTAAATTCAGGTGTGAACGGGGTCTAAAATGTTTTGAGCTTGTCCACTTTCGACCGCTTCCAGAGGTAGTCAAAAACGCATTCGACTGGATTGCTTTCGTAGTGTACACGCTCATGTGGTCGAATGTGTTCGAACAGCCACAAAAGACTGCCTACTCTCCGCCTACTGACCTAATGCGTAAACATTATGGGAAGCGCTCTGGCCAGACGGGATTTAAACATTATTGGCTGAAGACCCAAGTTTGGTTTGAAGACGAAAAACGTACCAAGCACAATGTTCTCTCACCATTCATGATTTCTAACACACACTCACAGCGTTTGACAGGTCTTGCGGCTGTCAGGGCAGAAATGAAAGCTGCTGCTCTCCGTATGTTTTTCCATCATCTCCGGCCGTTCATATGTACATTGTGCAAGCTTATTTTCTTCATTAGATCAAAAGATCTGAACAAAACCCATACATATTCCTGCCCATAGACCCTTCCCTTGAAGAAATCAGGACAGAAATGGTTGAAAGTGGACAAAAGAGACGGATTAAAACACCAGGTGTAAACTGATATGTCTCTCTCATCTACTTGTGATCCGATCGACCAAAACGCATCTTAATACCAGGTGTAAACAGGGCCATAGTTCCCACAAAAATATTAAGCAGCACAACTGTTTTTAACATTGACAATAATAATAATAAAAAATGTTTCTTGGCATATTAGAATGATTTCTGAAGGATCATGTGACACTGAAGACTGAAATAATGCTGAAAAATTCAGCTTTGCCATCAAAAGAATAAATTAGGGCCAGATTGAATGGCTTAGATGACCTTTAAATGGTTAAACAGCAAACATACAGATATCAAAAGATTTTACTTGATCTTTACTAAATGTTTTTTGCAATTAAAAGTGTACGATTTCCACTCTTTAATGAATACTGTAATTTTACTCATACTCTGCCTGTTCATAAACCCACCTGCAGATAATACTCTTCATCTGGCTGTCTTTCTCTTCCTGCTGTCTGCGCAGACGGTCCTCGCTGTCCTCCAATCGAGCCTTGTATTCCAAGAGCAGCTTCTGCATCTGCTGTTCCTGCGCCAGTAGCCGTCTCTCATACTCCTCGAGTCGCCGGCTAGATGTCCGCAGTCGCTCCTTCAGCTTTGAGATCTCCTGTTCGTACTTTATAGAAGAAGAGTAGAACATCTTAAAACCTTTTACAATGCTTAATTGCAGGCATTTTTTTTTTTTTTAATCACGTTTAGTACCTTCTCTACATGTTTGGCATCGTCTTTGCTCGGGCCTTCCTCTTCCTCATCTTCATACTGGCCGTTATTCAAGACCCATGCGGCAGTTCGCTCCACTGGGGACATGGTGACTGACTCTACGGGTGACTGGACCTTACAGACACAAGCAAACAAAGCATTATTTGGGCTCAAACATTTACAAATAAAGCAAACTCTCTTTCCTCTTTACCTGTTTGTTGCCTCGCCCTCCTGGTACCGAGCTGTCTCTGGAGCATGTGGACTGCTGCCTGGATCTCTCACCGCTCTGCTGCATGGGTTCTGTGTTGACGCTGCTGCTGCTACGGAGGGAAGTGCTGTGAGGGAGTGACCTTGGGGTTCGCGCCCCTGCGTTTCCTGCCACCAGCCCCACTCCTCGACTCTGCTGCTCCACCTTCACGATATGCGCCGTACCCGCGCTGCTCTGCCTCGGAACAGCCACCACCTGGGCTCCCGAGTGCTGGTCTGCCAGGGGCGGGTGCCAGCGTGCCGTGGGAGGAGGCGTCTCCTGCCCCTGGATGCTTTTGCGACTGAGTTCCTCCTCCACGCTGCTGGTGGAGGGCATCCGGGCTCTTGGAGTGGCTCCCCGGCCACCTGATGCGCTGGGGCTGGCGCTCCGAGAACTGCCCGTGCTCAGGTTCTCCGAGCTGGAGTCCGGCTGCAGGGACTGGGCGGAGTGCGTAGATTGGGTCGAGTGCGTGGATTGTGCGTGCAGGTTGCTGAGGTGGTAAACGGGGTTTTGGAAAGACAACGGTTGCAGGCTGCGCTGCTGGCTGAGGGAGGGGTGGATAGGGCGACGCACCTGCGGGGCACTCTGGGGCAAGTTGTCCCTCAGCTGGGGAACTTTCGGATGGACAGGGGGCTGGTGGAGGTGTGGAGGAGGGACAGGGCCGATGGAAGCTTGAGAGCCCACTCGGCCTAATCTAGGAGGGGCTTCATTGAGAGGGTTGGGAACCGGATGCCCCTGTGCCAGGTAAGAGTCCTGCAGGTCCATTAAAGATATGCTGCGTCCATTCGGGAGTGGGCTGTCTCGCTCCTCTTTGTCAGAGAAGCTCATGCTGTGCGTGGAGGACTGCTGACCCAATAAAGGATGCTTCCCTCGGACTAAGGCCTCCATGTGCTCCTGGACAGGAGATTTGATGCTCCTCATTTCACTGGGGAACGAGATATGCAAGAATGAATATATGAGAGTAATAGTCAAATTCTGTCTCAGGTGTTTCGGAGAGTAAATGTAACATACAGGTACATTATTTTGGTGTGACATTGCATTGTGATTTTTCTTTGTCCTATAACCGTTGGCTTTCTCAGAGAAGTATACGTAAGCTTGCCAGCCATCTATTATGAAGCCTTTTTAAAACTGTGATGAAACGGAAGCTACAACAGATCTTTTCTTCTTTATTTTGAAGTACATCCGAGTGAAACGGATTATGGCAGGGACTCAATTCCCTCAATTCATCAAGTTCAATTCATCGGTTGTTGATTGGGCAAAGATCTGAATGCGAGCTTGCAGTCAATTGTAAGGAAGGCACTAGGGTTTAAAGTCCCATTGAAGCGCCTTGAAACGCGCAGCATTGTTCAGTGTTGACAATTTCCACTGAAACAGGAAGACAGGGCGGGACATATCGAACAGCTCCTCCCCTTTTTTTTAAATAGCCAATAGCGTTTTGTTTACATCACAGCTCAGCCGGCTTGGCCAGAGCCGTTAAGCTCGGTAAAACCTCAGTTTCCTCCAAATCTCTAACTGTTTCTCCCCCCTAATCTTCTCCATAATCGCTTTAAAATATAGCATTCTGTAAAAAATTCAAATGGGTCCGATACGTTTTGTGGTCTGCGCCGACTCGCGCATATGATCCCCTCTTGTGCTATCGTGTCTCTGGACTGGAGCTGCGGCGGTTCGCATGACACTAACATGAAACCAGACTTCATTTTCCCGAACTGAAAGCATATTTACACTGTCTGAATTGTTCCCTATCCACTATATAGTGCACTATGTGTCATTCACCATGTAGAAAGTAGTCATTGTTTGAACAAGTGACCGATTTCAGCCGCATCTCAGGGTCTATTTATAATGTAGGGGGCGGGACGCTTCAGATTCTAGAGAGCATTTGATTGGACAGAAAATCTGATGAGAAGCTTAAGTGCAGAGTGATGTCATCAAAATCATTGATCCATATATTAGACTAAGTTTTGAACGCTTATATCTTCTAAATGTGAATTTCGTCATTGTTTTGGAGCACACTAGCTTATAAACAGTAAGGCTAACATATTCATGCTAAAAGCCAAAAAACTTCAATTCTGATTTCATGGCGACTTTAAGGGAGTCAATTTTAATTAAAAATCACGGTATCAAAAAAATTAAACATTCATGGATAAATAGTTCAATGACATAAGATCAATAACATGCCTTTAGAAGATAGATAGGGTGAATTTTTATTTCATGCCAACTTCAAAGTGATCTTTCAGCCAAGGAGGTCTAAAGCTATGTGAACCTCTATGATACATCTTCCTTAAGTATGGCTTTAGAAGATTTGGAATGTAGCACAGGAGACACAGATATCAAAATAAAGAAAATTATGTCCTACCTGTCTGCTGGGTCCTCAAATATTCTCTGCAGTCCTGAGGACACACTTCCACTGATGTCATGAGTGGAGCTATGGTCCTGGAAGCGCCTGAGCTGCTGCTGGATGGGGGTGGGACTGGACAGCGAGCGGGTAATATCGCCAAGGATTCGCGGCAGGGGCCCCAGTTTGGCCACCGTCGCCTGCAGGAAGGAATTGTCACCCTGGGTTGGTGCGTTACCATGGTAACCACATTACGGACCACAGAGGGCAACCACATGGAGCCCGAGAGTTTGAGGGTGCAGATGGCAGATTGGTGGGTTGGCAGGAGATTTTTTTTTTTTTGGTTGGTCGAGATAGTAGGCACCATAATGCATTGGTGGTAGGACAGCATTACCATGGAGACACAGTGTCGGACAGGAAAGGGTGGAATGTATAGTGGCATGGGTAAAAAGAGGAGAAAACAAAAGGAAAAAAGTCAAATTAGGGATAAATAAAAGAAAAACCAAACACATGCTTCTACAAAAATGACAAAAGCCATTCCAAAAACAACAAACCAAAACAAACAAGGTAAAAATGGTCAAACGCAGGGCATGCATCAAACAACAACAGAAGGTTATGTCTGAGACAAGATAAAAGAAAGGTTGAGATGAATTAACTCATGACAGGAAACCAAAACATTGTGCAGGGAGGTTTTAATCGCAGACCAAACAAAACCATGCTCCAGACGCAACAGGTCAGCAAGAGTTAGGGGAAGGGGACGTGGGAATGCGTGAATGCGCTGTGTCCAATGCCATCAGACAGACTGTTTCAGTTTAAACAGGGACACTAACCTCGAGGATAACCTCTAATAATAATAATAACAATGCAAACAAGTGCAAAGCTTTTTTTTGGTCACACAAAGCCCTTTAACAGTACTGTAAAGATAACATTTAAAGTCAGCTACATCCTTACAACGTTTAGTGGGGATCAAGCGTTACTGACATAAAGCACACAGCTCAACATAAAACATTTGCGGCAATACCTCTGAGGTATGAAATGTGATTCCTGATTTTGAGACATGGGCGCTCTTAATATTTAAAGGGTTAGTTCACCCAAAAAAATGAAAATTCTGTCATTAATTACTCACCCTCATGTCGTTCCACACCCGTAAGACCTTTATTCATCTTCAGAACAAAAATTAAGATATTTTTCATGAAATACGTGAGCCTCCGAGACTGCAATGTTATTACCACATTCAAGGCCCAGAAAGGTAGTAAAGACATTGTTAAAGTAGTTCATGTGACTACAGTGGTTCAACCTTAATGTTATGAAGCGACGAGAATATTTTTTTGTGCGCAAAAAAACAAAAATAATGACTTTATTCAACGATTTCTTCTCTTCCCTGTCAGTCTCCTACGTTGTTGATGTAGTGTAAACAGTGCAGCATTTCCGTGTTCTATGTCAAAACACCGACTCAGTGTTGGCCGACGCTGTTCACGTGATTGAACACAAAAAGTATTCCGGTCGCTTCATAAATTAGGGTTGAACCATTGTAGTCACATGGACTATTTTAACAATGTCTTTATTACTTCTCTGGACCGTGAATGTGGTAATTACGTTGCTTTCTATGGGAGATAAAAAGCCTCTCGGATTTCATCAAAAATATCTTAATTTGTGTTCTGAAGATGAACAAAGGTCTTACGGGTGTGGAACGACATGAGGGTGAGTAATAAATGATAGAAATTTCATTTTTGGGTGAAATAAACCTTTAAAGGTGTACTCAGTCATTTTTTTTGTTTATGTCAAGTAATATTCTTTTTGTGCATGTTGCATTTGTAAGTATTGTTCATTTCTATATCTAAAACTTTTTAATGTAGAAAAAATTACTGAGTGAAGAGGTTTACATCTCTGTGGTAAGCAGGTGCGTTTTTAACCCCCTGTTGTCACGTCTTATGAATAAATAAAACCTCAGCTGTTGTAAATCTTTGTAAAATCAGACTTTAGCCTACAGTAGATTTCATTGTAAGAGGTATTGTTGCAGTATAAAGGTTTGGAGGGATTGCAGTACCTTGTCCAGTTGAGACACCACCTCCCACAGTAGTGCGTGAAGCACGGACAGCTCGCGGCCCAGGTCGATGTAGCCCTCAAAGCCTGGGGTGTTGGAGATCGTCTCAAGGTTCGAGATCTCAAGCAGAAAACGTGTCATACCAGCCCACTCGTGCTCCAGGAATTCATTCATGAAAGCCATGTACTCTTCTTTGTTCCCGAATCTGATGTAACAGAGAATAAGAAATGCATGAGAAATTCTAAAAGTGCTTGAAGGCAGACAGACACTGAAGTTCCACAATGTAATATTTACATGCACAAGAATATTACAAAATTAATACACAACATTAAATCAGAATTTGGTCATATTTTGAATATGTAAGTATCATGTAAATAGCTAACCTGATTGCTCTAATCAAAATTTGACTTAAGTTCCAATTATCTCATTCAAATTTGACTCAAATTCCTATTTTCTAGTGATGCACTGATAGGACTTATTTTGGCCGATACAGATTTTAACAAACATCTATTGTCCGATTCCAATATCACTTTTGTAATTAAAATAGATTACTGTTTTGATCACGTTTTAATATCCGTGACCGATCCGTTGCATCTCTACTATTTCACATTCAAAATCCCAAAAATCTGTTTTGAATTTTATCTGGTAAACATCTGAAAGTCTAGTATTCATGACATACTTGGCAAAGTTAGCGAGATTCTGGATGACTTTGGCGATGAGGGTGAGTGTTCGAGAGGTACGGTCGTCTGGGTATTCCTGCATGAGACTGAAGAGGGATGGGGACATGATGGCAGGGCACAGGAAACGCAGGAAGAGTGATGCGCTAATTAGACGCTGACTGATGTCCTGCTTCCCTCGAGCTTGACACTGCTGCTTCCATGATGCAAACACCTCCTTCAGTTCCCGTGGAAACACACTGACCAGAGCACAGTAGCAGGTTAGGATGGAACTAATGCAATTGCAAGCATGAGCACATGAACAAACTACAAACAAGCACATTGTAGATGTATTTGTAATTACCAGTAGAAGCATTGTGAACTACATAATCATTCTGGCAAAAATCTTACATATACAAAAGTTCAAAAGTTTGGGGTCGGTAAGATTTTTTAAAAATGTTTTGAAAAACCGTGATAGATTATTTCAGGATACTTTGTTGAATATAAAGTTCAAAAGAATTGCATTTATTTGAAAGAAATCTTCTGTAACGTTATAAATGTTTTTACTGTCACTTTTGATAAATTTAATGCATCCTTGCTGAATAAAACTTACTGACCGCAAATCTTTGAACAATAGTGTAAATCTGAATTTTTAAAGTCTGGGAAAATAAATATATAAAGACCTCCACCAAGTTATTCAACTGGAAAGGTTTATAATGATCTAATCTTGATTGAATTAATCTTATGACTTTTCCAGTTGCTTATGATTTCTGAATAAGAAAATTCTTATTCAGAAATTATAAACAACTGGAAAAGTCATAGAAAATAAATAACATACATAAAATAAAAAACATTATATGTAGATTATACTCACAAGGAGTAATTTATATCAAACATTTCAGCTGAGAACAACTAGAAAAATTTCCCTTCAATGTTTTATTAATTTCCATGACATTTTCAGGCCCTTTTAGTTTTAGATCGGTAAGATGTTTTTGAAAGAAATCTCTTTAGCTCACCAAGAATGCATTTATTTGATCCAAAATACAGCAAAAACAATAATATTGTGAAATATTTTTACAATTTAAAATAACTATTTCTATCTGAATATATTTTCAAATGACACTTATTCCTGTGTTGGCAAAGCTGAATTTTCAGCATCATAACTCCATTCTTTGATGAATAGAAAAATCAAAAGAACAGCATTTATCTGAAATATAAAGCTTTTGTAACATTACAAATGTCTTTACTGTCACTTTGATCAATTTATTGCGTCCTTGCTGAATAAAAGTATTACATTTTTTAATTTCTTTCAAAAAAAAAAAAAATCTTACAGACCCCAGACTTTTGAACGGTTGTCTTGTTTATATTTGGTTCAGTTTTGGAACTGAAAGTTAGTTACCAGTAAGAGTTGATGATCTTGCAGAAGGCCAGCTCACAGCACATCTTCAGGTTACTTTGGTGCTCTGGAAGCTCACTGCTGGAGCACTTTGATGGGTCTACTTCACAATTTTCATCCGACTCATACAGGGCTTTAATAAACTCTCCTACAAGGCAGAAACAAACATACAGTAAATGGTCTTAGTTATACAAGCTTCAATTAGCAACCTTTTCCCAGAGGAGAGCAGGCAAACAGCGCAATCAACCTCCTTTTAATACACCAGGGTAATCCTTTAATTTACCTAGTGCATCATGTAGGTACTTCTGTCCCACCAATTTGAGGTATTCTTCAATGGCTTTGGTGGCTAGCGTGTTCTCTCTAAAGATCAGCACATCATGGTCAGCGCAGCGATCCACCTCTGACATCACCAGATCCGTTAGGAAGTCCTAATAAAGACAGTTTAGTCAACCTTCAGTCAAACAAGTGATTTATGGCTAATTAAAGTTAATGAGAACTTAACTGGCATCGTACCTTCGCCCGTCCCGTGCTCTGCAGTATGTGCACGAGCGCGCTGGCCATCTCCTCTTTGTTTTTCACGCTGATGACGGGCTCCAACACAGAGCACAACATGGTATAGTTATTGGTCACAAACTCCGCAAACTCCTTGTACTGCTCCATGGGCAGGATAGAGACTGTCTGGAAGCGAGATTTGATGCGGATGGAGGGGCCTCCACCTTTGGCTTTGCTGGTGGTGGGGGTGCTGACCGGATACCATTTCTCCACAAACTGCCTTCCCATCACTCCCTGCACAGGGATGTTCACCAAACCCACGTAGTTGTTTTTGTCCTTTTTCTTTTTCTTATCCACATCACGGTAGATGTGTACAGTGATGCTCTTCATGGCTGGAAGGCCGGAGAACTCAAAGTGTTCCCCCCAGAACAGGCAGTCGGAGCGGGTTTTGCTGGTGGTGCGGGCGTACAGCATGTCATCCAGACACAGCTCACAGAAATACTTCTTTTTCGGTGGCAGGTCTTTGGCCTCGATGATCCACAGGCGGAGGACGTTTTCCGCCCGCCGGCAGTTGTCCTGGTGATGGAATGACACTGATTAAACCACAGCAGCTCATTTTAGGTATAAAACAAGCATGCGTGGTTTTGTATTGATTAAAAATGACAAAACAAAGCATCTGATGGTCACCTTATTAGGCTGCACAGTTCTCTTGAGGTTCTCCATCCATTTGTCCCGTTCAGCAGCAGAGGAGCAGCTAAAGCACTTACTTCCACCTGAGTACGCCACCTACACGAGGAAGGGGAGAAATTCAGCAATTAATTCATAAAGTTTATTGTTCGTTTAACCAATACGTTATAAAGAACTGAAATGCATCCATTATAACCCTGTGGTTGTACCAAGGTCCAGGTTGACTGCAGTTACATTAATTTAGCAGATGCTTTTGGCTAGGGATGCACAATATAATCGGCCACCATATCGGTATCGGCTGATATATGTTCTTTTTTAATGTTATCATTATTGGCCCAATAAGAAAATTTGGCCGATATATATCAATGCCGTTTAATGGATTATTTCCTTCAGCTGAGACACTTCAGATGCACAGTGTTCACCATGATGGTTTTGAATTGCTTGAAATATGAATGGAGTCACTTCAAAAAGGAAAATAAAGTTAAGTGCAACTTGTGCAGTGCAAGTTTGTCATATAGGTTTCATAAAATTATAATGAGAAGAACATTATAATTGTGTGCTTGGGATATGGCTTTTAATGGTGAAACTTTGTTTTTGTAATCAGCCTCTCAAAAATTATATAAAAAATTGGATTTAGATTTCTCAGCCAATATATTGGTTATCGGCTTTCAAATATAAAGAATTATCGTATCGGCCAAAATTTTCATATTGGTGCATCCCTACTTTTGGTCAAAGCGACTTACAAAAGATCAATTCAATACCGTTATATATTCGTATATCATGGTATGTTAAACAGGGTTCACAAAATATAAATGCATAAAAAGTTTGGGTTGAGAAAGATTTTTTTAAAGAAATTAATACTTTTATTAAGCTTGGATGCATTAAAAATGACTGTAAAGGCATTTATATTTTACAAAAGATTTTAATTGCAAAAGAATCCCAAAAAATGTATCATGGTTTCCACAAAAATATTAAACAGCACTAATGTTTTCAACAATGATAATGATACGAAATGTTTCTTGGGCATCAAATCAGCATATCAGAATGATTTCTGAAGGATCATGTGACACCAAAGACTGGAGTAATGGTGCTGAAAATTAGCATTTAAATTTTTCATTTTAATTAACATTTATTCAAATAGAAAACAGTTATTTGTAATAATATTTACATTTTAAACTGTATTTTTGATTAAATAAATACAGCCTTGGTGAGCATAACAAACGTCTTTCAAAAACATTAAAATAAAAAAATCTTACCAACCCCAAACCTTTGAAAGGGAGTGTACATATAAATGTCAATGTGATCATGGGAATATTATTAAGAGGCAAAGTTTGTACCTCAAAGCAGAAGTCTTGTCCTAGAATGCTGCTGTGTAAAGGTTTGATGTAGACGTCCTCCTCCATACTCAGATCCAAAGCTTCAACAGCACTGCCTGGACTCAGCAAAGATTCATGGGAACAGGACTCCTTCAATTTGGGCAGGCCTCGTGACCTAGAACAGCACACAGAAATAACAGAAACCTTAACTTAGTTACTCAAGATTCAGCCAGATCACTTAGTAATAATTACATCCTCTCTTCCGATTCTGATATTTCAGTGTCTTTCCTCATTAACTACACAGTGTCCTCAGCCTCAGGAGATTTGAGATGCAAATAAGAACCATGACGAATGGTTTCTGCTCAGAAAGAATCCTTATAATTTCCTATGAACTTAAGGTTGAGGTCATTTAATAAAAAATAAAAAAATTTACAGAGTATGGCCACAAGGAGGCAGTCAAACGTAAGAGAGAGAGAGTTTCAGCGATAAAAACAATAATATTATATATATATATATATATACACACACACACACACACACACACACACACAATAACCCATTTATACTTCTTACTGTAGTTAAAGCAATAATTATTATATAATCTCTGACATGCAAGAAACAACTTCCAGAATCTCACTGCTTTCAGAAAGAAAGTTTATACCTACGAAAAACAACTAAAGATCCACTTGAAGGAGTATCCCAAGAGCATATCAGGATATTATCGCATTCCTGAAAAGAAACGACGACTCCAATCAGGTATTATGTGTTTTCACTTCATTGTTTGGTGCAGGTGTAGAGCTACTTCACCGTAGCTCAGGTGAGGTTAAAGAGGACGGCAGAAAGCTGCTGTGATAAACAAGAATGAGGGCTGGCCAATGCCAAGTCCCCGTGAGAATGTTACCATGGGGACCGCCCTATGAGGAGCTGAGGAGCGAGGGATGAGTTGACTACACAAACATCTTAAACACTTCCACACACACATATACACCTCACACCTGCACTACCGCCACACTTGCACAGCATCCACACCTTGACATTACTCACATGGTTGGGCTTTGTGTTTAATGAGGATTCAGTCATTAGATGAGACCAGAGGAGAAAAACACAATCATATCTATAACATCATACACACACACACACACACACACACACACACACACACACACACAGAAAGAAGTCTTTTATGCTCATTAAAGCTGCTTTTGTTTGATCAAAAATGTAGTAAAAACATTAATATTGCAAATTTAAAATGACTTTTTTTGTTTTAATATTTTTAAAATGTAATTTATTTCTGTGATGGCAAAGCTGAATTTTCAGCAGCCATTCCTCCAGTCTTCAGTGTCACATGATCCTTCAGAAATCATTCTAATATTCTGTTTCGCTGCTCAGAACATTTATTTGAAATAGAAAATTTTTGTAACATTATAAATGTCTTTACTGTCACTTTTGATTAATTTACCAGTGATGCATCCTTGCTGAATAAAAGTTTTTTTTTTTTTCCCACAAAATAAATGACTAAAAAAAATAACAAGACTGACCTTTTCTTGACTTTTGAACAGAATATACAATGTACATGTCTATATATATCTCTTTTTGTTTTTAAGTTTACAGCTGCTATAAGTTTGAACCCAATGCACATACGATCAGACAGCTGGTCACACAACATGGACTATCCTGGAGTAAAGCGCCCAGTAAATCTGCTGGCATCAGTTTCTCTCATTATGAGAAATTGTGGTTATGCCTGCTGACCAGATTACCACAATGACTGGCAATCATCTGGCTCACATCCCAACAGAACTCAAACACAAAACACATCACTTCCCCCAAAACATCCATTAAGTGATCTGCCAGTCAGAATTAAATATAATTCAGTTATACAGCCCAGATATTGTGGAATAATGCAAAAGACAACGTCTTCTCTGGTTGTACAAAAAAGTGACGTGTAGTTATTTTTAAAAAAAAAAAAAAATTAAAACTGTAACTGAATCAGTCTAATATGTAGTGTTGTCAAAAATATCAATATTTTGAAATGTATGAACACTGAAATATCAGAAACAGTTCCAATACTCCTTTTTTGCAGTATCAATACACCAATACCAGCTGCGCGTTCTCGCTCTCTTCTCTCTGACAGCGAATTGACACACACCCGCCTCCAGTCACTCACTCGTCTCATTCGCTCCGGTTGAATAATGCTTGAATTGCGCATAATTTTACTCGTTCCCGCAGGTTTCGCGCTCACATCAAAAGCGTGTGCACCACTGATCACTGACCACTGAAGTCGCTCTCTCATAAAGCCGCCTCTCAAACAGTGCGCGAGTACCAAACTGACTTCTTTTTCATGTCTTATTGTGCTTAAACAGTCAAATACATAAAAAAAAGTCAAAATGCCCATCTTGCCAAGTATTCAGGTGAATACAATCAGTTTTAGAACATAAATAGTTGAGAGAAAACGCATTTTGTGTAACAGTATATTGGATCCGTGCATACGCTCTTAAAGTGACAGCAGCCTAATAAACCTGCTGCTGTCTGTCATGTTAATAAAAGAACAAAAGACAAAGAAAAATCACTCGCTGCTCTTGACTGAATAACTTTTGTAACTTTAATTGTAAGCATTAATCTGTATTTAATTTTTACAATGAAAACTATCCAGTGTTATTTTACTTTTGATTACTTTCATTTCTGTAGTATGCTTACCTGAATACTGTTAGACAAACCTGAAAAACTTAAAGCCATGTTTTTTTCATTTGTCTTTTTATTCTATTGTATTTATTTGTGCTAACGTTTGCAATTTGTTTATTTGTTCTTATTTTACTACTGAGTGTTTACTGGTATTTTTTTTTTTGTAAATGTAGTTCATCGATTCAAATAAAGCCTCCCTGTGCTGTGTGCAAGCTATTACAACAAAATGACCCAAATGTAAAAAAAAAAATATGAGAATAAATTATCTGTATGGCACTATATATGGCAGTTTCCCCGTATTGTATATCGATGTTTTTCAAGGAAATTCCAGTATCGTGACAACACTAGTCTAATGAATCTTTCACCAAATGAACTCACTGAATCTGTACGCATATTTACTGATTTGACTCACTTACTGAACCTTCCGAATCTGACTTTCAGCCACATCCCAAATGAACTGCTTGTAGCTTGTCAGACTGTATGCAACAGCATATGACAATGTGAAGTTAAAGATATCTGTCCATCTATCCATCTCCTCCATCCTACCAGTATCTCTTTCCATCTCCATTTACAGAGGCGTGGTACATTGAATCGGACAGCTGATGCAGAAACAGCAGCTTGACTCCTGATGGAGGGCTCACTTCCAGCTCTCGATACGTTTCACCTGCGCTGACTCCGACAGCTAAGCAGATCAGTGCACAGTCAGCCCGTATCCGGACACAGCTCTCCCACATTATCCAGGAAATCTGATCAGTCCGCCGGGACTGCGGTGCCACAATCAAGCTCTTTACAGTCAAAGCTTCCAAGTCCACTATGAATACAGGACTAGTATTTTCATTCAGACCACATAGTGAGAGGTGATTCTGCTACAGCAAAGGTCGATTACTTCAAAGCCTCTAATGTGCTATTTACATTTCCCTTTCAGCTACAAGTTCAAATGTTTTCCCATAGCCAGCCATTCAGCGAAGCTAAGAAAGCAGAAAACTGTGGTCTTATCTGAAGAGAGGTTTAGTTAGCTGGATGCTCTTGGCATGTTCATAATACATGTGGCAACCAATTGAGTTCGGGTGCATTTTCTTTGGCTTTGTTTAGCTTTTCAGTACATCTAACAAAACATTTTGAAGCCTAAAATGCAAATGAACAAACAAGCAAACAAAAATCCCCACATGAAATCTGCTTCAAATGCACTGTAAAAATATTTGTAATTTTACATATAAAAATGGTAAAAAAAACAAAAAAAAAAAACTGTAAATTGTTTAGCTGTAAATTGTAAATGGTTTAACATATTATAATTTCACTGTAAAATACTGTCAAATTGCCATATAATTTACAGTGAAAATAATAAACTTACAATATATTTTGCATAGTTTTGTTTCTTCTTATTTTTGTGATCAATGATGTACATTAGGGTTTTTGTGTTACATTTTGTTATTTAATGTTTATTTATTTTTGTTTTACCATCTGTATTATGGTGGTTATCAGTATATTTTGAGATAAAAATAAAATATATATGGTAATATGGAGGCACCAATATGTCATCCTGTAACACCTGAACCATTACACTCACTCTCTTATCACACAGTGAATTATATGACATTCACTATATAGTGTGGTCAACAGTAAATGAGTGAATGAGTCAGCGGTTTTGGACAGTATATGCATGAATGCGTTAAACGTTGCTGTTGTCTAAAGCGCCTCATAAATTCACCACCGTGAAGAGATGTCGTGCAAAACCTCCAGTCTCCCATCTTCTCTTTCCACTGACAGCTACTGTCAGTTGTTGTGGAAGAAAGTTTCTTGACATTGTCATTGTGACAACTATATCAAATTAAAGCAACTGATGCAGACACACTGGAAACTGACTACATTGAACAAACAAATCATATTTCAGCGAGGACAGGAAGTCCTAAAGATCGGATTTGAAAACTAAATTAGACTTTTCTGCAATAAAAAAAAAAGAAAGAAAAAAGAACAGTTGTATGGGCTACTTTTATGGTCGATAAGTAGATAATGCTAATGGACTATCGTTTAAAAGTTTGGGATCAGTTAGATTTGTTTTGAAAGAAATTAATAGTTTTATTACAGTTAAGGCATTTTACTACAGTAAAGACATTTATAATGTTACAAAAGATTTCTATTTCAAATAAATATTGTTCTTTTGAACATTTTATTTATCAAAGAATCCTGAAAAGTATATCACCCTTTTCCACAAAACAGCACAACTGTTTTCAACATTGATAATAATAAGAAACGTTTTTTGAGCTCCAAATCAGCATATTAGAATGATTTCTGAGGGATCATGTGACACTGAAGACTAGCGTAATAATGCTGAAAATTCAACTTTACCATCACACGAATAAATTAAATTTTTAATTATATATATATATATATATATATATATATATATATATATATATATACTGTATATATATACACATACATATACACACATATATAATTTGTTCCTAATAACAGCAGAAACAACTTAAAATACTGTCATTTTTGGTCATACAGATAAGAGGAATACATCATTCGAAACTTTTATTTGTATAAACTCACAATAACAACAACATATATATATAAAAAATTAAAATAGAAAACACTTATTTTAATAATATTCCACAATATTACAGCTTTTACTGTATTTTTGATTAAATAAATGCAGGCCTTGGTGAGCATAAGAACTTATTTCAAAATTGAACAGTAGAGTATATAAGTTATGATAATTTCATTTTTATGTGAACTATCCCTTTAAACACACCTACACACGTGCCCATAGGTGCATGTGTGAACGCAGTCAGCGACAGATGTCCGCTGAGAGTTCAGCTGTAATTCATCTCAATCGAACTGTCACATGCAGTTCCTCTGTCTTAGCTACAGTGACAAAGACACACTCTCACATGCACCACAACACTCACTCACACACACTCCTTCCAAGCATTACTTTATGAGCAAGAGCTCCTCACAAACAGATGCACTCAATCCACAAGGAGCAGCATGAGAAATCAGCATGATTAGAATCGCACCTCCTCCTCATCTGTAGTCTAACCACAGCAGCTGTGGCCATTAGAGTATACAGAGAGAGCAGATACAGCAGTAAGCCCACAGTCTCCATCCTGTTCCAACTACACAAACAAAAAGGGTGGAAATGCAACTTCTGGTTCGTCACCACAGGTAACCAGCCCTAATTCACCCCTCAGGCCTGTGACGCACTGATTGTGTAGTAATAAAACAAAAGTGACTTTCCTTAATGCCATTAACAGCCCTGCTTATCCATTAATCCTTCAGCTGAAGCAAAATTTACAGCACTTACACACCCAACTGCAGCATCGAGAGGAATTAAATCACAAGTAAATCTGACAAATCAAATGACAGAAAACAAAGAGCCACTGTCCATGTGATCTAACGTCTTATAGGTGGACAGTGTGTCGGACTAAGGAGGTCTATAATACCTAGAGAAAGCCATTCATTTCAAAGGCGGCCGGGAAAAAAATGGGTAAAATTAAAAATTGTATTTAATCAGAATGATTGGGAACTTCTGAATGGCAATTAATGAAGAAAGATGTTTTGGGTTTATTTTATAAAACAAAGTAAAAACGATTTCATTTAATGAGAACTTTTCGATGATGATCAATGGAGAAATATTCTTTGGGTCTATTTTATAAAATAAATAAAGATTTCATTTCATCAGAAAGGAACTTTTTAACTTTTCAAATTTAATTAAGCAGCAAAAATCTTTTTTTTTTTTCAGTGTGATCCTGAGGTGGAGCCACGTCAAAGTCCCGCCCATATTCCCGCAGACTCAATCGAAAGCACAGCTGTCAATCATGACGGTACACCCAGTTTTTATAGCATCAAATAACTAACTAAAACCAAACGTATTGGGAAAATGTACACTTGAACATACGTCTGGGTGATGAGAACTACCTAAAAAGACAGCAACCATCTTTGGAAAAAACATTAAGTGTAACTGGATTTTTTTAGTTTGTCTCACGTATCATTCGATTACATGGAGAGGGCAGGGTTTAAGGCCAGGGGGCGATCAAAATGCTTTGGTTTCACTTTTCAGGACTTATGCGACACACTTTGTAGGAACTTTTGAACGACAATCAATGGCGAACTGGACCGTGCTAACCAGCCAAACCATGTGTCAGACAGTCAGTGCAATCCACAATGGGGCAGTAAAAAAAAAAGCTAACACTAAGTGCAGTCAAAGGGATTTTAAGATCATGCCAAACAAATTCAGTCAAGTGTATCCAAACTTTTGACTGGTACAGCAAGTGCAGTTTAAACCATAGCTTTGACGCATTAGCTTCATTAGGGATGAACTGCCAGAACAGTTCTGCCAGAGAGCTGTCAGACTGCCTGAAAGGTTTAAAATTTCTTTTAAAACAGATCTCATGTTATGCCAGGTCCCAGCACAGCATATTTTCCAGCCAGCTGTTCTCTATAAGACACATGCAAGAATTTAAAAGTTGACCTTGTTATATAAGCCAGCACCATTTTTCAAATAGCTGCTCATAATTAAAGGAAAGCGAGAAAAAGTAAACATTAGGTCTTCCCCCTAATAGTCGACTAAACATTAAGCGACGAGAAGAGGCTTAGTCGACCAAAATTTTCTTAGTCGGTTAGTCGCAGAAAAAACAAAAAAAAAAAAACTCCACAGGAAGTCACGAAGTCACGCAGTCCATGAGGAACAGATCGTTAACGGCGGGTCCTTGTGGTAATTACAATATGTCGGGCAGGAAATCCAAATGTCCACCTATCATCCATCGACCTCAAATATGACTTATCATTTGAAACATGTAAGTAGTAGCAACTTTACATGGCTGCTCGCTCTAAAGTTAACCTTGATAAATGTGCACTATTATTTGGCGCATATTCAAATGTTTGTGCGGAGTGCGGAAGCTAAAGTATAGCGCGCTTACTGCATGACATGGAGGCACCAGCGCAATCACTTGAATTTGTTTCTGATAACAGCGGAAACAACTTAAAATACTTTGTCATTTTTAGTCATACAGATAGGAGTAATGCATCATTCGAAACTGTAAAGGTTTGACTTTTATTTGTGTAAACTCACAATAACAATAAAACGTTGTGCTTTTGTAAAATAAAGAAAACAAACAGGATGAGCTTTCTGCCTAACTCGGTCACTGTGAACTGGAACACGTCACAAAAATAAACCCGAAACTCAAGCGTATAGGCCTACAGGCCTCACAGAGACATGAGAAATATATCTATAGAAAGCTTGAAATGTCTACTTTTACATGAACCAATTCAAAAATCGAAAACAATACTCTCTGATTATGTAATCTGTATGAAGCTTTATGCGTGCGCTTGAGTGTGAAATAAGCTATATTATGTCTGTATATTTTAAAGGCTCACTATGGTTTAGTGCCCTCCCTCCAGTATATATTTAAGTAATTAAATTAATATAAATGTGTGATTAGTCGACTAATGGCTTAAATGAACGTCTACTAGTCGGGGGCAGCGCTAGTAAACATGTTTCACATTATTACCTACAAAAAGTCAGTAGAGAAGATGATACATTCAAATATATCTATTCAATCAGTGTAATATGAAATAAAAAACGGCTTTGATTTTATTATCTGATAGATTATTATCTCTGGCCGGAAACACAAAAAAGACTGAAGGACATTGAATGAAGTTCAGTGAAAGTTTCCTCTGAATACATTTCAGAAACAAACCAGCGTAAGTTGTACCTGTCATTTTCTGTTGGTCGTAGTGATGGGAGTCTAAAACTTGTGTTGCGGTCCAGCTTTGTCTGACTCTTCGTTCTTTTGATGGATCCTTTCAGTCGTTTACTTAAAAAACCCTGTGAAGCAGAAGAATAGAGAAAATCAGGTGTGTCCCTTTAAGAAACTCAAGTTCTTCAGTCGCTGAATGACGGCTGAGTGTGTTGCTTTGCCCTGCGTGACTCAGGCTTGCTCATGAGTAAGTGTCTATATATTCAACTTTAAAGTCATGATCAATTATACATGGAGTCCACTCGCTGAAAGACCCTGAGAACATATGACAGAGACAATGGCATCATCACAAAAAAGCAGATGACAACTTTAGCGAAGACTTCTCTGACCTTTCCAAAGCAGGTTTGAACATTAGAGGAGAGGCAGCTGAAGTAAAATCCAACAGACCATTTCAGCAGACATATCAGTCTATCTTGGCGGTGAAAATGCACTTGTACAGACTCATAAAGGGCGGCCAAGGCCGGCTGAATAGTTTACCGTCTGCTTGTAGCACAGTCAGTGCTTGCTCAATGTCTTGGAGGAAAACAAAATATTAATAAGTAACCAAGTCAGAGAGTTCAAACGGCCACCTGCGGATATAAATGTGAGTAATATTTGGTTCTGGGTCAGAACGAGCTGTTCTTACAAGGCGTGTTAGTTTCAGCAAAACAGGAAGGAGAACAAAAAAAAAAAACCTCCGCATGGGCTTATTCATTCATGTCCAGTGTGAGAGTGTTATTAGCTCCTTTCAGTCAGTAGGAGGAGCAACAAAAATAAATAAACATTAGGAATAATAATCATAATATTTTGTTCTAAAGGGGCAGTCACACTACACTTTTCGTTCCATTGACTTCCATTCATACACATGTGAATGTGTCAGACAGCAAACACAAGCACATGCAAAAAGTTTTACATTTCTTTGCGTTCCAAAGTTCAAGTTTGGTGAACTCTGACCTGACCACTTGGCTGAATAAAAAGAACAATGTTTTTGCAGTATAGTTGAGTAGATTGTATATTTTTATATTTATAAAAAAGACACTGCAGAGTTTGACATCATATCATGGCCATTACAGTGTTTATAGAAATTTCGTGTGAAAGTGTCAAAAGTGTCGTGTCAACTAGCGTGACCACGGCGTAACTGTGAAATCAGACTGAATGCGCACTCCAGAATCTCAACAGAAGTAGAAGTACTTTTAACCTACTGTTTTTCAGATACTATGTATTCTCCGTACTGTTTTTCCCAGACTGTATAGTAGAGAAGTATTCGATTTTGCAGTGAATATATCTGCGATCATCCATCCGTATCATAGTAACCAAAGCTTCTCAACTGAAAAAACAATCTGGATTCAAACACCCACGCAATCTTATTCTTAAATGACAACGATATGGCTGTCTATTAAACTTCAAATAAAGATTGTAACAATTACATCAGTGACAAAGTGACTGTTAAAATATGTATTTGTCATTGAATCATTCATTCAAGAGATACAACTTTTCTAGTAAATTTCAAAATGTGCTGTTCACACAAGCAACGGCGTTCCATCTTTTTACCGGTAAGATACCATTCACACATCGGTGCCAAAATAACAGTCAACTCAGTGATGTCAATGATCAAGAATGACATTTGAAGCGGTTTTCTTCATTCACCTGGATGAGGAAAAGCGCTTTAGTTTCATTTTAGTTTTTTTTTCTTCTGAGTGACAGGCATGATGGTCACACAATGCGATTTTGCTCTTAAAAACACAAGATTCATAATAGTTGCTATAGTATTGGTTTGGTACAGTATTGGTTGGTAGTTGGTATAGTATTGGTTGGTATAGTATTGGTTGCTAGAGTATGGGCACCCTGACTGGTCTGCGGCTATGCAGCCCCATACGCAACAAACTGTGATGCACTGTGTGTTCTGACACTTCTCGAGCAATTTGAGCTACAGTAGCTCGTCTGTTGGATCGGACCACACGGGCCAGCCTTCGCTACCCACGTGCATCAATGAGCCTTGGCCGCCCATGACCCTGTTGCCGGTTCACCACTGTTCCTTCCTTGGACCACTTTTGATAGATACTGACCACTGCAGACCGGGAACACCCCACAAGAGCTGCAGTTTTGGAGATGTTCTGACCTAGTCGTCTAGCCATCACAATTTGGCTCTTGTCAAACTCGCTCAAATCCTTACGCTTGCCCATTTTCGTGCTTCTAACACATCAACTTTGAGGACAAAATGTTCACTTGCTGCCCAATATATCCCACCCACTAACAGGTGCCGTGATGAAGAGATAATCAGTGTTATTCACTTCACCTGTCAGTGGTCATAATATTATGCCTGATCGGTGTATAAGCCAGCACCGTTTTTCAATAGCTGCTCATAATTAAAGCAAAGTGAGAAAAGTAAACATACCGGTAATTTACTGGTTATGTTACAACTTCTTATACTGGTAAATTGCCAGAAACGATTTACAGGTATTTTTGAATAGGTCCTGTTCACACATGATCTCTCAACGGTAAATTACCAGTAAAGACTGTATGTGTGAAAGAGGCTATTGAAACATTCATTCAAACTGATTAAAAAGAACCTCTAGTAAATTACATTATTTTGTTTAGTTGTCTATTCAGAATTGTAGGAAAACTGTGATCTCTATTTTTAAAATAAATAAATAAATGCAGCTCTAACAAGGCCTTACTGCTGTCTAACACTGTCTACAGTGAATTTAATATTCTGAAGAAAAGAGGAAGGAGGAGAAAAGGAAGAAAAAAAAATCTAGAGTAATCTGTAGTAGGGTTAGCTGAGCGGCTATACATTAAAATCATATGGTACAATGACACTGACTGTCTAAAAAAAATAGGGCAGGGAAAGTAAGATCTGGAAAGGATGGCTAAGTGCCTGACTATAAGTAGGAGACCGTTTGGCAAGTAAAAGGGCCATTAGCAGTGATGAGATAGAAAGTATGTGATAAATTAGTCATTCCTCATCAGAGGGATGATTTGAGAAAGCTTTATGTTTGAAAGGTGAAATAGAAAGACGGTGAAAGATAGAAGAGAGAGCGATGAAGCACTGTGAGACAAAGTAATGTGGAGGGAGTCGCTGGATAAAGTCTGAAAAACTAAAAAAAAGAAAGGGCATCTGAGAAAATTGACCTACAAAGATCAAAATGTCTGTCAAATTCCACACGTGGAAGTATGTAAACACCACAATATTTAAAAATCATTCAATCTTAAAATCACTGACATTAATAGGAAGTTAGTCTTTCCTAACAGTGCCTCTGGGAATCATGTGACGACTGCTGATGTATTGTAACATACAAGCTACTATACTTTATACTGACAGGCTTCAATGCAGTCTTCACATAATTCATATATTAATTATATGCTGCCTCAACAGAGCCCATTAATCCCAGTTCACCTGTCAATCAATGCTTCTATATTCCTCACAGAAAATGACTTGAGCTGTAATGAGACTTCAGATTAAGAAAGACACATCCAGCATCAAAGTCTTTTATCTCAGTGCTCCAAATCAGTTTATTTGTCTAGGAATTTTGTGACAGGGAGACAAATATGCACGATTAATCACTTATAAAATGACACACAGAAATGCTGTGGATATAAATATCTTCCTTGTCCCACTTCCTGCCCGGTTAAAAATATCATCAAACAATTTCTAATGCATCTCTGAGGCACAGACTATTTCCAGAATGTGCCTTTGTTACAGTATACGTATCGGAGGAAGCATTTGCTCATTGTTCATGCAATGCGGCGTTGAAAACACTGCACAAAATCTGCAAAAACATGCAAACTTAAAAGGTACAAGTTAATATTGTGTATATATATATACACATATATCATTCTGTCCTCGTGTATAAGAACTGGCCTGGAATAAGGAAGACCATTAGCGGCTGGAGATAAACGGAGGAGGACAACGCTTCACTAATCAGGGGCTCAAGAGGGTAATTAAAGTGGGGCATTTATCCCAAGCAGGAATTCTGGTCTATTTCTACTCAGTGCAGTGTGACATGTAACCAGCCTCTTGTAAGAGAAGATGATTAATGGTGGGGACTCACTAACAGGAGCAACACTAATATGAAACAATACAAAAATGTATGTAAAGTAATTTACTCATTTAATTTGACTATCTTTCCTCTGTGGAACTATTTTTTGAAAAATGTCTAAGTGTGTTTTTGTGTCCATATATACAGGCAAAGGGGTCATGGGTTTTTTTGGACCCCATTGACTTTCATTGGACAAAAAGCAGTTGAAACATTCTTCAAAATATCTTCTTTTGTGTTACACAGAAGACAAAATGTCAGGTTTGGAACGACATGAGGGTGAGTAAACAGTGACAGTTTTCATTTTTGGGTGAATTAACCCTTTAAAGCTGCTATTTTAAATGAAAGTGAAAGTTTAAAATAGTTTTACGCAAACATTTTGGTAATATATGTTTTGTCATTCATCATTCAAAAGTCATATGGGTTTGGAACAATACAAGGGTGCAAACATGATGACAATTTTCATTTTTGTTTGAACTATCCCTTTACGTTTTTGACTGCAGCTCCACTGTTTCCAGAATTTCTAGTCACTTTTTCCAGAATTTAGTGGTGCAACATAACAAAACACTACATCACTGTTTATTTAATGTAATATGGAATTGAGCATAAAGCTTTACAGCAGAGTGAGTAATCAAATAATCAAATGCTCTCCTAAATGGTCATGTAGCATAGCTGAGTCTGATTCATTCCTGTGATTCAGCTCATTCAGAGTTCAAATGAACCAATTAAAAATAATGGTAATATTACTAACTAGTTAACTACATTAAAGTGTTAGTTCACCCAAAAATGAAATTTCTGTCATTAATTACTCACTCTCATGTTGTTCCACACCCGTAAGACCTTCATTTTTGATGAAATCCGAGAGGTTTTTTTATCCTTCATTGAAAGCAACGAAATTACAACATTCAATGTCCAGAAAAGTAGTAGAAACATCATTAAAACAGTCAACGTGACTGCAGTGGTTCAACCTTAATGTTATGAAGCAACGAGAATACTTTTTGTGTGCAAAAACAAAAGTAACATTATTCAACAATTTTTCCTCTTCTCTGTCAGTCTGTTACACAGTTGGCGCAGTGCTGCATTTCCGTGTTTACGTCCGAACGCCGACTCATTATTGGCTGGCTCCTGCATCAGCATCGCACGCATGCCTTGTGCTGCTCACGTGAACAGGCATCAGCCAATACTGAGCCGCCGTTCGGACGTAGAACCTGGAAGCACTGCAATGGAAGAAATAGTGTAGGAGAATGACGGGAGAGACGAATTTGTTGAATAAAGTCGTTATTTTTGTTTTGTTTTTGCGCACAAAAAGTATTCTTGTCGCTCCATAACATTAAGGTTGACCCACTGCAGTCACGTTGACTATTTTAACAATGTTTTTACTACTTTTCTGGACCTTGAATGTGGTAATTTCATTGCTTTCAATGGAGGATAAAAAACCTCTTGGATTTCATCAAAAATATCTTAATTTGTGTTCCGAAGATGAACGAAGGTCTTACGGGTGTGGAACGACATGAGGGCGAGTAATTAATGACAGAAATTTCATTTTTGGGTGAACTAACCCTTTAACATGAACTAACGATGAACAATAATTCCACAGCATTTAGTAGTCTTAAAGGGATAGTTCACCCAAAAATGAAAATTCTGTCATCATTTATTCACCCTCAAGTATAAATTTCTTTGTTCTGTTGAACACAAAGGAAGATATTTTGAAGAACGTTTGTAACCAGGCTGCTTTGGGGCACCATTGATTTCCATAGTAGAAAAAAAAAACAAATACTATTGAAGTCAGTGGTGCCCCAGAACTGTTCAGTTTCCCACATTCTTCAAAATATCTTCCTTTGTGTTCAACAGAACAAAGAAATTTATACAGGTTTGGAACAACCTGAGGGTGAATAAATGATGACAGAATTTTCATTTTTGGGTGAACTATCCCTTTAATGTTAATTTCAACATTTACGAATACATTTTTAAAATTAAAAAGTTGTATTTGTTAACATTAATGCACTGTGAACTAACATGAACATTTGTATTTTACTAACTAACAAACATCATTAAATGTTAAAAATATATATATTGCTCACTTTTAGTGCATGTTAGTTAATACATTAACTAATGTTAACAAATGAGAGCTGAAATGATTATACACTTAAAAAATTACTGAACAATGTACACTGGTGGGAACGCAAAGCAGCCAAGTACACTCTAATAGCACACAAAAAGTCATTCTGAGGCCTAAAAAAGAATTAATGGCTGAAGGACACAGAGTGCTGGCACTGCAGACTGGGAGAAGTAACTGAGGTCAATGAGATGATGAGCTGGTGTAATGCTAATATGAGTTTTGCTGAATGAACTCACAGGCACTTTGAAGGGTGACGAGTTGGGGCCATCTATAGAAATGTTCTTCTCAGAGCTGCCCAGCCCCGATATGCTCCTCCGTCTGGGAGAGCGCTCGGCAGACGCTTCCGCTGTGAGAGAAGAGAGGAAAGAACTGATTAGACCACAGAAAATCTTCAGAGAGACTATGATGATGTCTTTAAATGTTTTAATATGCACGCTAATGATTAGAGAACTATGAAAACATTGAGTAGGAGAGCTGTAACAGAGGGGTAGCCCACTGTGGATGACTTCCAGGAGGGAGTTTGACGCGAGTGATAAATTACTGATACTGCAGACAGAGGAATCATTATAAGTAGAATCAACATTTGTACCAAATATTACACTGTGGAAGCACTAATTTAGAAATGATGGCTGACACAAAATCAATATTTATTTTATAATGTTATAGCTAAGATCTATATTATGGTTTACCACACATTGGGGCATTCTGATTGGCTGATATGTTCCAACTGGTACACAATCGTTTTCGATAACAGCACAGCTATTAAATAGTTTTAGGTTTGGTGCCTGGATTTGTTGCATATCACATTCTTTCTAAATTGTTAAATATTTACAACAATAATATTATTTATATATAGTTTATTCATTTCTATTCAACAAAGAATCCAGAAAAAAAAGCATCACGCTTTCCACAAAAATATTAAACACCTAAACTGTTTTAACATTGATAATAATAAGAAATGTTTCTTGAGCACCAAATCAGCATATTAGAATGATTTCTGAAGGATCATGTGACACTGAAGACTGGAGTAATGATGCTGAAAATTCAGCTTCACCATTACAGGAGTAAATTACATTTTAAAATGTATTAAAATAGGAAACACTTATTTTAAATAGGGCTGGGCTGGGCGATATGACCAAAAATATTAAATCACAATATTTTTTTCCATATCATACGATAACGACATTTATCATGATATTCATTTACCATTACTGGGGAAGGAAATGCTTTCCACATATAGACCTTGAATGAATGTAACTCCACAGATTAGCTACCATTTAATTTAGGGCTCCATGAAATCCATTTTATTTTCCCCTAAATTCTGTGTTTTCCATTGAATTTTTGGGGGATTCTGTGTTTTATTATTCAATACAAATTTATATAAACTAACAATTTAATCAAGCTTTTAAAATGTAATCAAATGAAAATATAACAATTAATTTACAACAAAACATTGCATTTTTATTTTATTGTCTGCACTGTCATACATTTGAAACATGGATGAGAAAAATATCTTGGTTGTATGATATTCCTTAGAAATATTATTAATATTACTTTGAGAAGTACATTTTAGTATACAGTAGTAATATATTTCTGTCATAATTTCTTGAAATTAAACCGAACGTTTATTTTGATGGTTTGTCTTAAAGATCTTTCAGTTTTAGTTTCAGTTTGTATTTGACGGTAGTTTTTCTCATGAAACGGTGAAAAACTTGTGAAGTGACTCTCAAAACAGCTCTGGAGATGAAGTTCATGTGTTCATGTCTTCGTATATTGAGATGACACGCACAAATCACTTATTAGTGACATGCACTGACTGGCTGTTGTCACGTTTATTTCTGCTGTGTGATTAATGCATTTTGAGTAAAAATATCCAGACCTTATCATCGTTATCTGCATAAATTTTATTGCGATGTCAATATGATATCATTTATCGCCAGCCCTAATTTTAAATGTCAATAATATTTCACAATATACCTGTTTTTACTGTATTTTTGATCAAATAAATGCAGCCTTGGCTTACCAACCGCAAACTTACTGTGCCCCCCACTGGCACTGAAACTTCAAACTGTCTCTACACCCCTGACTGATTGTGACCGATCTTAAATAGAGTCTGGGGTCTAATAAAGTCACCTGTCCTCTGTAAATCCATCTCTCCCCTAATGGTGCCCAGCGGGTCGCTAACAGAGAGCTTGCGCCTGGCTAAAGTGCCAGTCAGACAGGTTTAAGAGAGTGATTTAACACAAAGCTTTCACTAAGTCCTCTTAATAAACCACTCATCCATCCACTCATAAGCGCTCACTCTACCTGCCGCCACCAGGCTTCCAGATGGACACCCTGTGCTCTCAGAAGTGGATGGACTCTCTAAGTGGAATATTAGTAATTTTCCTTTCATAGCCAAGTTTATTTTTAATTTCCTCAGACCGATTTATTCGGCATTTGCAGGGAGCCCGCAGTCAATGTGTGTCAAGGATGGAGCAGGACGTAACCTACATCCGCACAGCCTCCCAGAGATCCACCCCTCGGGCCGTCCTCCTCACTGATGTGTAGATCACCCCATAATGAGTTAATTCACCCTGAGAAATAAAAACCCAGTCCATCACCAAGTAGGAACAGCCGCAGAACTCCCGCCTCTCAGCGTCTGCACTGAATCAAGAAACACTGTTGAAATTGACCCAGAGGTCTTTTGGCCAAGACGCTGGTTCTGGTTTCAGCTTGCAGGCCTCAGTGGATCCATACAATACAAATTGTGCCTGGTGTGTTGGAGAGCTGCCCACCACTGCTCAAGATCAAACCCTCCACCACTCACAATAAAGAGCTTAAAGAGATAGTTCACCGCAAAATTCCAAACCCGTATGACTATTTTTTTCTATGGGATACAGATATTTTGAAAAACAGTGTCTGTCCGTACAATGAAAGGAAATGGGGTAAAAACAAAAAAACACTTTAAGACATTTTTCAAAATATTTTCTTTCATGTTCCACAGAAGCAATAAAGTCATACCGATTTGGAACTAGGGTTGGGCCGATAGACAATGCCATCGTTTATCGCCGATGCTGACAGACATCACGACGTTGAGCTGGCATTGTGATTCGAACTAAACCACTGATATTTAAATGGCGAACCGCAGTCCGCATCCGGACCCCAGCATGTTTCCATCCGGACCGCGAGACAGAACGGTAGCATCATTTTACTGCTTCTAGTTGAAGTGATCAGCGCGTCAAAACAGCGGTGCGGATCACACCACAAGCACTCAGGATAGTCTGTGGCAATGATATTTCAGCACTATATCCTCTAGTAGTTTTATCTAAAGCCAAACGCGCTTCATTCAAGCCCTTCCAGCTCTGTGCGCATTCTATCTTTCTCCAGACACGCGCTACGTTAACGGTGCATGTCCATTGGTGCGCAGCAGAGCAAGTGTTTTTAATTCATTCCAGTGAATTAAACCCCTCACCCCAATGCCATCGTCCATCGCCGATACTGACAGACATCACGATGTTGAACCGGCATTGTGATTCCACGTGATTCGGACTAAACCACTCATATTCAAATGGCTAACCGCAGTCCACATCCAGACCCCAGCATGTTTCCACCTGGACCGCGAGACAGAACGGTAGCACCATTTTACTGTTTCTAGTTGAAGTGAGCAGTGTGTCAAAACAATGAATTAAACCCCCCTACCCTGATGTCATCGTCCATCGCAATGTTTCACTGTAAACATTGTCCGATGCCAATTTGGTACACATTGCCCAACCCTATTTGGAACAACATGAGGGTGAATAAATGATGAAAAGTTACGTAAGGCCAAGTATGGTGTCCTATACTTGGAATTTGTGCTCTGCATTTCACTTATCCGGAGCAGAGGGCAGCCATTTTTGCTGCGGCACCCGGGGAGTGATTGGGGATTAGGCACCTTACTCAAGGGCACCTCAGTTGTGAGGTAATGAGAGTGGAAGAGAGCGATGTGAGACTCGAACCCACAACCTTCAGGTTACAAGTCTGACTCTCTAACCATTAGCCATTAGATTTGGTTTAACTATCGCTTTAATATCTAAAAAATATACATACACTCAACAAACCTCTCATCAAATGAACAGGATGTTATGTCTCTTAAACTACGCATCAGTCACCCTCGCATTTGGCTGATCTCCAGAGAACCATTGATTAATGGCTAAATTTAGCAGTTCAACCTGTTTTGCAGCCCGATCAAATTCTGTGCAGTCTGTCCAACTATTTGATATTTCAAGATGCATGAAAAATATTTCATATAGCATCTCAACTTGCTCAGCTTCCCTTGAGAAATATATGTGCATGCGATTAAATTTGTATGAAAACATACAAGACCAGAACACTGCTTCACGTTTTCTCCTTCGCAGCCACAGCTGGGTTTTGAAGACTGCCTGTTGTATTAACAAAGCTCCTCGGATCAAACTCTTACGTTCATCACACACGCTCTCCGTGAAGTTGCTGCTTGCGCGAGAGCTCTGCAGTGCCGAACTTGACAAACCGCACCAATCCCTATGACTAAGCACAGTGGTACTTATATATTATGATCTTGGCACTAGCAACACAAGATCATGGGTTCAAATCCCAGTAATTGCACATAGTGATAAAACAATGCACTTTACGTCACTTTGGATAAAAGCTGGATTCATAAACATGAGTAAATGCAAATCAAAATCAGTAAAAAAACACCACCTCGCTTCGCCTCTGAACGTACACGGACAACTTATCAAACGGGAAATGACTTCTAACAGCATATTCAACCCAACTTCAATCATTATGGATTTTTTAATGACCCTCCAGTCTGAGAGCAGGACGATAACTTAATCTATTAAAGTTAATCTAATAACACACAGCTGAGAAAGAGGAAGAGAGAGAGCAAGATACCTCTATCACAGCTGTTGCCCATCACCTGCTGAATAAATGGAGCTGGTCACCATTGGATTGGCTGGAGAGTGACCATCACCCTCGTCCAATGAGCTTGAGCGCTTTCCCCTTAATTGTCCATCACTCTGAGAGAGATTCCGCAGCATTGATAAACTGCAGCCTCTTCATTGTCCTGCTGTGGCTCACTGCCACATCTTACCGTCTTCCTCTCTCTCCGTACCAGCACTCCAAGCGCTCTCCCTCAAAGACTGAAACGTCCTCTGCTAAACCTCTCTCTCGCCTGTCTCAGTCCATCCTCTTCTCTCTATCCGTATCTCTGGGCAGCAATCCTACTTCTCACTTTATCAGCCTCTTCCCTTTCTCTTTTTTGGCAGACCAGCGGAAGAGATTTTACCGCATTTACTCAATCAATCGCTGTAACCTCACTCCTCTGTTCCTCTCAGCAGAACTGCAAGCACTTCCCATCCCTCTCTCTCTCTCTCCTCTCTCTCATTTGCTTGTTCTCCCCCTCCTCGGCGCATCTGGCTCCGTCTGCCTGCTGCAGCCTTGCACATTAGGAAAAACCAAGAGGCGCTCTTTGCCTGGAGACTTTTGTTTTCGTACTTCATGTGGGACACTGCTCTGGAGGCTTGTGCTGTGCATGTGAATTCGTGACATTGGCATGAGGTGTGTTTTAGAGGTCGTTAAAGAATAGAGAAGTAAAAGAATAAATAGGAAACACAAGCATGTGTGATTATGATTACACAGGTCAAAGCATGTTAGCTATTAGCTGGATGTGACTGCATGTGGACTGAAAACTGAAAGGGTATGGTGCACGACTTCATGTGCTATATTTAGCATGTCCTTCAAAATCCTTTTTAAATCAAATAAAGCAATATCAGCTGCTATCAGGAGACTGGGATCAGGAAATGATGCAAGCCAGACTCAAACTAAGGCTGCCCACATTAGCACAACTCAAGATATTGGAGTGTGCAGTGGTGGACAGTAACAAATTATTTTTACTTAGTTACTGTACTTAAGTACATTTTCAAGTATCTGTACTTCATCAGAGTATTTTAATTTTGTATTATTTTCTTACTTGCAGATCAATAAATATTAATTGCCTGCATAATCTTCCTTATTGGCTAGTGCTAGTACATTAAAAATCAAGTACTTTTGTACTTCTACTCAAGTAAAATTGAAAAGGAGTAATATTTTATTAGGGTATCTGTACTTTTACTCAAGTTCTTGATTTGTGTACTTCGTCCACCACTGGGAGTGTGTGTTCTAACTATTACGTAAAATCTACAATGTAAAGAAATAAAGTTACTTAACATGACCCAATGGCATTGCATAGTTTGGGAAAAATAAAATAAAATAAAAACAAAAATAACCACTGATAAACAATGGTTGAAATGCATTATACTGCAATAAAGGTCATGGTGAATAAATGATGTTTACTTCATCATCATAAACCTGTTGAGATCTTTACACCGACCGCAGACATTCAAAGTGCTTAAGTGCCTCTATTATGCTTTTTCGAACATTAGGCCTACCTTTCATGCAGTGTTAATATAGCTATTCATGAATGTAAAAGGTCTGCAAAGTTTTAAAGATTAAAATGCACGACAAATCAAGTTATTGTCTCCTAAAAGAAAGAACTGATTCTGAACTGCTGAAACGAGTTGTCAGCAATTCCAGCTTTGCTTCCTGTTACATACCTACATAACAATGTAACAAATTTGCATAATGCCAGCCTATGGTCTTCATTGGCTGCCCGTAAACAATGTCTACTTTGACCCGCGCTCAAACACTGTAGTTGTAGCTGAGGCCTGGGAGAGTTTGGTTTGTGTTGCTGACATGTCAAGATGACGCTAGTTTTGTCTCAAATAAACTATACACTATGCTCTTACACACTGAAGTGTGTGAATTTTATAAGGTTATTTTGACATTCAACATTGGAGTCTGGTTGCCCCTCCCCCTCTGCAACGTAACTGAAGCTGCGACAGTTGAGTCAAAGACTATAGATATAAAAAGACGGTTCACTTCTTTTAGTTATGAATTGGAGAAACTGCAACGCGCAATATGGTGGAATACGTCCCGCCTTCTAAGTAAAAGAGCCAATCGCTGATTGATAAAGTTATTGCGTCACTGCAGCTGCTGTTAGAAGCTCCGGTTCCCATAGAAACCTGAGACTCGCGCTTAGGACTGCACATGCGCACTGGCTCGACCAGCCTGAAAAATACGATTTTTGAATTATTATGCTATTTGAGCACAAGAAGCAACATTTATGGGGCAGTTCATGTCAGATTTTATTGCTGATTTGAAATATGTTATTTAATTGTGAGTTCGCCAAGCAGTTTATGAGATTTCAGGATTTCCCCCATTTAAATAGACAGGACTTGGTCTTGGATGCCTGAAATAGCTGCCCGGAGGCGCTGCAAATATGGCCGCCTAAATGACTAAAATTTTACCCTCCCCACCCCAAAACAAAGTATAAAAAACACCTTTTGATAGTCTTAAAAATGCTAAAGCAAAAATGTTCACTGCTTATCAATGCAAATAAAGACCAACTTAGGTCTCAATCCAAAGTTGTGTGAATTTTTGTACACCGCGTCAGCCCAAAAAAAGCAGGCAGCGTGGACAAACCAGCTATTCTCAGTGACTACACGTTCATTTAGTTCCCTTAAATCACAGCTATTACATCACACCTAGAATTATTCCTGTCTCTCTCTCTTTCTCTGTAACTCTCAGCCCATCCATCTCTTCACTATGTGCAGCCCAAGGTCAGACTGTCCCTGACTGTCCTCTGTCCCCTGGCGTCAGAGTCGACAGGTCTCCCTGTCAGCCCCTCTGTGAGTCCAGCACAGCATAGTGTCTCTCCTTCTCTCCTACCCTGCAGGCTGCGACTGCCCCTGTAAATCCACTTACTGCATTGATTTGGCCCAGCCCTTCCTCGGATCAATACAGTGCTGGAGATAACAGAGGGGTTAAAATGAACACAGCAAGACCTGAAACAAGGACCCAGGCTGTAATTAGAAGTGATGCGGGTGTTCTGGTGTTGGTGGATAGGGGGTGGGGGATGGTGAGAAAGGGTGGTCCCTAGTTAGAGCAACACCGTATTGCCTTTTATTGCCCTCTGAGATGGGCAATCAATCGGTGGTAAAATGCCATTTGGAGGGTGTAAATGAATCAATACGGATTTAGCTGATAAAAAAAGACTGATTTTGCCACAATGCTTTTTCAAGAGCCGAACTCCCTGCAACATTAAACATAACAGCACTAATATTATCCATCATTCTCTGCATGGATGAGAAAACCATCATTAAATGTATTGATATATGGATGCATTGTAGGGGAGACACAATTCACTGGGAAACTAGGTTTTTACAATTTCTGGGTGGAGATTGTCTGTGCATTGTGCAAAACTCTAAGCCATAATGCTAGGGTGGTTAGGTCTCTCCTTCACTGTGAGTCTCAGATTTTTTCAGCCATTTCATCGTCCACCAACCACAGGAAAAAAAAAAAAAAAAAAAAAAAAAAAAAAAAGGCAAGAAAACGGGTCAACTTGGCTTTCCAACATTCACTGGCCTCAATTTAAGTATATAAATTTAATTGTATAAACTGTAATATAAATGTAACATTATGGGCCCTATTTTAACGATCTAAGCGCATGGTCTAAAGCGCACGGCGCAAGTGCGCTTAGGGCGTGTCCGAATCCACGGGGAAAATGGTTGGCGCGCCTGGCGCATGGTCTAAAAGGGTTGCCCCTAGTCTCTTAATGAGTAATGGGTGTGTTTTGGGCGCAACATGCAATAAACCAATCAGAGTCTCATCTCCCATTCCCATTAAAAGCCAGTTGCGCCATGGCAGATTCGCTGATTTACATGGCGGAATTTGCAAGCGGAAAAACTGAACGCTTCTCTAGCGAGGAAACGGATCTGCTCGTGTGCGAGGTTAAAGCGCGCAAGCAGACCATCTACGGGACAAGCTGGATTCCACCAAAGCATTTTTATATTTATGCACACAATAATAATCTTTTACATCGTAATCCTTTTATTTTTAATATTTAGCATGTTTGTGCGCTGCTGCGCATCCCTGTGTGTGTAATAAGCAGAATGTATGCACGTTGTGCATATGCCTATAGGCACATATTACCAACGCACTCTTTAAATAACAAAACAGATATTGCGCCATTGACTTTAGACCAGGTTTCAGTTGGTCAATGGCGCAGTCTATTTCAGTTGCCTCAAAATAGCAATGCGCCAACACTGTGCCTGAACACACCTCGTTTTCAGACCAGCACAAATGGCGCACAAATGGGCGCAAATGCACTTGCTATTTAAACAATGTGGCGCAGGACGTGAAAATGAGAGATTATATATATATATATATATATACACACACACACACACACACACACATACATATATACCATTATATCATTTAAAAGCTTACAAATTGTAGTTTTCATATTTGTAGTTTTCTGATTTTCAAGACAAATGACAGAGGAACAATAATTTATTAATTCGCAACAATATTTTCAGACTCATAAGGCATGTTCAGTCATTTATTTTGAAATAGCAATGAAAATAATAAAGCTTGTTCTTTTTGCATGTGTTTGTTAGAGGTTGAATTCAAACGAAATACTGCCATTCTGCCGATACTAATGTCAGTTTCATAAATTGTATGAACATTATGGAAATAAATGGTTCAGGTTACGCAAATCATAGGCTATATGGAAATGGAAGAGTCCTTATGTGGTCACCAATGGAGCCTGGATGGTATCTAGTGGAAAAGTTTGATACTGCACCCAAACAAAATCTTACTGAAAGCTCAATTCTTGAGATATCAACCTAAAATTTTAAACACAACTTGTTTAGATTTTGGCTTTGATTTTCTTGCAGTTTTAGAGTAAAATAGTTTTGTAAAATATATATTTTATATAAATTATAAGAAATCATATTTTTACATTTTCCTAAACTGAGAATTCAATAACTATTTTTTTTTTTTTATTTCACTTTCATATTTTTTCTCAAAATAATCTGCCAAGTGTCCCCTTTATAAGGAGACCAAATTTAAGTCTGCGCTCAAAAGTATTCAAGATTTAAAACAATTTAAGTTGGGGTCTGTTCCCCAGAAATGGGAGTGACAGTTAAGGGGTTAAAAAAGGTGACAAAATTAGCCACCAACTGTTTAGGTTTAAGGCATAAAAATGCATGTAAAGGATCATAATACATAAGATAAAACACTGGCCCAAAACTGATTCACTGCCCTCATGCTTTCTTGTTGTTGAGCCCTGCTCAAGATTGAGCTTTCCAAACCATTCCTCATTATCCCAACATGACCAGAAGAACAAGACCTTACAGAAGGAGAAACCTTCTTCAAACTTATCAATACATGCCTGAACAGTACGGAATACATGAAAAGGCTGCTTGTCAGGCCTCTCCACACCATCACAGTAAAGATGATGATACCTGATATGAAATGTGCAGGCCGGGCATTAATTATTCATATTTAGTGGAACAGCAGAGGCAACCGCGAAGTGGAGCAAAGCTCTATGCTTCCGCCACACGCAACTGCAGCATTTCTCTGCATCATTATGCTCAGAGACTGTAAAGCTATGGGAAAATCCTGTACAAAAGCCACTGCAAAACGTAGAGGGGTTTTAATCAGTTAGTGGAAACCACTGTGCCCTGACAGGATTTACTCAGAACTACTTTTTATCCATCAGCCTGTTATCCCCAATGATTGTTTTTTTCTTTTTAGCTAGATATCCAAGAGCATTTTAGGAGAGGTTATATTTCTTTTTATTGCTGGGTTTACGATACTTCAAACTTCTGTTTGTGGTGCTAATATATATTAACAGATTGATGGCGCAACAGAACACTTCCAGAAGTGTTTGCTGACTAAGACTAGTAATTTCTCTCTTGCCCTGCCATTTCAGTTCAGGTTAGTACACCTTCTTAAATACCACTGCTCTTGAGAATGTGTTATCTAATGAAACAAGTGCAAACAGAAGCACAACAGTCTATCTATTCTCTTCCTTTCCTGATGACAAGACTTCTTTCACTATTTACTTTTCCATCTATCTGTTTCTATGTGATGCCAAATGTCTGGAATGTAGTGATTTCACAACACTAAGCTGTGACACTGGAGACACGAAGTACATCTTTTCCACTCTTACACTCAGCAGACAGGTGTGGCGCACTATGTTAAGATCCTTGCAACTCACAGAACTTGCACTGTTTTAGTTTATGACCCCTCAGAATCTACATGTCAAACAGGTTTGGTTAAAAATGGCGGAAACCCACAGACAGGTATTTCAAGTTTAATATCAGGTATTAAAAGAGTGGTGAGGTTTAAACAAGGGTCATACGGTGTACACACTTCCTTTCCACTTACAACTGAAACACTTAGGCCTACATACACAACAGAGCAAATATTATGTGATGACAGTCATGTTTCGATGATGCTATTCAATGTATCTAGAGTCACAAAGCAAGTTTCAGGACTCAGTGGCAGCCTAAAAATCTTGTTAGACGGGGGCAGGGCAATGAACAACAAAGATTGAATGACTCCAAGCAGGAGTTTACATCCAAATAATATTTTCCATGACAACCCTATTTCAATATGCTTTAGGAATCTCAAATCCGGAGGGAGTTTGAATGATATTTAAAATTGAAAACTCATAGCAATGGCACTCATGCATTTTCCTTTTGGCATGCAAAACTATTGGAAGGTCTCTTCACTAATTGAAAAATTGGTGGCATTTCTAAGAAAGCAATCTCTTTGTGACCACAGCTTACTCTAAATCTTATCCAATCCATAATAAATAAATATTATATATATACACATTTACTTTTATAACTACTTATTAATTAATATAGTTCAAATTCAGGGTGTTGTGCTATGATTAATCCCAGCATCCCACTGCCTTTTAATACATAAGCATAAAAAGGATAGATGACATTAAAAGGGCAAATAAATAAATAACAGCAGTGGACGCCATGAGGGGTGACCGTTAATGAAGGATAGAGGTGCAGGCAAGCGGAAGAATCGATGCTTTCTTCTAATGTTCTTCTAAAAGCACGATACAACGAGCCATTGTTAATCTAAATTAGGCTTTAATTAAACCGGACAATGAAAATGTCCACTTTTAAAACCAAACCCCTTAAAATGAGGAATGAGAATGGTAAGGAATTTAACATTTCTGCTTCCAATTCCTCTTAACGATTCTGGTTCCACTAACGATTCTTTTAGCACTTCCTATTTCATTCATTTATTTTTATAAAACACTACTGGTTAAAGTATTACAAGCTTTAAATACAATATAAAACAGTAACAATTTATGGTTTAAAAAGACGATATAAATAACTACATGCGATTCAGTATGCTAGTAACCTCTCTGAATGATTCAATTAGTGAATCATATTCTGAACCGACTCAAAGAGACATTTGCTCGGGAGTCGGGCTACTTCGGTTGGCCTGTGTATTAGTGATTCACTACAAAGAACCGATTCATACGAATCATTCGTTGGCGAATCGGACTACACTGGTCACGCTGTATGTTTCAAACACTAGATTCAGAGTGTTTTAATACGATGTTCCGACCGAAACGGCGGGAAAACAAATGTTCATAAAATCATGAAATCCAAAAATAATCGCTTATCGGTTGCGAGTAAACAGAAACGTAATTAGATTCGGTTACAACGGTGAAGAAGTTTCAACTACAGACAACTGTTGAATACACACTACATCGTCAATAGGCTGCATTAGAAAGTAAAATAAAAACAAGGGTGGAAATCTTAATTAAAATATAGTGCTCGAAAAGCATGGAAAATTAAATATCCTTAGTAGAAGACCAAAAGAACAATATGCGGCGGCAATTCAACTCACTCTTAAAACTTACTGCCGTGTGGCTCAACAACCGTTGAATATAAAGTGCTTCGGAAAACATACCTATAAATTCCATGGTTGATATCGATCCCGCAAATCAGTTATAGTCACATCCCTCCTCGAAAACAAAATGAAACAATCCCAGAGAGCAGATGAGCCGAGCCGGTGTTTAGTGAGTGAAGTCTCTCACACCCCCTTCACTGACTGAGGAATGCAGTAAAGCCTGAGCCCGATCCAGTCAAACCCACTCCGTTTTTCTCCGTGTCTATTGAAAAATCACAACAATGGCTGTCCTTTCTGAGGATCCTTTAATTTACAGACGACTGCACACTGTCCATCTTCAGACACAAATTACCAGAAACGTACTTGTACTATACTACTGACGATAAACACATACAGTACATACATACATATTCTTTATTTTCACTTTCATTGTATGGGAAAAAAGATACAAGGATTAGGATGACAGTCCCTAACATCTCATTTTGTGATCCACATAAGAAACAGTCATAATAAATATAGCATTGATCATGATAATCAACATGACCAGAAATTTAAAGTATGGTTGCACCAATGTATTTCACTCATTGTGTAACACAAGTAAGACATTTCACCTGTTACATGTGTGAGAAAGGACCGGAAACTCTCAGTAGTGAATAACAATATAGTGGAATGAATGGGGGAAGTGCAGCAGCTGGATGTACAGCTCAACTCATTTATTTTTCTGAGCAACAGCATTGTGTTGAATGCTATTTCATACTGTAGTTGTATTCAAAATAACGAGTCAATTAAAATCAACAGAGCCTAATGTCATAAAGCAGAAAAATACTGTAACTAGATTAGCATTTTCAAAAGACATGTAATTCATCAAAAGTAAACGAAATTTGGTTGAGTGTAAAATATTATAGATAGTTAACCCTCAGAGAACTGCAGTTTAAATCAACTAAATAATGCATATTTTTCACTTAATATGGGTTGAAGCTACATATAACAGCAGCTCACGTGTGAAATGTATCATAGCAACAAGTCTGGCAGAGAAATATTTGCAATTTGAATCTCCCAGCATGCCAAAGTCACACAATATGGTCACTGCCGACTGGCATCATTGCTGTATTAGATCAAATTTTGCAATCTTCAGGTGCTTGATCTGTTTTCCCTTCCAATTCTAAGGAAATTTAGTGATAATACTGCAACATTGCATTAAAATGTGTAAAATATGAGACAATTTGCAGAATCAGAATGTTGCAGAAATGCATACTTTGTGATTAACAATTTTTAAATGTTACCCACACAACAGAGTCGATTCAATAAATCATAGATAAACTACTTTAGATGATTTTCAACAGAGCGATTAAACTTCATGTGCAAAATGGTTCCTCAGAGATGAACAAACTGAAGCTTCTGTCTTCTAGCTCAGTGGAAAAGCTTTATAGAGGTCAAAACAACTGCACTCCAAGCCTATAACTATGTATTTGGAGTTACTTTACAGGGGAGTCTGTGAGGTGCAGGGATATTACAGGATCCTGATACTTTAGAGAATGACAGAGGAATGCTCTGGGATGAACATATCCGAATTTCAGCCTTCTAACTTGCTGGGAAGGTTTTGAGAAAGTTAAAGCAAACTCTATATTCCTATGCGATGAAATTTTGTAATCCTAATAAAGGCCCAGCATTGCAATTTTGTTGTTTTACTCTACTCTAAAATTCACCCCAAAACAAAATATGCACAAACATTATGATTTTCCTAAAAACATGGTCAAGGAGAAAAATGCAACATGAGAAAAATGACGATGGCAATCACAATTTAGTTTGCAATGAAAGAAAACCAAACGCAGTTCATTATGCAAATATTACAATGACTTTAATCTTAAAGAGCAGATACTAATATTTCATTCCTTCCCCCCAGAGCAAAACAATGAAATTCGGCTATCAAACATACTAGTAGCACTTTTTCTTGCCCTAAATATGCCAGGAAGTTCTTTTGATCTGCCTCGCCCACCACGTAAAAAGTGAATTTTCCAGGACAGCATGCCCCATGACACTGCTCACGGAACTATTTTCATCCTTTTTATTTCTTTCAATAAAATACTAAACAAAATGTTGCACAGAGACCTTCAGGGAAAACAGACTTGGGGAACAATATTAGTAGATCTGTAAAGCTGAGACATCCTCATCGCCTCAATGCGTATAAATAGCAAAATCAATTGGACATATTATGTAGTGCAACAATATAATGAGACGCATTTCATCTACAAAAATAGATAGCCATTATTCTATTTTAGTCTATTAAATGCTTCATTACTTTTACCACAGAGGTACATTTGGATGTTATCATTTCAAATATTGAATTTGAAAGGGATAGTTCATCTAATAATTCAAATTCTGTCATCATTTACTACCCTCTTTTAGTTCTAAAACTTAAGTTTTCTGTGAAAAACACAAGATAAAATGTCTTTTTTGTTCATACAATGTACGTCAATGGGGTCTAATGTTGTTTTGGACCCCATTTACTTTCATTGTACAGACAAAAACTGTACAATGTCTTCTTTTGTGTTCTTTAGAATAAAGAAAGTCATAAAGTTTGGAATGAAGGTGAGTAAACAGAATCTTTGTTTTTTTAGCGCACCTTTTAAAACAGATTTTCTCCTTGTTACAATAGTGTGTGTATGTGAGAAAAATGAAAACCAACATCACCAATCCAAACATAGTTTATAAATATCTCTATTTGCTATGTAAGAGAAGTCAGAAACTCATCGTCTTGACAACTGTGAGAAAGACGGATCTGAAGCTTCAGTAAGTGATATATCTCTCCTCATTGCAACAACAACAAACAAGTATGATTCACAGATCAAAACCATACAAACTAAAACCCACATATGATCTCACTAAATTTTTGTTGCTGTGAATCTAACAGCCTCTCGAGACTCAACCTGTTCTGAATGGCCACAGAAATCCAGGACTCTCCCTCACCAACCCGGCTGCAGAGTGTCTCATTGTCAAACAGAGCGAACATTAACATATAAATAACCCTCTTCTCTCGCTCTCTGAATCTGTGGCGGTGCAGCTTAGGAGGGTCTGGAGAATGAATGACTCTCTTAGTCACAGAGATTTGTGCATTTCTCTGACCGCTGCCTTTAGCAACCGGCCCACTGGGTCAGTGTCCGCACCCCCGCATGTACTGGCGCTGAATGCGAGACCAGTCAGGGGGCAGCTTCAGTTATTGGCCCCCCCAGGCCTGGGAGGGAAAGCAACACTGTCCGGAGAGAGAGACAGAGGGAAAACTAACACATTGACAACAGTGAGTTTTGTTCCATGGAATTACATTCCTCCATACTCCTCCTCGCACAAGCACGCCCGGCCCACAGAGGTCGCGGGATCAAATCTATCCAAACGTACCGAAGCTACTCAAACATAACGAAACGTTATGAGGAAAAAGTGCGGATATGGAGGGATGAAAAAGACGGAAATAAAAAGTGAAAGAGATGGGGTGTGAATCATAATTCTTTATTCCCAATTATTTGCTTTCAGAACAGTTTGCACTGGGTAGGGAGTGTCCATATGACTCAGTTTTAGGGATAGTTAATCCAAAAATCAAAATTGTGCAACATTTTCTCATCCTCATACCATTCAAATTATTTGACTTACTTTCTTCTGTGGAACACAGAAAAATGTCTCATTGTTTATTTGGTCCATACAATGAAAGTCAATGGGGTCCAATGTTGTTCCAATGTTGATTATATAACAAAAACTTCAAAATATCTTATTTTGTGTTTCACTGATGAAAAAAAAAAAAAAAAGTCATACAGGTTTGGATCAACATGAGAGTGAGTAAACACTCACAAAAGCAAGACAAAACAGTCTCACGTACAGTATATGCGCTGAATTATGCATTTGATTTTGTCGTACAAGTGATCTTTGTTTTTGTGAAATATTCCGCAGTTTTCAGCATGCATATTTTCGCCCCCAATCTGATGTTTCTCTAAGCCCAGCCTGCGGTGTTGCCTTTTAAATCCACTGCTTTGTTATCCTGATCCTCCGTACTTGTGGCAGTGGATTCAGAGTAATGGCCCTGGTGTTACAAACACACGACTGACGTGATTTCGTTCATGATTCACCTCATGCTCTGCCTGCTTGTGCGTAAATCCATGTGCTATAAGCTGCAGTGTGAGCGTGCCTGCTTAACAACATCTTAAAGCTACGGTAAATGCTAAAAGAGTGCCATTTGATCCCCCGATATAAGCTTCATTTTTGAAATCCAATAGTCAGAATAAAAAAAAGCCTCTGTCAAAAGTAACTATAGGTCCTGTTATTGTTTGAATCAGCGTTTCCATACCTTTTGACCAATGACATTTCCAATGGTTCATGATTACTGCATAAAGGTTATTAAAATATTTTTGAAATAAACTGCAAAAGAGAAGTTTCTAGCTGAGAAAAAAAATTTAGTCTTAGCATAACTAGAATAAAATACATTCAGAATAAATTTAAAATGATATAAAAATTATTGCTAATAGCTTAAGCAAATATTTGATATTAAAATACAATACTATATTTAAGCCTCAGAAAATAAAACATGAATTATTTTAAATGCTACAGTGAATACTGGCATCACAATATTGATTGATTATTAATAGCTTAAGCTGAATGATTTTAATCTTGTCTGATAACTGATACATAGCTGATAATAAAATTCTATATTATTCTTGTATCAAATATAACAGTAAATTTTAGTTATTATTTGCTAAAAACTACATTTAAATTGTAACAATTTATTAATGTCATTAAATGTTAAATTAAAAATAAAGTTTTAGAACTGTTAGATGATGGCAAAGGAAATCTAAATATAAAAAATAAGTGGAAATTGGTATGAATAATTAAATATATTATCTGATAACCCCATCAAAATTCTGTAACATATTCAGGTTTGTCATGGGAAACTGATTCTATGGTTGTTCTCCCTGAAAGAGTGCATAGTACAGTTTTGCACCACATGGATCTTACCTAACATGGAGGTTCCCTCTGGTGGATACTCTGGGAACTGTCCTTCAGAGGGCACACTGACTGTCCTTCTCAGGCTGCGGCCCTTTGACGAGGATGCTGTGGGGCTTTCATGGACCTCAGATGGCATCTGGGAACAAGTCAGAGGTCAGAGGTCAGTAGGTGCAGGTCACAGGGGTACACATTCTAACAGCGGGTAAGAAAGTCCTTTTCCCTAACATTGCTACTAATTAACTAACCGTTTAAATGAATCTGAAAGCAATCTGTCAATCAGAAACTGTTTCAATACATTAAGTGAATTGATTATTCCCTTTCATAACCTCAAGGTGAAATCGGTTGCCCTGCACAGAGAGAGTGATGCTGAAACTCAATGCAGAAGAGGACAAATCATTAAACTGCAAAACGAGGCTCTTTAAATGTCTAGACCGGACACAGTGTTGGGGGTAACGCATTACAAGTAACTCAAGTTACGTAATCAGATTATTTTTTTCAAGTAACTAGTAAAGTAATGCATTACTTTTAAATTTACAACAAAATATCTAAGTTACTTTTTTCAAATAAGTAACACAAGTTACTTTGTTCTCCTATATATTGACTGACAGCTCTCCTGTCACCATGTTGAGAGAAATCGGGAGTAAGTGCAGAGGCGTTGTGTGCGCTGTGTAAACATGATGGTTATTGTAGACTAGTTCTAGACTAAAGGTGAGCATACATTTACTCCTGTATCCTATTCTTCTGCAATCCAGAATGGCAGCACAGCTGAAATGTTTGTTTGAGCTGCGCCCTCTACTGTACAGGCATGAATTCACATTTCCTTCAGCCTGAGGCTTATTTATCTCACTTTTGGTGTGGAAAGGCCTTTACATTTGCCAAAAATATAACTCTTTTGTTGTTATAAAAACAAACAAACAAACAGCCCAGATGAGAAAAAGTAACACAAAAGTAATGTAACGCGTTACTTTCCATAAAAAGCAACTAAGTAAAGCAATTAGTTACTTTTTTAGTGAGTAACGCAATATTGTAATGCATTACTTTTAAAAGTAACTTTACCCAGCACTGTTTGGACGGGACTAGTTTTCCTTAGAAAGGTCAGGTAAATTTGCTTTGCGATTTTATTCGAATCACAAACATCATATGTTAATAACTAGGGCTGCCCGCAAATATCCGACTAATCGTTAGTCGACTAGAAGAGGCTTAGTCAACTAAAAATTGTATTAGTCGTTTAGTCGCAGAAAAAAACAAAAACAAAAAAAAAACATCATTCAAAACTGTAAAGGGTCTACTTTTATTTGTGTAAACTCACAATAACAAGAAAACGTTGTGCCTTTTTAAAATAAAGAAAAAAAAAAGCAGGATGCGCTTTCTGTTGTCTTGGTCTCTGTTAACTTGAGCATGTCAAAAAATAAACCAAAACTCAGTGTACTTGCCTCACAGACGTGAGAAATATATCTGTAGAAAGCTTGAAATGTCAAGCAATTGTCAACCAATTCAAGTGGAAAACAAATATTCTTAAATTATGTAATTTGTATGAAACGTGCATACAGTACATGCACATCCATGATGAATCAGCATCGTCGACTTAATCTCTGCAGCCGAAAACACTAAAAACGTTATCAACAAATTATTAAAATGTTAAGACAGTCTCCTTGCTGTTTTTTCACGACACATTCATAATCATTACTTTTGCCTGTGCGCTGTGGCAAGCTTTATGTGTGCGTTTGATAGGCAATTAAAGGCTCATTATTATGATTTAGTTGGCTTATTAATATACACATGCGATTAGTCGACTAATCGCTTAAATACTAGTCGACTACAAAAATCTTTAGTCAAGGACAGCCCTGTTAATAACTCATATGTCATTTGGAAAACTAATCCCATCCAGGTCAATAAATTACATCCGTAAGCAACGCATTTAACCCTCAAAAGGGGAAACGTACAACAAAGCACAAACATCATCTGCATGCTTCTCTTTAACCGTCCTTCGCGCTTCATTCTGAGGGAGAGGAAGAGAGAAGAATGAGGGGATAAAGCATAGGGAAGGAGCGCTCTCACCTCTTCCTCCTTGTTGAGCAGGATGAGCTGGCTATCCGTCAGGATGCAGTACTTCCTCTCCCAAACGCAGGGCTCCGTGAATGGCGACTGTCCGCAGGAGAAGTGGTGGCTGGCCGGCCCTTTCACATCTGTGCACAGGGGACAGAAAAGACACTTCAGAATTGGTTGCCATAAAAAAGGATCACCACAAAAACAGGCCCTCTTCATTTTAGCAACGATTCTCTTTAGTCTAAAACTTCAGGAATGAGCAACGCTTTTAATGGAACTTCTAAAAATGTGACTATATATTCCCTCACATCTTGCAGAAATAGACATGGGTCCTCAGAGAAGCACAAACTCGCTCCTCTTTATTTAATCACCAGTTCACCTCACAAAAATAGACTCCAGACAATGATGCTGTTCATAAGAAAATGAGTCACATTGGACTCATTAAATGCCACTGTGAACAATCTCTGCTTCACTAGCAGCACCAAACAAACTTGTAAAAACAAGGGCTGTCTCCAAAACGGTCCTCCATTGTTTGGACAAACAGTGTCACACAATGGCATAGAGCTTCCAACATTTCTAGGCCATAATCGGTTGTTTCAGAGACATTTTTCTTTGAAAAAAAAAACATGCTATATCATGCACAATAAGACCAGAGAACTGTATTAAGAATAAACATTTTTAAATTTCACCTTTGAAGAGCAAATGTGTAAAGTGTTCTGCACTCTGCTGCCTGTAGAGGGCAGCGTTACACTAGTTTACAGTGTTGCTCATGTGCTCCAGCATTCCACCTCTTTTAAAGGAGTCATTCTCAGTGTGGGGGAAAAATGACACCAGGAAGCTCATAATTCTTTGCATCTCTCTCAGAGCGAACAAGCCAACTCTGTTAGGGGCAAACATCTGCTTTTTGAAAGCAAGAAATGAGTGATTAGATGCGTAGGAAGTAACACAGGAAGAGTGCATTTTGGGAATGGTCACATACCAGCGAGTGGAAACACTTGTCGGAGAACATTACTGACAAAAAGCCTGACGGTCCTCCCTGTCTATTAGTTGATCATTTAGACCTTCGCTAAGCTTCATCAATCAGTTCCGGCTGACAGTTTTGCTGTACGGTTGACCAGAGCAAGACACAAAAAGAACATGTCAGGATTCAAGGTCAGAGGTCAGCCCGCCCTGATGTCACTCTAGATCAGGCGACTGGGCCAATTGTGGCCATACTCGAGTTTTTCCCCAGGCCGCATGACTAAATTAACATGACACAGACGCAGAAGAAAGTGACGCAATGTGTCTCGAGAGGACGGGTGTGACTGCTGCATCCCCGCTTGGTTATTGAACGCAATCGTCTTGCCCATGAATTTTCCACATAAGCTACCAGCCTAAAGCAATGTTAGGATGAAAACGCACAAGGGAGAAAGAAAAAACACTGGCCCTTTGAACAACAAAGATCAGGAGATAGAGCGAACAGAGAACTGATAGAAAGATTGAAAAAGAGAGCGAACAGACTAAAATGGAGACCTAGAAAAAAAAGCCAAGTTGGTGTGAAAAGAGCTTGGTGAAATAGCTAAAAGAAGTGGTCAATATCTTTCATAGTTCTTTTATATAGATCTCAATATTTACATATTTTGCCATGGAATGGCTTTTTTTTTTTTTTTTTTTTTAAATCAGAGAAACCATTTTAGCCATATAGACCAAAGTTGACAAGAAGATTCAATTGTTTATTGTATAATCTAGTTAAAAATAATCAAGGCATGTTTTTTTGCTAAATTAAATAAACGGGGAAAAAATATTTTTAATAATTTCCATTTATACACACCAATTTAACAGTATTTTTGTTCAAAAGCTTGGGTTAAGTAGTTTTTTTTTAAATTATTCTTTTTATTTAGAAAGTTTTTTTTTTTTTTTTTTTAAGAAAATTAATACTTTTATTCAGAAAGGATGCATAAAATGGATCAAAAGTTACAGTAAAGAAATTTGTTATAAAACATTTCCATTTCAAATAAATTCTTTTGGATTTTTTATTCAAAGAGTCCTGAAAAAAATGTATCACAGTTTCTACAAAAACAAAGAATATTAGAAATATTTTTAAATATTAATAAGATTAAAAATGTTAAGCAATCCAACTGTTTTAACATTGATACTAATAGTTTTTTTTTTGAGCAACAAATCCACATATTATAACGATTTCTGGAGGATCATGTGACACTGAAGACTGGAGTAATGATGCTGAAAATTCAGCTTTGGCATCACAGGAAAAAATTACATTTTAAAATATATTAAAACAGAAAAGAGTTATTTTAAATTGTAATAATATTGCACAATATTACTGTTTTTACTGTATTTTTGATCAAATAAATGCAGACTTGGTGAGCGTAAGCAAAAATTGCAGACCCCAAACTTTTGAATGGTAGCATATTTATGAAAACATTTTAAAGAAAATAGATTAAATAATAAATAAAGTTTTAAAATGATTCTTTGATTTAGACAGATTAAATTAAATCAAAATTACCAACTTGTTTAATGTTGCTTTTGCTATTAAACATTGAATCAGAGACGCTATTAGGATTCAGTTGGCAACGTACACTGACATTTTATGAATAAAGAAAGTCATACCAGTGAGGAATGACATGAGCATGATTATATGATGACAGAAATGTAATTTTTGGGTGAATTATCCCTTTAATTATACCAGCCCACCCTAGGTATGAACAAAAGAGGTTGGGAGAGATCGAGCTCAACACTGACAACGAAACAAACTGTTCCTCTATTTACTGCTCTGCAAACAAGCATACAACTGTGTAAACAGACATGTTTTAATGGGTGTTTGGATAAGTGCTGGAAGGCAAACGAGGGAGACTGGCAGCGCTCCACTCAAGACGGCTGTGGAAAGACGGAGGTGAAATGTGTGGGAGTGGAGGGAGCCAGTCCAATCTAAAGCCTGTCTGTTTAAGACGACAGCTCGCACTCAGCGGCACAGTGGCAGCATATAACATATGGACGGGTGAGATAAAGTGTCTTCTCCAGAGATCTCATATGCCATTAAGAGACGTGTGAAGCTGTTGGGAAAGCAGTTGACAACTCCATCTGATGAAACACAATATCTTCCATAATTATCTACGCATATTGAGACTCCCTATGCAGGAGAGATTTGAAAATAACCCTGTTCAATAACACCAATATTTGCATTACAAACGTGTAAAATCTGCACCACTAGCATACTTGTCTATTTTATATCATACTTCTCTGTGTATCATTATTTAAATCGTTATTTATACTTCATAATCATTATTTAAACTTCATCAGCCAGCATAATTTACTGTGCCACACGGTGGAGCGACTGTCAACGCAGCGCCAGAGGAGATTTATTATTAGGATTTTTAATTGCATCCCGTACAGTTTCACCGCCTCAACATTCTAGTGAGGATGAGGGCTTCACCTGCGCCTGTTCATACCAGCTATGTGCAAATCACTGCTTTTCTCTGGGGAGAGTAAAAGGCCAGTGAACATTGAGGATCAGAGATTTCGCAAAACCAGCAGATGGAACAGCCTCTCAAAAGCCTTTATTCTTGCCTTTGGAAAGAATTCAATAGTGCTTTTAGAGCTGAGAATTCTCATTTACATCTCACTGAAATAGTCTTGATTGCATATGGAAAGCTAGGCATTGCATACATTTATTTAACTTAATTTGCAGCAATATTATGCAAAACTATGACAACTATTTGAGAGCTTTATAAAACCCAGGATAAACCAAAATTCTGGGTGAAATGCAAAATACAGGGATATTTCCATGATTTTTTCAATCGTTCATGATTGAACAAGTATATCTAAATTCATTCATTAGAGGTTGTTGAGGAAGATTTCCATTTCTATTTTTAGTACCAATTATTGGAATTAACGGATTTAAATAAATGTATTTATTTGTATACAGACGTCTCCAAAAGAGGCAAAAGAAAAGCCTGAGATTTGAAATGCAGCCCAATGAGGATTCAGCTTCATGAGCGTCCATAAACTAAACTCATTTCCATGATTTTTAACACTGTATTACTTGTCTATGGATTTTCCAGGCCTGGGAATGAATACTTTCAAAGGCTCCCCTAATATTTCCAGGTTTTCCATGATTATGGGAACCCTGAATGTAAGGGTCTTTGTTCTTTGTTCTGCTGTACACAAAGGAAGATATTTGGAAGAATGTTTGTAACCAAGCAGATCTCGCCCCCATTGACTACCGTAGTATTTTTTTTCCTACTATGGTAGTCAATGGAGGGCGAGATCTGCTTGGTTATTGACATTCTTCTAAATATCTTCCTTTGTGTTCAGCAGAACAAAGAAATTTATACAGGTTTGGAACAACCTGAGGGTGAGTAAATGATTCATTTTTGGGTGAACTATCCCTTTAACCAGGAGGCTGGGGCCCACTAGAGGGCATCAGCAAACTTTCAAGGGGACCTCATTTAAAATCAGACAAAACAAGCATTAAATTAAGCTAAAACAGCTAAAAATCAAGATATTTCTTATTTTAATTCACCCTTCTTTGAAAAACCAGGGTTCCCAAGTCTTGAAAAACCTTGATATGAGGATGTCTAATTTTAAAAGTGTGATTTCTAGATCTGGAAAAGGCTTTCAGTAATTTACATGACAAGATCAAAAAAATATCCTGACTATAAAAATAGAGTAAAAATATGCTTAAAAATCCTTATCCAAGTTTAAGCCTCAAAAAAGGTTGAGAACCACTGGTCTAAATCATGCACATGCTACTTTTCTACATGGATGAACGTGAATGGGCAAAATGATCTTCAAACGCATAACACGAATGTTGTCATTGGAGCTTTAAAGGGTTATGAATGAAAATTTAGTCATTAATTACTCACCCTCACCCTCGTTCCACACCCGTAAGACCTTCGTTCATCTTCAGAGCACAAATTAAGATATTTTTGATAAAATCCAATGGCTCAGTGAGGCCTCCATTGCCAGCAAGATCATGTCCTTTTTCAATGCCCAGAAAGGTGCTAAAAACATTTAAAACAGTTCATGTGATTACAGTGGTTGGGAGCACCAAAAAATCACGTTCAGTAAACGAGGCTTTGTTACGTCATAAGTGTTTCGAAATTTCAATAGTTCACGTGACTTTGGCAGTTTGATACGCGCTCCGAACCACTGATTCGAAACAAATGATTCATAAAGCTTCGAAGCTTCATGAAGCAGTGTTTTGAAATCGCCCACCACTTGATATTGTTGAATAAAGTCGTTATTTTGTTTTTTTTTTGGCACACAAAAAGTATTCTAGTCGTTTTATAATATTAAAGTTGAAACACTGAACTGTATTAAATATGTCTTTAGTAGCTTTCTGGGCATTGAAAAAGGAAATGGTCTTGTTGGCAATACAGGCCTCATTGAGCCATCGGATTTCATCAAAAATATCTTAATTTGTGTTCCAAAGATGAATGAAGGTCTTACGGTTGTGGAACGACATGAGGGTGAGTAATAACTGACAGAACTTTCATTTTTGGGTGAACTAACCCTTTAAGTTGTATTTAACCAGGAATATGCCTTTAAAAGTAATAGCAAAACAACTAGAGTGACCCTAGTCCAATGAGAAGGCAAAACATTTAACACTTGCTAATTACTGTGATCTTCTGCTAAATATAGCAGAGGTATATAAAGACCCTTCCCTGAGGTGTCTGGGCAAGGGAACATATAGTTAAATCTAGTGTGAAAGTCACATCTGTCCTAACAAAGTCCTTCAAAAAGTCCTGTTACATAACCTTTGCAGAAACTCATTTCAACACAAATGTTATTTCTGCAGAGTTCAGCATGTCCATCATCCTCATCCGAACTCATCTTTCACTCCAAATATTCCCTAGATCAAAGCGCAGCGTCAGCAATGACAGAGTACACGCAAAGGATGTTACCCAACATGCTCTGTGAGAGGGGGGCGGCAGCTCTGAGTGAGAAAACATACTAATCAAGCCCTAAAATGACAGAAGGGTCGGTTAAAATGTCAAGAGACAAGTGAATAAAACCCCCACAAAATAGGCAGTATATCTTTATCTAAACTAATTTATTGCCATAGTATTTCATAAGAAAGTCATGAAAAATGTACCAGAGAGAACAAACACTTCTCTGGAAGGGAAACGCAACCACAGAACTAAAGGCTAGATCAGTTCACCACAGCAGAGAAACACAAATGACAGACACAAATGAAGCCATTCCTCTGAATAAGAACGTGCAAAACTACATATTTTCAAAATGATGATTTATGGGTTCCTTGAATGACTAGTCGACTAATCTGTGTTAAGGAAGCCCTGTAAAATTAGGATTGTTTCAGGTTCACCTGACACCAATTGAACATGTTTCTTAGGGTGTTGTAGAAGCTAGAAAAAGCGCAAAGGAATGGAACAAGTGTCTTAAAACGTGTTTTGAAAAATATGGACTACTTTTAAGTTGACGCACCATATTAAAATTGCAAAGCTTGGAATGACAACAAAAAGTGCGAGATGTGGTGCAACAGCCCCAAAAAAGTCTGGCTTATTATAGGGAAAGTAGAAAATGTGTTTTATAAAAACAAAAACAGCATAAACTAATCTGCACCTCAGGCTGCTAGAAAGGCTTTCAAAAAACATGAAATATAAAAAAAAAAAAACACTATTAAAATTTCTAATAAAATATAAAAAGCCAAACATATTATACATTTATAATTATTAAACAAATTACATATAACATTTACATTTTTTAAAATCAGAAAGTAATTTACTAATGACTACATAATATGTTTATATATAATATATGTATATATGTATATTACACACACACACACACACACATAAATACATACATATAAACACAGTCAAATCAAAATTTATTCAGACACCTTAAACATTTCATTCATTAATACAGTTTATTCACTATAGTTTAAAAAAATGGTAATAAAATATGACAAGATCTCAGAGTTAAACTGTGTCAGAAAAAAATTATCTTAATTATGTCAGATAACACTTAAGCAAAACATGGTCAGGTCAAAGTGTCTGAATAATTTTTGGTCCCAAATTTTGATCAATTTTACTGGTAGTCCACTGTATGAAGAATTTTTGGGTATAATATGTCACAGTTTACTTTATTTTGCTATCCTCACTTACATAAATGAACTATAGTGTCCTGTACCCACTAGTAAATAAATATAAAAAATTATATCTAGTGTCTGAATAATTTTTGGTTTGACTGTACATACATACATATATATAACATGTATGTATGTATGTATGTATGTATAAAAGTGCTGTTAATCGCAATTAATCACATCTAAAACAAAAGTTTGTTTACATAATATATGTGTGAAAAAAGTTTTTTGGTTTCACTAGTGTTCACATCATGACCCATCCCTACGACTACAGCAAATTAAAAATGATAATCTAATCTATGATCTGATAATTTTGGCCTTCAAGATACACTCTGAGCCATGAGGGCAATTCTTTTAACAGCAGTGAGCCGTGGTGTGTAGAAAGACACCTGGGCTCCAGAAAGGGTGTAATAAGACAGTAACCATGTGGGTGTCCTGGAAATGGTCCTATACGTGCTCCCATATGTTTGTTTGTGCAGCAGCACAGCATGAAAACAATTACTGCAGGGTGGCTGCCAGCTGATCCAAGAGCTGCCAGTTTGTGACCCCGTAATGGAGCTGGAGCCCACAAATAACCAAGAGGTCAGCAAAGGTTCAGACAGACTAGCAGGAAGTGAGCGTGCATTTGTTAAAATTAAAGCTCCATGTATGATACACAATGATGATGTGTTTGATATTATCACGCAATAGATTGTGTGTGTGCATGAAAGTATGAAATGGTCAAACAGAGGAGTCAAGCCAGTGTTGCATCTGCATATGTGGTACACCACGTTCTTCACATCATGATATGTGCAAGAGCAACTTGGCACGCAGTCATGTCACAAGCAGATCAAACATCAGTGAGGAACATGTGTGACACTGACCCAAAGTACATCTCTATGATCACAGACACCCACTGAGGCCCAGACCAGCCTCGCATGTGTCTGGTGAAGGGTAATCCTAACCCCTGCAGCCCTGCCTGGAATGTCTTCGGCTGAAGGAGAGGTCATAGCACCTGTCCAGGATGAGGTTACAGACGAGGGAATGCCTGGGACCGCTAATCACGGCCAACACGGAGAAAACTTAACCGGCTCCTGCTTTTAAAACACCACTTTATCAAAAAACTATATACAGGGAGCCCTTTCTTGCACATTACTATAATATTAAAGATTACAATTAACAAGAGCCCAAACTATTCAGTCAACACTCAAATAAAAAAGAAAAAAAACACGCAAATTGCACATAAGGCAGTTTTTGCATGAACTTCTAAATCTAATATTATTTTTCAATTATTTTTCTACTCCAACTCATTTTTGAAATATGTTAATTTACATAGTTAACTTGTTTTCATGACATTTATTTAAACATACACTATATTAAATAATAAGACATTACTAACAGGTAAAGTAAATATAATAAATATATAAGCTAATATAGTGCATATATTTAGTGAAATGCTCCCATCTAGAGTCAATTTCTCTAGTGAAATAACATGCTGTGGACACTGAATGACTTGCCTAAGGTAAATGTAATGCTACGTGAGATATTATTCTCAAGCTGTTTTATTGATGTCTTTCTGCAGTTGAAACACTGGTTGAGAGATTATATGTAAACATATATGCATAGATCGCCTGTTCTTCTTCTGCGCTTTTTACTGGTAGCAAACAGCATTGCATTACCACATGCGCCCCCTTCTGGATTGGAGTGTGAATCACATGTGACTGACTGTATTCATCGTCTGACTGTATGAACCGAACCTGACGTCCGTACCGTACCGAATACATGTACCGTTATATAGTTCACCTGAAACTTTACACTATTTACTCACCCATGACTGACCTTCCTCTGTGGAACATAAAGGTGAACTTCTGAAGAACATATAAATGAATGTAAATGGCAATGTGTGCTTTGCTATCAAACTCCAAAATGGCAAAAAGCACAATAATACTGGCCCATATGACTTATCTTCTATATTCCAAGTCATCTGAAGTCAAACAATGGCATAGACATTGTGACTAATAGACCAAACTTTGTCATTTTGTCATTGAAAATCCGACCCTATGCACTATGCTATATTATGAGTTTTAAATGGTTTTAATATCTTTGAAGATGGTCTAATAATGCAGTTCATGGATTATTGCCCATAGAATGTGCCACTTCCGATATTTTGCCGGTTAATCTACACGGGCAAAGTGCAATCGAGGATTTTTTTAAGATAGAGTACTCGAATTTAATCTAGGAATCTTGACAGCCCTATTTGACATCATTTTAAAGTACATTCCTTTAAATGCTGCTGTTCATGCTTTTATGTATTATTTATAATAGACGTTAATTCAAGACTAGATATCAATTAATCTAAATAAGTAGTGTCAGATGTTACGTTATACATGTCAACCACTGTTTTTTTGTTGCAAACATGGTTCATACAGTTGAGTGATTCACAAACACTTTACAAGCCAATTTGATTGTTTGAGCACGAATGGAAAAACATTGCTTCTCTTGTGTTTTCTCATGACAAACCACTCTGTAAAAGTTCTTAGCATATTGTGGAAATATGAGGAAAGCAGAAGTGCAATGAAGTGAGGCAACAGAGAAGCATTAGCTGTTGCAGAACTAAAATACGGATGTTGATGGTGTGGCGTCTTTTTACAATTACTAAGGACAAGAAATCTGTGCTGCACTATATTCTAGTCCTTACTACACTGACATTTATGTAATTTGTACAGTTATTTACTATATATATCGCCCAGTATAATACTGGATATTCTCTTTACAGTAAATAACCGATTCCCTTTTCAACATGGGAATTTTCTGTGACGTCAAAACACCACATACAGAGGTTTACCATATTTTTTAAAACTGGCTGTATATAGGTCATTGACGAATAAGGTTTTTAAAAGTGTAAAAAAAAAAAAAAAACATAATGGAGCTATAATTAATAAGTCTTATTAAGTGTTAACAATGAAATTATGTGGTTTTTATAATCAATTAAAACTGCTTTTGTCAGTTTTTACAAGATGGACAAAATTTGTCACCAAAAAAAGTCTCGTTTTAACCAAAATTTCAGTTTTACCGAATGACGATATTTTCAAACAATGCTAACAGGCTGATATCTAGCTAGCAAGCTAAGAAAAGGACAATTAAACATATTTAGTACAAGTTTTTAAAATATTACAACATTTTCCATGTTTTATAGCGGTTGTACCAAATGACCACATCATTTTAATACTATTTTGCACTATGTTGATATATGATGATATAAAATAAAATCATGCCAGAATAAAAAATATTTATTACATTATAAGATATTTTAATCAAATGAAATGGCTGTATTGGCCTTTGGATGGTTAAACCCGAATGACCTTTTGACACTTCAAAATCTTTAAAATACCTTCATATGTAGCAAAATATAATTAAAACCTTTTGGATTCAATAAAAGAGCTCGAGTTGTACTACCTTACATACTTTGGATGTCATATCTTCGTTTTTTATTATTATTAAGGCCTTTGGACAAAAAAAATGACCCGTCACGTCGTTGACCCATATATTATGCTGTATTTGCCGTAACGGCCTCTTATGGTGCCATTCCATCACGATTTTATTATTTGGATTGACAGGATTTGCCTTACATCATGCCTACAATGCCGCAACAGCTTGAAGTTGTCTACATTGGACACGTTAAAGCGACCCTTGCAAAATGCAAATGCGTTTCCACGCCGAGACTGATAATTCTTGGTACTGAAATACGATTCTGTGAGTGAATGAGTTGTTAGAATGGTTCAAACTGAAAATTCAAAAAGGCTGCGACTGATTCATAAGCCTTTTGGACAGATTCATTAAAAAGAACCACTTATGAGAGTTATTTGTTCACCAATTGGACTATACTGGTCCCACAATAGAAAGATTTGACTGTGTCCATTTACTGCCTTTGTTGTACTCTACAGCATTCATTCCCTTTCATCAAATTCAAGACGTATTGTAATCTCATAGCAATTGCAAGCTCATACTAATGTCACGCAATAGAAAACCATTCATCCCGTTTTTTTCTAATGAAACTGGTTCTGTATAATAGTGCTCTTGATCCCCAACCCTACATTCAATATACATTAAATAAATCAAATTACATCCCTATTAAGTAGCTACTCAAACATCCAGTCTATAGCACAGATTAGAAACATGAATTGGCTGATTATAAAGAGATCTTTCACCCAAATGAGTCTTTTCATTACGTTGGACTTTCATTAGTTTCATATACATCCTAATGCCAAATTCCCACAGTGTTTGCCAGGTGTGCGCACACCCTGACACACAAACACACAAACAGACCGCGAAGGAAAACAGAAGATGCTTTGTGTCGCTCAGTCGTGGAGGCTGTGGAGCGTCACCCTCCTGCCCTCTCATGAGCCAACACAGTGCCCAACCACCTGGTCTCCACAACAACCCTTAAACACAAACAGCCTGTCCAATAACAATGCTTCAGCACAGAGGGAGGGGCGTGCCCACAGCAGGTTGACAATACAAGTGGAAGAACATTAGAGTCAGCACAGGGAAATTGTGCATGATGTAGTGTGTATACAACAGAGGGAGAGAGAGAAAAAGAGCGAAAAGGTGTGGTACAGAAACCGCTGTATACCCCTGAATGTCTGCTCTCGTGTTATATAAATAGCCTATATGAAACCGTGAGAGAGCAAATGTTTTACCACAGACATAACGGCACTGAAAAAAAAAAGTTCAGTACCATGTTTCTGTCAAGCACATCCGCTCATCATATTCATATAGCAATCACACTGGTACTTTAACATAAACAAGGAGTGAGTGGTATGACAAAACTCTTATATCACAATATGAAATGTATTAATGTAATATATTTATATAGTACCTCTCTAAAGTTCGGAAACAATGTTTTCGAAAGAAGTTTCTTACGTTCACCAAGGCTGCATTTATTTAATCAATAATACAGTAAAAACTGCCATATTGTGAAATAATTTAAAATAACTGTTTTCTATTTTAATACATTTTAAAATGTAATTTATTCAGCATCATTACTCCAGCCTTCAGTGTCACATGATCCTTCAGAAATCATTCTAATATGCTGATTTGATAATCAACAAACATTTATTATTGTTATTAATGTTGCATAAAATTGATTCATCAAGGATGCATAAAATTGATCAAAAGTGACAGTGAAGACATTAATAATGTTTCAAATGATTTATATTTAATGAATGCTTTAATACATTTAATAAAAAATAAATAAAGTAAATGCAAATAAATGCTGTTTATTAAACGTTCTATTCATCAGAGAATCCTGAAAAAAGTATCACCTTTCCACAAAAATATTAAGCAGCACATCTGTTTCCAACACTGATAATAATAATGATAAATGTTTCTTGAGCACCAAATCAGCATATTAGAATGATTTCTGAAGGATCATGTGACACTGAAGACTGAAGTAATGATGCTGAAAATTCAGCTTTGCATCACAGGAATAAATTAGATTTTAAAATATATTCAAATAGTAAATAGTTCTTTTAATTTGTAATAATATTTTGCAATATTACATGTTTACTATATTTCTGATTAAATAAATTCAGCCTTGGTGACCATAAGAGAATTCTTTTAAAATTATAAAAAAATTGTAATGTTTCCAAACTTTTCAAAACTATGCATTATATTAACAAAATTATTAACAAGTGAATTATTTAGATTAGTTTAATAAACTTATAGACTTAAATAGACTTGTACAAATACAGATTCAAAACCTATAAAACACCATTCAAAAAACAGCAATACCATGGCACTTTTTGGTACATGAAAAGTACGGCAAAGTGAAGGAATCAAATAATGCAGATCTTAATAACAAATTCAGCGTAAGCCCACTACAGATGCATCACATCCATAGCCATCTCACTCTGGGATGGCAATTCATAAGCCCTTCAAATTAGCAGCTTTAATTGGTGTCTGGGGAGATGGGGGAGTTGGGTCTACAGAGAGAGGAAATGACTGCAATTAACAGATTGGGCTATGATTGCAGCTCTGTGAGGATGCGTTTGTGGAGCTTCCAGCTGGAGGAACAAAGTGGGGATGCTTAGGGGAAGTTGCGACTTTGTTTTGACACAGTTGGTTAAGCAGGATGTAATGTGCTGGGACGGGTTAATCAGTAATCTAACAGGGACTTGTCCGGCCTGGGAGGAACAGCTGTTGACTGCGGGGCGGGGTGGGGCAGTGCTCTCCTCTTACCCATGATGACCTCAGGACATACGAGGGCAGACACGCAACCGTAGAGAAATATAAACACTTTGGGATTTAGACACCACTCTGCCACACAAAAACCCCAAAGCGATGCTTTACAAGTAGGGATGCATGATATATCGTTAACATAATGGTTACCAATCAAATTTGGATTTTTTTTTGTTATATTTGAACAGATATATACATTTTCCTCATTTTTACATTTAGATTTCCTTTGCCATCATTTAGCATTCACTTAAAGACAATATTTAACCTTTTAAATGTAATATTTAGAAATTCTCATACTGTACATTATAATAATGTAATTACAAAATTCACTTGCAGCATTCAAAACTACTGATTTTATTTTTATTGTTATTATTTTAATAGAAATGTAATATTGGCCATTACAGTATTAGCCACAATTTAAATATAAATATTTAAAACAGAATTTAAAATTAAAATAACTATTGGTGCATCCCCATAACATAACATAACATAAAAAATATAATATAATTAGTGCTGTCAAAATAAGTTTGTTTACATAGTATGTGTGTGTACTGTGTATATTTATTATGTATACATAAGCACACACATGCATGTATATATTTAAATATATACGTTATATTTATATAATATATTTATATTTATATATAATATAAATTATATTTAAATATAAATATATAAATATACATGTAAATATTTCTTAAATAAATACATGTATGCGTGTGTATTTATGTAAACATAATAAATATGCACAGTACACACACATTATGTAAACACAAACTTTTATTTTGGATGTGATTAATCACGATTAATCATTTGACAGCACTAAATATTATATTATATTATATTATATTATAATTCTGGGCCATGCTAGAGTCAAACTTGCCCAAAGAACCCCTGCTGTTAAATGGATTCACTTTCTCTTTAAATGAACCTTAACTAGAAATATAAAAGGTGCCCTTTCGGGTCACTTCCCTAAAGCAAAATTGCACAAAATGCTTCCGAATAGCAGTATGGAGCTTGTGGGTTTGTGCCATCGCAGTGACAGGAGAGTGCTTCGTGTCATTCATAATTCACATCATCAGCGTCACAAGCCTTTTACCATCGTGCCACTCTAGTGAAGCAACTCAGAGACAACACGTCATCGTCCCTTTGCCCTTTAATCTGCACGCTCAAACATCTTCCTCCTAAAATCTGAAAGGCTGGATTTGTTCAGTCAGTTGTGACTCCCTAAAGAAGCCTACAAAACATGCGCTCCGCCCAGCTGAGCCCCTCTAAATATGTGCATGTTGAGGGATGACTTACAGTCAGCGTTAGGACACTAGACCCCATGAATTGAATCTAATTATTAATAACATTTTGACTTCATTTGAATTGGAATCACTTGCGTTATTGTGCAATTCAGCCTGTGTTTAATTTGACATTTGCCAAACTTGACTCTGCAAGTACTGGAATGTCTCTTTAAAAAAAAAAAAAAAAAAAAAAACAGTGGAGAAGAAAATCAATTTCACTTCTTTAAATTTGTGTGAAATTAGCACATTTGTCACGGCTACGTGTTGTTTTACACTCTATACACGTTAATGTCACACAAGGAGGTCATGCATTTCTCACAGTCCGACATCTGTCATGTTAAATAATTAGCAGTGCTGGTATTCCTCTCCTCCATTGTTACAGAGAGGCAGTGCTCGAGTCAGGGCACTGAGCGCACATGCTTTTGTTCACCTCACAAGTGCGACACTCCGCCACGGAGAGACATTGTTACATATTTAAATAGTTTGCAGTCAGCATGCCTGGAACATTTGCATCTCTCTCTTTACATCCCCCACTCCTACATAAACTCACCGCCTGTGTATGTGCTTCAAGCCTAGACATTGACCACTACTGTTTTATGGTACGGTGATATTGTTTTAACAAAATTCTTTTACAACAATAAATAAGATAATGATACATATGCATTATAAATGCTTAAACAACCTCAACAATCATAATCATCATCTAGACCATTATTATTATTATTATTATTATTAGTGCTATAACATTTAATAATAATAAAACTAATAATAATAAAAGTCTGTTTTGTAATCTAAATAGCAATTTTTTTATCCTGTCTTTTCTCACTTAAGGAATGGATATGTTAAAAATTAAATAAATGCCTAGTTCTGGCTTGAAACTCTAGATGGCAATTGCATTGTCCTCTACAAAGCACATCTGATTGGATGCTGATCAAATACCGGTAGTGTTGCTGTCTGCAGTGCGCTTTCAGAAACCCTCCACCTTCCCCAGCTCCACCTGTATAGATCTGCTACGGGTATTATTTTATGTATGTTGCATGTGCAGCAGCAGCATGTCTTACATGCCCACAGCAATGTCTGTGAATGTATTGGCAGTAGAGTCTGTTTTGCAGTCTAAATAGCCAAATTTATCTCTCGTTTAAGGAATGTGTTAAGAAAATTATATGTTAAAGGTAGGGTGGGCAGTTTTTTTTTTTTAAACGCTTTGCTATAGTGGTTAAAACTCTCTTCACATCCTGACAGCAATCAATAATAGAAGTGGTCTAAATATTAAAGAAATGTACATATATCTTCTGTTGAAGTCTCAGGACCAAAAAATGTTCGTCCAATTGGCCTCTGATTGGCCATTGTGTTCACACGCTCATCAGATATGTCTGTGATTGGCTACAATGATCAATGTTTTTAAAAAACAGGTTGTAAATAGACATCAATGACGCTCTTCACCGAGCATTTACACAGATACACACCGGTCCACTGATAGACGCCTTCTTTCAAACACTCCCGCTTTCAAATCGCTTTCAAATTCAAACACTTCAATGTGCTTTCAAACACTCCCGTGGGTTGATCATTGTAGCCAATCACATACATATATGTTGAGCTCGTGAACATAATGGCCAATCAGAGGTGTTTACGAATCCGCTCAACAGCACTCAAGCATCACATTTTTTTTTTAAATTTCAGTACCAACTTGGTATCGAAGTCGGTACTTTTGTCAACACTAAAGTCAATTCAATCTCTGTGTTTTACTGTCAAATTTCCAATAAACAAACAATATTATTAGTAACTGCACTTATTAATGCAAAACTATAATAATTTTATGATTAAAATGAACTTTGATTAAAAATCCCCCCCAGCGCCACCAAATCAGGTGCTGGTGCCACCATCTGTAGAACTTAGTGGCACCAGTGCTACTGCTCCTAAATGTTAGTCTGGAGCCCTGCAATATTTTAACTGGTTAAGAAATGACATTTAGTCTAACAGCATTAGGATTTTTATCATGACACTTGTCTAGGTTTGTGATAAATCGCTGCTGTGATATCTAGTACAACAGCATTTTGGAGATGAAAAGTATCGTACAAAAGGAGACATGATTACAATGAATGTCATTTTGATCTTCTTGATTACATGAAGAGGTTGATAATCATATCCTTTTTTAACATATTGGCGGTCAACAGCATGTCGGCGCCACTCCAGCACACTCATATCTGTACAAAAGCCCAACGAACTCAAGAGCGACCAATGAACCAATGAGAAATTTTAACACTTTGTTATAGTGGTTAAAACTCTCTTCACATCCTGACAGCAACCAATGATAGAAGTGGTCTAAATATTAAAGAAATGTACATATATCTTCTGTTGAAGTCTCAGGACCAAAAAAATGTTTGTCCAGTCATTGCATTCGGACCAGTGTTGTTTCCTAGCATTGTTGGGGAGATCCAGCAAAAGTAAAAATGTGTAAAAAATAAATAAATATTACCAGTCCCTCTCTATATTTAAGCCAGTTTATTCTTCATTGGCAGCATTTTGCACCCTACAGGATTAAGTGTCTTTACTGTTCCTGCTCCTTTACTGTTCCTTGCTCTCATTCTTAAGACACAGAACGACAAAGGTTTGAATGCCAGCTCTTAGGGGAATATCTACACGGCAGAACAAAGTTATCTCAAGCACGACATTGGGATTGCAAATTCAGCAGTGCCCCATTTTCAGCTGCAGGTCTAAGACTATCTGCTCTCAGCGCCCACTTTGTTTCTGTCAGGCTGGGGCATTCCTGGAGATACCAGCCCATGACGAGAAGACCTAAATGAGGAAACCGTGTTTACGAATGTGTCAGAAAGCACTTTCTACATTCCACTTTAAAACGGAAATTGGCTTTATTGAAGGTAGAGTTCTTTCTCTTTCAATAAAAAAAAAAAAAAATCCATTCCACGGGGTCCTTTCTCATGATTTCTGCGGACCACCTCTGCCCCAGCCTTTCAAAGGGTAATAAGGCTAAAAGGTGGCGAGCCCACTGTCTTTGTATCTTTGTAGGAACATGTATTAGCATACAAAAGGAGGCGAGTGAGCTGCTTCCTACATTTCTAAGGGAATGGAGGAAAAAGTTGGAATGGCTGGACTTAGGAGGGGGGTTAAACTCCTGCTGAGACCCTGTGGTTTGTTGACACAAACTCCATGCAAACCCAGGGATCTGAATCACAGGAGCCGAAAGCAATAATTACTTTATCAGAGCCAGTGTGGAGCTATGAGCTCAAAGGGAACGTTTTCGCTCGGTTTAGCACTGTACCAAATTTATGAATGTGCATTTCGTTGCTAGCTAATTAGCATTTATGTTAATGGTGATGGGAAGTTTTGAGCGATAAGTTGGAAAGCGAGAAGGGGGAAGTGAATCTAAAAGAGGAAAAGGTGTTTACTCAGATAGTGAGAAGCATGGTTTAATGTTTTTCCATTTCACCTGCAAATGCTAATGGAGTTAATGGAGAGGTTAGGCTTAAAATTTGATCAATTTCAAGGTGCACTTACAAATTTCTCCCCTTATTATTAAAAAAAAAAAAAAAAAAAAAAAAAAAAAAAAAAAAAAAAATAGAATATAAATAAATAATAATAAAAAAAAGTTAGAAATCTTTAATTTTTTCCATTCATTTAGCAGGTCATTCCATGGGGGCCGTCACTGTTGGCCATCAAAGCCAAAATGTTGGTATTGAGCAACAATAAAAGGGATAGTTCACCCAAAAATTAAAATGTTGTCATTGTTTATTCATCCTTGTGTCGTTCGAAACCCATAAGAATTTTGCTAATCTTCAAAATACAAATGAAGATATTTTTAATATAATCCGGTCACAAACAATAATTTAATGTCTTATTTAATTATTTAATGTCTTAAATAATCTTTAATGAACTAAAGAAAGAAGTAATCTTCTGTAGATAAGGAAAGCTTAAAGGGTTAGTTCACCCAAAAATGAAAATTATGTCATTAATTACTCACCCTCGTGTTGTTCCACACCCGTAAGACCTTCGTTCATCTTCGGAACACAAATTAAGATATTTTTGATAAAATCCTATAGCTCAGTGAGGCCTGCATCGCCAGCAATAACACTCCCTCTTTCAATGCCCATAAAGCTACTAAAAACATATTTACAGTTCATGTGACTACGTTCGTTTAACCTTAATGTTATGAAGCGACGAGAATACTTTTTGTGCGCCAAAAATAACAAAATAGTGACTTTATTCCACAATATCTAGTGATGGGCTATTTCAAAACACTGCTTCATGAAGCTTCAAAGCTTTACGAATCATTTGTTTCAAATCAATGGTTCAGAGCGGCAAAATCCCATGATTTCAGTAAACGAGGCTTCGTTACGTCATAAGTGTTTTGAAACTTTAATAGTTCACGTGACTTTGGCAGTTTGATACACGCTCCGAACCACTGATTCGAAAATGATTTGTTAAGCTTCGAAGCTTCATGAAGCAGTGTTTTGAAATCGCCCATCACTAGATATTGTTGAATAAAGTCGCTATTTTGTTATTTTTGGTGCACAAAAAGTATTCTAGTCACTTTATAATATTCAAGTTGAACCACTGTAGTCACATGAACTGTTTTAAATATGTTTTTAGTAGCTTTCTGAGCATTGAAAAAGGGAGTGTTATTGCTTGTGATGCAAACCTTACTGAGCCATCGGATTTTAATCAAAAAATATCTTAATTTGTGTTCTGAAGATGAACGAAGGTCTTACGGGTGTGGAACGACATGAGGGTGAATAATAGAGTACCTCAGGGATGACGTGTTTTTGTAGGCAAAACCCGGAAGCGAGTTAGCATTTTAGGACTTCCGGTTCCATCGCCCCGAAGTCAATGGGTTTTTGCTAAATCGCCTGAAATAAGGTCTGTGGTTAACAAAGCCTCTAAATATTTTCACATTTTGATCTATGACATAAAACACACCAGTTATAACCCGCTTGTGATTTTTTTAAACCTTTACTGCGTCTTAAAAACGGCGGTTGCTAACAAATTGCTAAAAGGGACTACTTCCTTTGGCGGGAACTTTAGACGTCATCATGACAAACAGGACATTTGGACAGCATTTCTCATGAAAAAGTGGATAAGTATTCATACACAGCGCAGATCATAATCAGCGAGCATGTTTTTAAATAAAGTTGTTTTCTAAATAAAGTTTGAGGAAGCTTGGTGGTGGTGACGTTGATCCGCGACCATGGTGTGCTGTAGTCCGTTTATAGCCTACTGTTAGCTTTTTATATCTGACGACTTTATTTAGGCTTCAAAATGTATAAATGTTGTGTTAATTTGTAAAGATTATCTTGATAGACAAAACGTGTAAGTGTCATAACCCTTTGTTAAACACAGAGCTTATTTTTTGCGATTTTCCAAAAGTCTATGGGAAAAATGCATTGGCTTTCGATCGAGGGAACCCGTGCGCCGCTAACCTCCGGGTTGGCCTACAAAAACACGTCATCCCTGAGGTACTCTATTAATGACAGAATTTTCATTTTTGGGTGAACTAACCCTTTAAAGATGTTTCTAAAGGTCTAAAGCTACTGCCACCATATTCACAGCTTAAGCTTCAATTTTGTGTTTTCTGGTACACAATCAGATTTGACTCAAACACCACATGCTTCTATTTAAGCAACATCTACACTGGGAAAATACAAGAAAGCTCAATAGATGACATATCTCTATTTAAAGATGAAACATCATGTTACTCAAAAAGTAAGTGTAATTCACCTTCACTGATGCATGATTTGACTGAATATGACAGGCTTTAATCCATGATTGTCTCATTGTGCTTTATCATTCTGAAGTTAGTCAAAACATCACTTACAGTACATGCTACATATCTGACAAAATCAGTGCTCAACCAGTCCAATGACTGAACCAAATTTTAAACAAATCAATGTGGAGGCTGCACTTAAAGGAATAGTACACCTAAAAATAAAAATTGTGTCAAGATTTCCTCACCCTCAGGTCATTCCAAACTTGCATGACTTACTTTCTTCTGTGGAACATGAAAGAAGAAGCTGACAAATGTCTTGGTGTTTTTATTGTTAAAAGGCAATGGTAATTAAAACTGTTGCCAAAATTCTTCAAAATAGCATCTTTTGTGTTCCACAGAACAATGAAATCATAGTTTGGAAAGACATGAGGGTGAATAAATGATGACAGAATTGAAATATTTTGGTGAACTATCCCTTTAAGACAGTAGTCCTTCAGTTAAACTATCAAGTGAGAACATTTATGTTGCTTGTAATATCAAAACTACTATGTAAAAAGAAATACTCTAGTTTTCAAACATAATCTAGTGTTAATGGTAGAGTGGTTGCCTCCCTGATGTGCCTTAATCAAACATTAATCAAACTTCCTACCATCTTCTGAAAGTTGTCCAACAGCCGGCTCAGGGGAGGTATTTAAAATTCGACTAATTCGTCTTGACATGGACAGCAGAATCCCTGAAAAGGCATGAGAGCTTGGCACCCGTCTGAGCGGTGGAGTCTCAGTACGAATTTCATTCCCCGGTTCAGATGTAGATCTTAAATACGGGGCTGAGCTGCGAGATAACCAGTCCCTCTGAAGATTGGCATGCTCCAGAAGGACACCGCGGTTGGTGACCCTCTGAGGATTCGGGAGACTGTGGACCCTGGAGATGGGGGGATTTGACGGAGCCATGCTGCTGCTGCTGCTTTTGGACCATGTCAAGCTCTGTGTGCGCATGTCCCGTCCGGCCAGGATCCTTCTGTTATGTATGTCCAAGCGCTCCTCAGGGGCTGAATTTGAACGGTGTTTTAGCCAAGGCCTGCTGAGGAGACGCCAGCGACGAGCGCTCTCCCTGCCAGATGAACAGCGTGATGGGTTCCTGTTTGACCCGGTTTGTTCCTCCAGTTTGGCCTTCCGTGGTAAACTCATGATTGATAAAGAGAGGAAAGCTAAAAAAGCTTAACAATATCAAGAAGCAGGAAGCCAAAAATCAATTTCAGTCAGTTTCAAACACTACCAATTGCATCATAGTCTCATCTCGATGAGCTATGCTGGATCTAATCAAGTTATCCGAACATAATACTCTAAATTTGATGCCTGACATAGCGGATAACAACGTCCATGAGATCGCCTTAAAGAAACATGCTGAGCAAATGTCTCTCGTCTTTCTCAGCGAGAAGCATGACGTCCACTAGTAAACCACCACTTCCTGGATTCTGGGCTGCTGCTAGGCTTTCTGGGAGGAAATAGGTGTCAGATATATGTGTGCGTAGAAGCACTTTGCCTCACTGTCCAATCAGCGCATGTGATACTCATCCAAGGGCCTCAATCTGTGGTTGGCCTCAACGCCAACTGTTTCATGAAAGTAAAATCAGAAGAACAAAAAAAAAAAAAAAATACCCCAACTTCAGAGAATATGGTTCGCCAGTGTAAGGTCGAGAGAATGTATGTCATTCGCATTTGTAAAGACAAGCTAGTGATGAAAATATACGTTTTAAAAATAATAGCAAAGTGAAACTGGCAAAGAACAGAAATGTTGTCACTGAATAAAACAGAAATTTCTAGGTATTTTCCTGCAAATGATTACAAAAAAAAACATCTCAGAAAAAAGAACAAATATGAAAGTTTCATATTTCTGACACCACAATACAGGGCTTCAGACTGTGACCAAATGGTTGCATTTTGCAACCTTTTTTTTGCCGATGCGACTAAATTTTGTTAGAGGTCACACTGGTGTGACCACCACATTGCCCAACTGACAAGATCTGCCATTTCTGTTGCATATGAAAAACAGCAAACGAAACAAAAGCGGAACGAAACCATGCTACTCATTTGAGCGGCACTGCATGGACTTTTTATCAGCTTGGAGCAATAATGGACAGCGCCGCACAAGCTCAAAACGAGTTTACTCGCGGGCTGATATCGATCACGCGACACTGTTACTACACAGCGTGTAGCAAACAAACACTTCAGTGTTTTACTGTCAAATTTCCAATAAACAAACAATATTATTAGTAATTGCACTTATTAATTCAAAACTATAATAATTTTATGATTAAAATGAACTTTATGATTAAAAATCCCCCCCAGCGCCACCAAATCAGGTGCTGGTGCCACCATCTGTAGAACTTAGTGGCACCAGTGCTACTGCTCCTAAATGTTAGTCTGGAGCCCTGCAATATTTTAACTGGTTAAGAAATGATATTTAGTCTAACAGCATTAGGATTTTTAGCACTATACTTGTCTATGTTTGTGATAAATCTCAGCTGTGATATCTAGTACAACAGCAATTTGAAGATGAAAAGTATCGTACAAAAGGAGACATGATTACAACGAATGTCATTTTGATCTTCTTGATTACATGAAGAGGTTGATAATCATATCCTTTTTTAACACATTGGCGGTCAACAGCATGTCGGCGCCACTCCAGCACACTCATATCTGTACAAAAGCCCAATGAACTCAAGAGCGACCAATGAACCAATGAGAAAATTAAAGAAAAAAATTCCTTCCAAGTCTGATCCTTTCAATGCTGATAACTAGGGTTTTCAATGCGACAAGGTTTTTAAGTAGTCAATGGTAACTAAAGTTGTTTGGTTGCTAACATTCTTCAAAATATCATCTTTTGTGTTCTGCAGAACTAAAAATGTCTAAATATGGTTGTCAGTATATTTCCTTAATATTTAATCAGGAACATTACAAACAGGTTTTTTTAGATAACCAAGCCACTGTAAAAAAAATAGTTTATGATGTAGATATGTCCTTGTGTGACTTTAAGAAGAAACATACAGTTTGTCTGCAGGACTCCCTGTCATATGCCAGATTTTGGGATTGGGCAGTACATTTCCAGAGCAACGGATTTAGTACAAAAGGTCAAAGCTGTGAATATTAAAGACCACAATCTCTGCTGAGATTAACCCAGTGGATTATTGACACTTCTGTAGATTATGATGTCAATTTCAATTTGAGACCTGGGCATACAACATTTAATAATATTAAAGCCATCAAAAATATCAAATGATGAGAATTACGTAGGAAATACATAAAAAAATAAAAGAATTAAATGTGCAAGCACAGATATACAAAATAAAAATTATTCCAAGCATTTTAGCCTAAGACTTTGAATAAGCAAACAAACCAAATTTGGCTAAATAAGGTTTTTAAACTTTTGACTGGTTGTGCATATCATTATGATGATTTTACTGGCCACTCTCCCCTCTAAAATCAGTATCAGCCATTTAAAAAAAAAACAAAAAAAAACAAAAACAAATCGGTCAACCTAAATCCACTGTAATCTGTACCACACACACATAATAGAAACTCAAGTGTGGTCTCTTTGGTGCTCAGTGCAAGAATTCAAATATGGTAAATGAAGATTGAGTAAATGTCAGACGTGCTTCACAACATCTGTGCTATTGAACTTCACATTATTTATGTGGGTGATGCAGGTCATCCATAAATCCTTTTTGTCTATAATGCAGAGCATTAAACGCAGGTGAGTGAAAGAGCAACATCCATGAGCTTCTATTATATTATACCATTTATGAAGAAGTCGGTAAAGCCATTTCCTGCCTGGATGAGAATTCAGACTCCCTGTTATAGTCCAGTCTGGACAGTAGCAATTAGCACCCTGTTACAGCCATCAAACAAGCTCTGTGCCTAGAGGCAATGCATGAAAGCAATCATTAAACACCAGTATCCCTCTCCACTGCTGCGAGTGTGAGATTCAGATAAATGCCATTATCTTTCTCCACAATCTGATCTGAAAAAGTGCAAAAGTCACATTTCCTTTCAGTGTTTCAGTTATTCTACAAAGCAAATAAGTTTCAGTATGTAGGCTATTACGGCTACTTAAAAGAAGTGCTAATGCAGGACTGATAACATCTGTTGCTTTGACATTGCTCAAAGCTTGTCGTACCCTTCCTCCCTCTCTCAAATCTCCACTCACCAATCCCCTAACAAAAAAAAAAAAAAAAAAAAAAAAAAAAAACCACCAACTTCTGCGGCAAAGGACACATTGTCTACACATCTGACCACAGGAAGTAATGACACAAGGCCTCCGGCTACACCTACCACCACTTTGTCGGAGTGATTTTTTTTTTAGCTTCATACTATTTAGTGCAGGAGGAAACCAGGAGGGACAGGGCATGCACGCACACCCCTGTCCTAATAATAGCACCTCTCAAGAATTAGGTCCTACAAATCTGGGGGCAGAGGGGACACAAGGCCACATCAAAAAAGACACACACCCCCACAAGGCATGAAAGTTATACCAGTGTATAGAATGCACTGTAACCTTTGAAGGTCACTGATGATAAAGATAACAAAGATCATGAATCATATCATGAAGGCCTGAAGCAGGGTTATCATCAACTAAAACTATTCTAACGAACAGAAATGTTTTAATAGTTTTAAAGCTGAAATGTATTATATATATATATATATTATACAGTCAAACCAAAAATTATTCAGACATTTGTTATATTTCTGATATATTTTTACTAGTGGGTGCAGGACACTATAGTTCATTTATGTAAGTGAGGATAGCAAAATAAAGTAAACTGACATATTATACCCAAAAATTCTTCATACAGTGGACTACCAGTAAAATTGATAAAAATCTGTCTGAATAAATTTTGGTTTGACTGTATATTATATATATACACATACATACCTGCCATTTGATCCATTGCAGCCAATTCTATTCAAAATGAACAAGAATTTAAACAGTAAAAATAATCAAGACATGCTATCCACTAAATTAGCACAAGTTGTTATATGAACCAATATAACAATGAATATTAATAAACAGCAATATTAACTTGCATGTATTGTAATAAAAAAATTCTAATGCATGAAACTGAGGTAAACATAATTGAATCAGAATTTTGAATTGATTCACTGAAATGGACAGTTTGACCTGATTCACATAAACAAACTTTTCTGAAGTATAAAAAAAAAAATTAGAGGCGCTATTAATTAAAACATCCATTCTAACGCTCTCACACTTCGAGTTAAGAATAAAAAAATAAAAATAAAAGATTAATTAAAAATGCATTAACAAATGCATTTAAATAATCATGATATTCATGATGTTGCTAAGTGTTATATAAGCATCAAAACACTGAGAATATCTGATGTAACGCCCAGCGCTAGTTCCTAGCAACATCCTATTAGTACAGTAAACAGTTTTTTTTTGTTTGTTTTTTTTTTGTTTTTTTTTCACTCAGCAAGGACAGACCCCCCAGAAACAGAGGAGTGTGTATTTTTAGCCCACACATAAGTTAGCGCTCTTGCTTCGGCTCTTAAGGAGGGGAAATCCTGCCACCCCCAGACATCACCCCTGTTCAGAGGCTGAAAAAAAATGTTCCATCTTGTTCTCCGTACAGCAGGCCCACACAGGGTTAGGCATCAACAACAGCCTGTACGCAATGTTACGTCTGAAAGAAGTTACAAGTGGGAAATGTAAGAAATAGCTGCTCAGATTTTGAAGCCCAAACATTAAAAGTGAACATCATCTGATTATAGAGGAGAGGATATGTTAAAAATGAAACTTGGGTCTGTCATCATTTCCTCACCCTCATGTCGTTCAAAACCTGTTTGTCTTTCTTTCTTCTATGGAACAAAATTGAGATGTTTTAAAACAAGTCTTAGTGTTTCTGTCCATACAATGAAAGTAAATGGGCTCCAATGTTGTTTGGACCCCAACATTTTTCAAAATATCTTGTGTGTGTGTTCATAAATGCTTCGAACAACATGACATTGAGTAAACAGAGTGCTGCAGGAATGAAAAAAAAAGAAAAAACCTTCTGGCTCCATCATCCTGAAGTCAATGGGTTTTTTGAATGAGTTTTTGGTTAAATGCCTGAAATGAGGTCTGTGGTTAACACAAGTCCAGGATATTTTCATGTTTTATTCTACGACATAAAATACATCAGTAATACCCCTTTGTGATTTTTTTTAAGCTTTAACTTGTCTTGAAAAAGGACGTTGCTAACAAGTGGCTAAATGGGACTACAGAGGTTGTCGGGGACATTAAACATCACGCCAAACAGGAAAATTCATCTACTCGCTAGTGCGCTTTTACAGCCTCATTGTTAATAATAGCACTCTTGCAAACTATTCTAACTCAAAGGGAAAATGTTTTTTAAATAAAGACTGAAAAAGTTGTTGGAAGCTTAATAGAGGTGACGCTGAAGTCATGCAATCATGGTTCATTTATAGCCTACTTTTAGCTTTTTACTTCAGGCGAATGTAATTAGGCTTCAATTAATATAAAGTTGTGTTCATTTGTGAAGATTTTCATGAGGAACACAACATGTAAAAATCAAACCTTTGTTGGTCACAGAGCTCATATTTTCCAAAAATAATCCAAAAGCCAAATGAAAAATCTAGGGATTCTCTGATCGATTGGCTGCAGATCGGTAACAACCGATAATCACATTCTATGACTCGATCAGTTGTCACTAAATTTGGCTGATCTCACAAACTGATCGCAATTATTGATGTAAAACCGTAAAATGTTGCATCTGTATACAGATGAGGCTTTTGCACCACGTTCTGCTTTGTAACTTCGTGAAACATCAGTAAAACATTACACATCTTTATTTAGAGCAGGTTGTCTCGATTCAAACGAGCCCACTCACAACATAACATGATGAGCTGATCTTGAGAAAATCCTCACGGAGTGACATGACATACTGCTTGGCTAAAGCTATAGGACATCTGATCCGATCACGTCGCGATCATGACACAGTGTTTTCCAACGTCATTTGAAAGTTTAATCAATGAAAACTGTATCTCTGGTATGGTGGGTAGGGACGATGTGTAGAGTCCAAAAGGACACTGTTTTACAGCTAGAGCGCACTTGGATTGGTTTGATCGCTATGATTGAGTTAACCTTGCGCCATAGAATAGCGTATACTTACATATACTTAGAGCGCATCATGAGCGAGGCCCTAGAGAACTACTGTGGCAGAGTCAGCATTGGAGGAAGAAACATCACCAATCTCCGATTTGCAGACGACATTGATAGACTAGCTGGTAGTGAAGCTGAGCTGGCCGCCTTAGTGAAAAACCTGGATGAAACATCTTCTAGGTTTGGCATGGAGATAAGCGCTGAAAAGACAAAGTTGATGACAAATAGTCACAAGCAGATCACTACCAAGATTGAAGTTAGCGGACAAGAACTGGAAACTGAGTCATTTCAAATATTTGGGCACTATAATCAGCGAAGAGGGGTCAAAACCAGAAGTTTTAACAAGAACAGCGCAAACAACAGCAGCTATGTCAAAGCTGAAACCTGTATGGAGAGACAAAAATATCTCTCTAAAGACTTCTGCGTGCACTTGTCCTCTCAGTCTTCTTAAATGCCTGTGAGTCCTGGACCCTCACAGCAGAGTTGCAACGAAGAATCCAGGCACTAGAAATGAGATGCTATAGAACCATCCTTGGCATCTCTTACAATGACCATATCACATGAAACAGTGAGAAACATCATCAGGCGCGAAGCAGGCCAGTATGAAGACCTACCACTGCAGTTAGACAGAAAGAAAAAGCTGAAATGGTACGGACATGTCGTCAGAGCCAATAACTTGTCTACAACAATCCTCCAAGGTAGCGTCCCAGGTGGCTGAAGACGAGGCAGACAGAGAAAGAAGAGGGCTGACAACATTACAGAATGGACCATGAAAAGCTTTGCAGAGACACAGGCACTAACACATGACCGAGATAAGTTGAGGAACCTGGTCAAATGACAAGTGGAGGAACCCGACGACCACACCAGGTCATGGGACTGATGATGATGATGATGATGATGATGATGATAGAATAGGAGCGTACATTTGAAACTGCGCTGGAAGATCATCACTAATCAACCAGGATCTTATTACTTGTTGCCTATTCTATGGAAGTATAAATATTTTTATGCTTTATTGTGGCGTTTACATGTTTACATTTTCTAATGTTCAGTAAAACACTCAGATCACTTGTTTGGAGAGGTTTGTGGACTTTTGATAAAAAGGCTATCATGGTTCCAAATGCCACAACTTTTTATTGCTTTGAGATATCAGCACAAAATTTAGCCCAGATGCAGATGACATGATTGTGAAGAAGCCCAAACTTGAGTTTAAGATCAAGTCATATATACTTTCTAATAGTCATCATGTCAAGCATGAATAATAACAAAAAAAATCAATTGCATCACTTTTTCTGGGGTTTTCTCAGCAGTGTTGTAACGTAATAATCTCCAAACATGATCAAAATGTATTTTTTTCAAAGTCCTAGTCCAAACGTACACGGGTATTTTTACAATCGCATCCACATGAAAACGCAAAAACACACTATGAAGCGCTGTCAAGAGCATGCCAAACCAACAGGTGGCGATATAACCCTAACTGTAAAGCCATGTCGGCCAATCAGAAGCCTGGAAAAAAGGTTATTATCAGTTCCGGTTACGACGTCACAAGTCAAAATCTCTCCGGTTTCACTGTCTACACAACAACACTGTGACCAGAGTTTCAAAAAATCTTCACCTTGGCAGGAGTTTTCAAAAATGTTCGGTTTCAGTGACCGGATACCGCATTTGTGTGTGGACGAACGGCCAAACCGCATAGAAAAAGCTGCGGTTTTGAAAATACCCATGTTCGTGTGGACAGGGCCAAATTTGAAAGGTTTTCTATCAAATGAGACCATGTACTTGATGATACCTTGTTTTGTTTTAAGCCATTACTATTAACAGTGACAGTCAACACTGAGCTTACATATTACTTAGCTATATAAAGCTTGAATGATCGGGAATGGGATCGGTATTGGCCGATCATGATGACAAGAAATCGGTAGTCTGTATTGGCTGCAAAAATCTTGATCTCTAGAAAAATCCTATTTGTTTTTTGTCGAGGGAACCAGAGTGATGCTAACTTCTGGGTTGGCCTACAAAAATACGTCATCACTGCAGCACTGACATGACAATGTTCATTTCTGGGTGAACTCTTCCTAAAGAAAAAAAATTGATTTTGGTCTTTGTGTGGATGGTCCTTTACAATTGAGAACTAAGAGGACAAATAAAGACTCTCTTTTGGAGTAGAACTGATGACCTATTGTTTGTGGCTCATCTCCGGTGGGCTCTTTAGGGTTGCATGGGAAAAGGATGTCAAGAACAAGAGCTCCGATTCACCTGCCTCACTGTACGTGTCCAGTCCAGCTGAGCGGTTTTCAAAAGCCGTTTGCTGCAGAGCACTGATAAGATAGTAACAGACTGAGTGGAAACACAAGACTAAAGGTCTTGTGCAAAATAGATGAGATGGACCTGGAAAGACATTTCACGGAGATGCACATACACAAAACAAGACTCACAATGCATTCATGTACACAAATAGTTATCTATCGTTGAAAGCAAATTGAACTACAAATATGCACGCCATATGCACATACCTTCAACGTCTTAATGATGCAGACATCTATTTATGCAAGGGCGCCACATCAATAGGTCTTATCTCAGACTAAGTGATAGGCATCTGAAATCTTTTATGCAGTAACCGTAGAGCTTTTTCAGTTGTGGTGCTGTAGCTGTGCATTAGCATGGTAAAACTCGGAATGCTTCCCACAGTTGACTTCGGTCAGTCAGACTCTGAGGAGCCCGCAGCGGCTGATCCCATTTAGCCGTCCTCGATCAACGAATCAAATGAGGCTTTCAGTGTTGCCTAATATCCTTAGGGTCTGCAAAGCTGTAAAGTGCATGACTAAGGGAAGTCTGATTTTCTTCAGCCTTTCATTCGTGCTCTGCTCTCTTTTGGCAGTCTGCACAGCATTGCTAAGCAGTGAAGTGTGATCTGTGACTGGTATCAGTCATTCGCAGAGCAAACAGCGCACAACGTGAATGACTATCAGGCTGAAACACGTCATTCTGATTCAAAGAGTAAGAACTGACCATCATTTCTGACAGGATTGGCTGGTATCCACATTGGGATAAAAGTTCATAGGTTAGTCGTTGTTCCTCAACTGGTTTTGCGTCTATATTTGCTTGATTGTATATCAATTGGCGACTCCACCCCCCAAATAAACACTTTTATTCAGCAAGGATGCCTTAAATTAACCAAAAATTAATTATATAATGTATAAAATTTCTATTTCATATCAGTTTGAACTTACTATTCTATTCAAAGAATCCAGAAAAAATACATGTCATGGTTCCCACAAAAATATTAAGCAGCATAACCGTTTTCAACATTGATAAGGCTATGTTCACACTGTCATTTCTTGGGATTGACAGACAACCACATTTATTTACAGGTGTGAGTCTTAAAATGTTCTGTTCACACAGCAACTTACAGTAGAGTCTCGAATACTGTCTGTATGAACATGCAACAGGACAGGAGTCGAGCCCTTATTCTCTTACCAGTGACCAAAATAATTTCAAAGACGGTGACGTCCATAAAACTGAAAAGTCTTATCACTTTTGATAGGACAAGAGTCCAATCGGGCCGCATGTTCATCCGTCAAATCTTCATTAACCAACAGCGGCGTTTATATCTGGGTCGAGAGCGGAGCATTCAAGTCGAGCATAAAACTGTCGGAAGCAGCTCTGGTGGAGAACAGTGACAAGATCTAAACCCTTCAGATAACACACAGCTCATTTCTCCGTCACTCTAAGTTACCAAAACCACACATGAAAACCCACAACACAGTACAGACACGCATTTGTGCAACGCAGAGCGTCTCTCTTGCATTGTATGGCATGGCAGACAACTAGTTGACCAGTCCGGTTCTGTTCACACAGCACGGGTTTCCGAGAATGCGGTTGTGAGTCCTGAAAATTCACAGGTGCGAGTTCGGTTATAGAATGCGGCAGAGATGTTCACGAGTCTTTTATCTGGAGTCTGAGTCAAGTCTGAAGTCTTTACGCTGGAGTCTGAGTCAAGTCTGGAGTCTTTTGTCACGAGTCGAGTCTCGAGTCATTAAAAAAAAAAAAAAAAAAAAAAAAGTCTCATACTCAAATCCTATTTTTTATCCTAGTTGTATTATAGACAAAAAAATATTTTGTTTGAAATTAAGGTCCTATGATGTAACGGATAATGTAAATCCAGCTTGTTACTTTATAATCCATTACAACTTACAAAACAATCGTCCTGGCAACACGAGTAGTTTCGATACAGTCGCTAAGTGGACGCAAGATGGCGCCAGTGAGTCATGGTTTGTTATACTGCAGTTTGTTATACAGCTTCGTTGTTAGTGACGACAGTCATTATCAGAAAATATCAAACCTCGGACTGTTTAAGAATGTCAATAGAAAACTCTACACACGCTGATTGTGATACGTTAAAATATGAGCTTTAAGTAATAAATGGATTAACATCTCTTTCTATGTCTCTCTTATGGACACACATTAAGAAAGAGAAAAGCTGCATACAATACAAAAAGATTGATAAAACGTAGTGCTAGGTTTAAAGGCTAGATTTTTTTTTCTTCATATTTTAACAGGCTGGCAATCCAAATGAGCCATGCAGCTACACCACAGTATAATAGCTAGCTGTGTGAGTTAACGTGACTAACCTTTGGATGCGACGTCTCATAAAATTTGATGATTTTGTTCCGGTGTCTTTAATTTCCCACATTCTGTGCATCTAGCCGATCTGACATGTTAATAAACCCAAATGAAAAAACATGGCACAGTGGCTCCCGTCATGTTTCATGGGACTCTTATGACATTTTGGAGTTTACGCGCAATACACGGACATACGTAACCAAATTCTATTACAAGAGTCCGAGCTACCACAACAGATAGGGATATATATGTGACGCAGATATTATAAAACCATTCAAATACAACAAAAAAATCTTTATTTACTATATCAGTAGTTAAGGGTAAAAGACTTGAGTCATTTTTAAAATATTCACGAGTCTTTTGTGTTGAGTCCAGTCAAGTCTGAAGTCATTTCAGGTCGAGTCCGAGTCAAGTCTGAAGTCTTTTAAAATGCGACTCGAGTGCGACTCGAGTCCGAGTCACTAACTCGAGTGCCCATCTCTGGAATGCGGTTGTCACTCCTGTAAATAACTGAACTGTGTGTGTGAACGTAACTAAGGACTCAAATACAGAACTGAAAACCGAATTCTATTGCTGTGTGAACTAGTGTTGTCAAAAGTACCGACTTCGGTACCAAGTCGGTACTGAAATTTAAAAAATTTGAGCACTGTTGAGCGGATTCATAAACACCTCTGATTGGCCACTGTGTTCACGCTCTCATCAGATATGTCTGTGATTGGCTACAATGATCAACGCTTGCAAATAGACATCAATGACGCTCTTCACCGAGCGCTTACACAGATACACAGGGGAGTGTTTGAAAGCAGGCATCTATCAGCGAACCGGTCCACTGATAGATGCCTGCTTTCAAACGCTCCCACTTTCAAATTCAAATTCAAATTCTTCTGTGTGCTTTGAAAATTGTAGCCAATAACAGACATATATGTTGAGCGTGTGAACACAATGGCCGATCAGAGGTGTTTACGAATCCACTCAACAGCACTCAAGCGTCACATTTTAAAAATTTTACTTGGTATCGAAGTCGGTACTTTTGACAACAATAGTGTGAACGTGGCCTAAGAAATGGTCCTTGAGCAGCAAATCAGCATATTTGAATGATTTCTGAAGGATCATGTGACATTGAAGACTGGAGTAATGGCTTCTGAAAATTCAACTGTGCCATCACAGGAATAAATTACAGTTTAAAACAGAAAACAGTTACTTTAAATTTTAATAATATTTCACAATATTACTGTTTTAATGTATTTTTTGATTAAATGCAGCCTTGGTGAGAATAAAGACTTGTTTCTAAAACATTTTTTTTTTTTTTTTTTTAAATCTTACCGAGCCCAAACATTTGAATGGTAGTATATGAAATGCAGAAAATGAAGCCCGTTTTTAAAAACATTTTTTTTTCCCATTAATTGACAACAATTAAGCACCCTTCCCAATTATAGGTAGCCTAATATGATATGATAAAAAAAAAAAATCTTTAATTTTTACAGTAATGTGATTGTGAAAAAAAATAATGCTTGGTTTGATGCAACCACTGCCATCAAGCCCTCTACAAAACAGCAGCTACACCTACCAACCAAATCTCCCAGAGAAAGACATGCCAGAGAGCACACACATGAACACACACAGCTGGTGTCACCCAATCAAATGCTAGTGGGAGGGGTCTTTTTATGCATCATGATGTCATTCAGTCCCTAATGCTTTCCTCAAACAAGCCATCTGAAGTGAAGTATTGTGTATGACAGACATTGCGTTATATGTGCTTAGTGGACTGAGCAAACCATTCGCTGAACTCTGGGTAGACCGAAGCTCTACAAAACATGCTTCAAATTTTTTGCAATGCAAGATGTCAAAATCCCTTCTGGCTCTATGTTTACATATGCCAAGCCTTCCAAAATAAATATGGTAGCCTTAAGTGCACCTACAAAGCCAAACATTAAAAGCTTCAGAACAGGCTGTTGTGAAGGTGCTGCTGATGGCGAAAACGAAACACTAAGGGCTCTGGTTCCTATGAGGGCATATCAAATAACCTTCCGCTTGGCGTCACATGAGTCTCTGCCAGTAACACGAGATTGTGGAAGTCCGAGTGCAACGTTGCTTTTATTCTCGGTTTTATTTCAGGCATTTTTTCCTCAGACTGGTCATGGTGAATCAGAGCAGACAGGTGGAAAATTACCATCTAGATTTTTACGACGAGGAAGTGGCTACCAAATGAGCTGTCATGAATTATAGCAGTGCTGAAAATTAAACAAAAGAACCTGAAGGTTTATCTTCAATCAGTCAGCCTTGTCTTTCTCATGCTCCTTCATCCCTCATCTTTTCCTTCGCTCTCGCTCATTTTCTTCCTCGTATCTGCCAACCATGTGTATCTTTATCAATGGCAGGTGTACTATACAGGCCAGAGGAGATATATTTCCCTCTTGACAGCTCGGCTCAGATGATCCCAGATGAGCGGAAGCTTTATTGATGCATTTTTGCATTCGACCTGCTCACCCGTAATGAATCACATCCATCAAAGGGCTGTGATAAAACACATGAGTTACATTAACCCGGGGCAAGAGAGCATTTAATTAAAAGAATACGCTGCTTGGAGGATACAGTCTGACCTTGAGCAACTTCTAATGAATTATCTCTGAATGCACACAGCAACACTGGATAAATACAAATTGAGGAGCATTATAATTGGATTGGCCTACTTACGGGCTCAGATGAGTCTCATTCCAACCACAGAAATTCAAAGGCACCAAATCCTCAGTGCATTTCTAATGCGGAGACATGAGCTGGTTAACAAGAGGATGTTGTTCAACCTTAGGGGTGTTATCACAATCAAACCAATTAAGCCAATCAATCCTGACAATCCACACGAGTCCATAGGGGGTAAGTAACACTCCTGTATCAGTCTTTAAAAGAGCAGAAAGGAAGCACATGCCAGCGGTCTGCTGACACGCTCTAATCGATAGCCCAGAGTAGCAGGAATTATTTTCTTACACGTGGAATTAATGTTCAGATGTTCAAGCTGCAGAGGTTATAAGAGTGTTCAAACAGACATTCCCAAGTCATTTATAAAGGAAAAAAGTCGGCAGACAAGACAGAGCAGGTTACTTTTGATATGAATTTTGTAATTTTTAAAGAAATTTAAACAATAAACACTATTATGTGGCTCTTTAAATCACTGTAGCGCCTCAGTTCAAGCAGCTCGTGAACCGATCATCTCTTCCTACTAGTTAATTTATAGCATCAAATAAACATGAATGAACATCAGAAGGAATCTTGTTTCAACCGCGGAAAGATGTCAGTACACACCATTTTTCAAGTTCAAGTCCACCGACATCAATCTATTAACTCCCCTGACTGCTTTGTCGGACAAAACGGCGGATTCGGCGTTATGATTGGTTAGATCGGCTGTCAATCAAACTCCCGGCGAAGGGTCAATTGTACAGTAGCAATAATATAAAAAGTAGCAATGCACAGCATTGTGGCCACTAAACATTTTATGCCAAAAACTACAAGCCAAAAGTCATATTAATTGAAGTAATTAAAACATTATAAAACACATAAAAATATTTAAAAAATTGAATATAATATAAAATAATTAAAAAATATTATTGTTTGTGTATGCGCTTTTAATGGCATGTCAGATATAAAATGTTAAATATATAAAATGATACATTCTAAATATATTCAGTTAAACAAAAAAAAATTAATATAATTTTTTTTTTTTTTTTTAAATGTATAGTTACTTCAAACAAAGGATTTTTTGCTTCACTTTGAGTAAAAAAAATATTTCAGTGCATCACAACGTAAAAAAGTATGTACAGTCAGGTTCATTAAATAAGATTAGGACCTCAAAATGAAACAGAGGGTTCTTGTATCATTCTAAAGGGGTTTATTTAGTGATAATAACTACCTTACTGTACATTACCCTGCTTATTGCATGACTACTTGCCAAATAAATAAAAAATGAGCATGAAATATTGATCTGAAATCACATTATTTTGTGAGAAGAAGAGATCACAGAGTGATACATGATATGAAACTAGCACAGCTAAGCAGGAAACTGGTTGCACAGGAAATGGTCAGTCTAGCGAGATCATTACAGAAAAATATCTGACCACATAATGATGTGATTGACATAAGTATCAAGTATTCCAGAAAGTCATGTAATAATACAAAAAAAATAAAGAGGGCATTAGAATGTTCTTCATCACCACCATGTTCTGTGGCAAGACGAAGAGCAAAATATTTATCCAAGAATGATCAGGAATGGGCCTGAAAACAGGAAAGGGGGCTTCCTGTGTTTTCAGGTAACGCCTGGAATCCCAGAACATTGTCTTCCAGCCACTCAGTCTCTGTGAGTGAAAGGAAAAGGGTGGAGAATTGACAGATACCTGCCTTCGTCTCCTGGGAAACAGCAGAGCACCACACTCTATGGACTCAAAACATTTAAAAATAATGTGTTTTAACTTTTTAAACACAGATGACTTGCCCAGAAGTATCAGCATGCTTTTTTGAAAGATCTACAGAGACAAAGACACCTTTGAAACAGCTTTGTGTTGTGAGAGGAAGCAAAGCAGGAGGCCTTGAACATCAGAGTTGAGCATGTGAAACTCTTGTGACTACAGTGAACTCGATTCAGCAGACTCTCTAATTAAGGGGCTTTTCAAACTGAACACTGAGCACCGCAGGCAACTCACCAACATGCTGGTGTGGAGTACCTGGGCACTGCATCAAACTTGATGAGGATCTTGACTAGGCAGCGTGTGTTCTTCACTACTCATCACTCTTTGTGACAGAAATCACTGAAAAACTGTCATTATCCCAGTTGGTTCCTCAGGAGTTAGTGCTACAAGATAAGCTCCCCATTTTCCTGTTTCGAGCTAAACTTTAATAAGCTTAGACACAAGGGTCTTTCTCTAAGTAAATGACATGAAGTGAGCATCCACAATCCACATTAAATGGGGCCTAATCCCTATCTATAAGGTGCTTAATAGACTGAAAATCAGGGATTAATAGAGAGGCAAGTCAAGGACACATTTAGTCACTGAAACTCAATTAAATCTGACTTTGCAAGTGAATTTTAGACAGGACTTTGGATGCAGAAGTGCAGACAAAAAAAAAAAAAAAAAAAAAAAAAAAAAAAAAAAAACCTTGACACAGCTGCTGCTTTAGTGACCCCTGGATGCACAGCATATTATCAGAATCTAGGGCTAAACGTTAGTCGAATGGAAGAGGATTGGTCGAACAAAATTTTATTAGTCGGTTAGTTGCAGAAAAAAAAAAAAGCTCCACAGGAAGCGGTGAAGTCACGCAATCCATGAAGGACAGATCGTCCAAGGACGGCGGGTCCTTGTGGTCAACCTCAACAACCATCAACCTCAAATATGGCTTATCATTTGAAACATGTAAGTTGTAGCAACTTTAAATGGCTGCTCGCTCTAATGTTAACCTTGATAAATGTGCGCTACTATTAGGCGCATATTCAAATGTTTGTGCGGAGTGTGGAAGCTGAAGTAGAGCGCGCTTACAGCAAGACGTTGAGGAGCCGGCTTGATTACTTGCATTTTTTTCCTGATAACAGCGGAACAACTTAAAATACTCCGTCATTTTTGGTCATACAGATAGGAGTAATACATCATTTGAAACTGTCTACCATCTACTTTTATTTGTGCAAACTCACAATAACAAGAAAACGTTGTGCTTTTGTAAAATAAAGAAAACAAACAGGATGAGCTTTCTGCCGTCTCGGTCACTGTGAACTGGAGCGCATCACAAAAATGAACCGAAACTCTGTATAGGCTACTTGCCTCACAGAGACATGAAAAAATATAGAAAGTTTGAAATGTCTAGTTTTACATGAACCAGTTCAAACTGAAAACAAATACTCTCTGATTATGTAAACTGTATGAAGCTTTATGCGTGCAACTGAGCGTGAAATAGGCTATATTACGTCTATATACAGTTGCAAGAAAAAGTATGTGAACCACTTGCAGAATCTGTGAAAATGTGAATAATTTTAACAAAATAAGAGATCATACAAAATGCATGTTATTTTTTGTTTACTACTGTCCTGAGTAAGATATTTTACATAAAAGATGTTTATATATAGTCCACAAGACAAAAAAAAACAAAAAAACCTGAATTTATTAAAATGGCCCCGTTCAAAAGTATGTGAACCATTGATTCTTACACAATACTGTGTGTGGTTACCTGGATGATCCATGACTGTTTTTTTTTTTTGCTTTGTGATGTTTGTTCATGAGTCCCTTGTTTGTTCTGAGCAGTTAAACCGCCCAATGTTCTTTAAAAATATCCTCCATATCCTGCGGATTCTTCTGTTTTCAAAGATTTTTTGCGTATTTGAACCCTTTCCAGCAGTGTCTGTATGATTTTGAGATCCATCTTTTCACAATGAGGACAACTGAGACACAAACACAACTAAATAAAAAAGGTTCAAACATTCACTGATGCTCCAGAAGGAAATGCGATGCATTAAGAGCCAGGGGGTGAAAAACTTTTGAATTCAAATATCAAGGTAAATTGTACTTAATTTTTCTTCCGAGAAACATGCAAGTATCTTCTCTTGCTTCCGAAGGGCAGTACTAAGTGAAAAACAATGATATTTAAACAAAATAAGAAAAATTGGGACATCTTCATCCTGTTCAAAAGTTTTCACCCCCTGGGTCTTAATGCATCGTGTTTCCTTCTGGAGCATCAGTGAATGTTTGAACCTTTTTTAATAGTTGTGTTTGAGTCCCTCAATTGTCCTCATTGTGAAAAGATGGATCTCAAAATCATTTAGTCACTGTTGTAAAGGGTTCAAAGTTGCAAAAAAATCCTTGAAAACTGAAGAATCTGCAGGACCTGGAGGATTTTTCTGAAGAACAGAGCTCAGTTTAACTGCTCAGAACAAACAAGAGACTCATGAACAACCATCACAAAACATAAAAAAAAAAAAAAAAAAAAAAAAAACAGTCGTGGATCATTCAGGTAATGACACATAGTATTAAGAATCAATGGTTCACATACTTTTGAACTGGGTCATTTTAATAAATTCAGCTATTTTTGTCTTGTGGACTATATGTAAACATCTTTTATGTAAAATATCTTACTCAGGACAGTAGTAAACAAAAATAACATGCATTTTGTATGATCTCTCTTATTTTGTTAAAATTATTCACATTTTCACAGATTCTGCAAGTGGTTCACATACTTTTTCTTGCAACTGTATATATTAAAGGCTCATTATGGTTTAGTATTCCCCCCCTCCAGTGTATATTAAAGTAATTAAATTAATATAAACGTGCGATTAGTCGACTAATGGCTTAAATGAATGTCTACTAGTCAACTAGAAAAATCTTTAGTCGGGGCAGCCCTATTGGAATCATATCAGTTATTGGTCAATAAGAGATTTTTATTTTTTTTTTTTTTTATTTATCAGCATCAAAATTGGATATATACACTATTGTTAAAAGTTTGAGGTCGGTAATTTTTTTTTTTGACAAATTTATTCAGTAAAGACGCATAAAATTGATTGAAATTACAGTTAAGACACTTATAATGTTATAAAAGACTTCCATTTCAAATAAATGCTTTTCTTTTTGACTTTCTATTAATCAAAGAATGCTAAAATGTAGCACGGTTTCCACAAAAAAAATATTAAGCAGCACAAGTGTTTTCAACATTAATAACATTGTTTTTAGGCACCAAATCAGCATATTAGAATGATTTCTGAAGGATCATGTGACACAGAAGACTGGAGTAATGATGCTGAAAACAGCTTCGCCATCACAGAAATACATTACGTTTTAAAATACATAAACAGAAAACAGTTATTTTTAAATTGTAATAAAATTTCACAATCTATCTGTTTTTACTGTATGTTTGGATCAAATGGTGAGCGTAAGAGACTAATTTTAAAAATGTAAAAAAAAATCTTACAGACCTCAAACTTTTGAACAGTAGTGTACATTGGGTAATTTCCTCTTTTTACATTTAGAATACTTTAGCAATTATAATTTAATACACTAATCATCACTAATTTAATACACTGTTAAAAGGTAATTTCAAAATGAATATCCATTTTTCATCTCTCTCTCATATTTTATATATATATATATATATATATATATATATATATATATATATATATATATATATATATATATATATATATATATATATACACACATACACACACAAAATATTATAGAATTTTAATATTGACCAAAAAACAAAACAACAAAAAAACAAACAAACATGGAACTTATAAGCAGTGTATCCCTAACTTGAACATATAGATCAGAAGAACAAGAAACCATGATGTCAACTAGCAGCTCTGCCTAAGTTCTGACTGAAATTCCACACGGAAATGTTTTGTAATCATCACTGAAAAGAACAGCCGCCATGGCCAAAACAAGTCCATTAATAGGCAAGTTGGCATGGAAAACATTATTCTTAACAGATACATAAGGGAAGTGAGTGGGAGAGAAGCCGACCAGCATCCTTATTGAGCTATTTCAGCTCTGGAATGCCGCGATGAACGCACTGGTGCCGGTTGCTCTGGAATTTTGGAATCCAGTCCACTGAGGTCATTCTCGGAACGGTCTGCTTACATCATAGTCCCAGCCCTGTCTGCTGACAGCTACAATGAACTAACGAGCGGCTCACGGTGGGTGGAGGGGAGGTAGTGCAGCAGGGCGCACATCCTGAGCCGCCCGCCGCTAACACAATCCCACTATTCACTCCAGCCCATCCCCACCCTCTCTCGGCTTCCTCTACAAGATTAAACACATCTAAGCAGCAACTTCACAAACATTCATCAGCATTCACTTTCATCCACCATGGCAGAACCATCCCGTACCTTTCCATTTTAGTATGGGGGACATGACGCAAGAAGCTTGGTGGATGTAGGCTAACTTTTTGAACCAGCAGGCCCAAACAGATGCCAAATCTGACAGGACTACCTACGCACCCGCCAACCTCGAGCTTTGTGTAAACGAACAGAGGAAGTGCATTTATATATTTCAAAATTTTTACTTGCATAACTCTAGGCAACAACAAACACAAAAAGGGTCCCGGATAGACTGCCTAATGCAATACAAACCCCCAATTAAAGCACATAAGCACCATTTACATAGGACACAAATGGCCCTTGAGTAAGCCTGTGGGAGGAACATGAACTATAACAGAACAGTTATGTTATTAGTTTCCCCAGACATAAAAACATACAGCTATGAACAGAAAAAAAGACTTCCCAGGAATAAGAAGTTACTAAATGAACGACACGCAAAAACGAAAGCCCCTGCTCCACATGATTCACTTCCACTCTATCTGAGAAAGTGATGTTTAACATGATGAGCATGTAGCTGCCGTGGTCATTTAATTATGGATGATATGACATCCATGCTGAGGCCAGCTTTAATGTGAGAGGGGGGGAAGAGGTCTGACTGCTCTCGGATGGTCTGTAATGACTCATTTCTGTCTCGCTGTGGGTGAGCGCTTACACCAGTGGGACTTTAGTGAGTTAAAGACTAATACCAAAGAAACAAAAATTATGTCATAGGGTGTTGGACAGCACATGAGCTGAGAAAATATGAGAATTCTTTACGCATTACAACAACAACACGTCATCTGGATTTGAACTTTTTCCCAGTGCAGGCTTGGAAAAATAAGACTAAACTTCTCTGTATGTCAAAACAAAAGTATAGTTCACACAATAATGAAAATTGTATCATAGTTTACTCATACTCATGTCGTTCCAAAACCAAATTACTTGATTTGTTCTGTGGAAAGAGAGTTGCTCGGAAGAATGAAATTGTGAGGGTTTTCCAAAAACTACTATATAAGTATCATAAGGTTGTCCGTATGACTATATTCTGAATCCACAAAATAGCTTGATTATTCATTATCCAGTAAGTTGAATCACTGAATAAACTGGATAATAGAATCAGTGAAATTCATTAAAGGATTATTTCACTCCAGAATTAAAATTTCCTGATAATTTACTCACCCCCATGTCATCCAAGATGTTCATGTCTTTCTTTCTTCAGTTGATAAGAAATTAAGGTTTTTGAGGAGAACATTCCAGGATTTCTCTCCATATAGTGGACTTCAATGGGGTACAACAGGTTGAAGGTCCAAATTACAGTTTCAGTGCAATTTCAAAGGGCTCTACAGATGAGGAATAAGGGTCTTATCTAGCGAAACGATTGGTCATTTTCTAAAAAAAATAAATAAAAATGTATATACTTTTTAACCACAAATGCTCGTCTTGACTTCACGCATTACGTAATCACGTTGGAAAGGTCACACATGACGTAGGCGGAAAAACAACTTCAAACTTCGTCCGACATCGTTGTTTTACCTTTTTTTGTAAAGGGTGTTTGACTTAGTCTTTGCAAGTTCACTTTGTGAACACTGGATCGGTACTTCCGCCTACATCACGCGTGACCTTTCCAACATGATTATGTAATGCGTGGCACATCGCAGAGATAGTGCAAGATGAGCATTTGTGGTTAAAAAGTATATACATTTTTTTTTTTTTTCAGAAAATGACCGACCGTTTCGCTAGATAAGACCCTTATTCCTCGTCTGGGATCGTGTAGAGCCTTTTGAAGCTGCACTGAAACTGCAATTTGGACCTTCAAAACATTGGTCCCCATTGAAGTCCACTATAAGGAGAAAAATCCTGGAATGTTTTCCTCAAAAACCTTAATTTCTTTTCAACTGAAGAAAGAAAGACATGAACATCGTGTATGACGGGGGTGTGTAAATTATTAGGAAATTTAATTCTGGAGTGAACTAATCCTTTACATCATTTACACTGATTCTGTGAACTGGATCACCATTTCATACAAAAGATTTGTCTCAAAACAATGATTCTTGATCAAATTGGGAATCGCTATGAACAAGTCAAAAAGAGCTACGGCGGATGTCAAGATTATTATATCTATCATATGATTTCAGAGATTTGGAATGTAGTGCACAAGTCATGTGGACCAATTATCCGACACATTTATGGTGCTTTTTGTCCTTTTTTTTTTTTTGAAGCTCATTGTAATTGCAATGAAAAAACAACTGGTAAAATTCCTCTATTTTTCTCTGTGTGCTCCACAGAAGAAAGAAAATCATAGTATTTGGAATGACATGAGGGTGAGAGTAAATTATTACACTTTTTATTTTAAGTGGAACTTAACCTTTAATTTGTTGGTTGGTTTATAATTTTCAGAACTAATTGGTTCAGCTCAGAATTAGTGGGGAATGGAAAATGAAATGAGGAGACAGAGACCCAGTGGGTGGACAGAACTGGATGTCCTGTCTTTCATGTGAAGTCCCTGGTTTCGACTTACATCCTTAAATAAGAAGACAACAGGCTGCCATGACAACAGCCCCTGGCAACATGTCTATAGGGTCTACACAGCCTTAAAGAAGCTTTATTTAACAACACAGTTCTGCCAACACAATCAGGTAACCATGGCTTACTATTATTCAGTTTTGTAAATCAGAATAAAAATAGTCCATATTAATGAACAAACTAACAACCCCCCATTAAATCTCCACCTGAAACCATGACAAGAACACATTTTCATGTGTGTCAACAATGCAATGAAACCTTTGTCTATTCCATATTGCAACCCATCTCCTATTACAGCTAGGAGACATGAACATCCACAACCAGATCAACATTCAAACCCATTATGTATAACCAGGATTTTCTACACAGCCCATCCCTTAACCACAAATCTTAATACACACATTTGAATCCATCATATATCATGCCATTGTTTCATTATCAACTACACTACAGTAAAATCAATCACATTAAAAGGAAGTAACAAAAAGTGTAGTAAATCAGGCACACTGTATAATGTATTAGCACATATGACTTAACCTAAAATCTTTTCAAGTTGGAAGTGTCTAGTACAAATCAGAAACATGAAGGAAAATGAACCATTAAGCCAATATGTTTCTATTAGAGCTGAGCTACTATGGCAAGCTATTTTAACATTTATTCCATGCAACTACCAGTATCTATTTTAATGCTACTCATACTTTTTTTTTTTTTTTGGTAAACAATCCAATAGTGACTAGTACCTCAACTAGTAACTATTCCAAAGGTCTGTGGGTCATACATCAAGTATTCACTTCTAACTAGGATGTATTCCAGTTGTTACTAAGCTACACAGCTACAAGCAACTTGTTTATTTTTTTAGAAAAACTTGAATTGGGAATCAGCAACAACTGAAATACATACTAGTTGAAAGCGAATAGTTGATATATGAATATATGACAGATCGCTATATAATTAAATGGCAACAATTTGTCTCAATGAAACGTTACTTGTCGGTATTGAGACTGACTAGCGACAGAAGAATAAATACTAGTATATAATGGTTAAGTGCTGCTAGACACTTAAAAGAGAGCGAGAGAGAGTATTGGGACACTAAACAAATGGCCTGTGCCCCAGTACTGATGAAAGGCTACAAACTCCCCCTGAAAAGGAACAGGCTAAATGTCAGACGGCTTGCCATAAACAGTCCTGTTTGACAATGCTTCGGTAAACATAAGACTCTGAATTCCCTTCGGTATTAAAGATTAATCGAAGATAAAACCCCAAATCGTTTAGTTACTTAATGTATTTAAGCTCAGAATTATCTTTAAATTGTGATTTATATCATCGAGGTGTTAAGGTGAACAAATCTGAAGACAACGCGGCCACTGAATATCACTTACCGTACACCCGCACCCATCCCTGCTGCTGGCAAAACGAGTCCATCAAAATCCCATCGACCACTGGGTCTAAAGAAATCATGCCTCCCTGAACGGAGTCCACGTCGCCACCGGTTACCGAATCCGTCTCCATGCTCGATACACCTCCACGGTAACGTCCAGGTAAAGACTCCAGTTCGGTGGATTTCCACGCGCGTGGCTGGATAACCTCAGTCACAATGTTTTCTGTTCGTTTGTGTTGGTTAGTATCACTGAGCTTAAAACCATACAGGTTGAAAGTAGTTTAAATAAACCCAGATAAACTAGCGACAGTAGTATGACAATGTTCAAACTAAACGTTTGGAGTTTCCCATGATTTGTCTTTTTCCACAGTCGGAATATAAATTATGCACGCGCGACTCTAATCTGTGTTTACATTACACTGTAGCTACCTAGTCGGCAATAAAATACAATAAAACACGGAAATATTAATAAAATAAGCTTTGATAGTGTATTAAAAAACTTATCAAAGCCAAAAAAAAATTACGAAAGTGCAAAGTTTTAGATCACCCTAGTTTTCTTAAACCGAATCAGCAGCCAAAAGTTAAAAAAAGAAACAAGCAGCAGGTCTTAACGTTATATTCGGAAGAGCTGCTGTTGCTGGCCTGTGTCCATGAGTCAGGTCGTGGAAACAGCAGTAATAATTGAATGAATCCAGGCGTCGGTTTTCCTGGATCGACGGCAGGAGTTTACTGCATTGTCCTTGCGGCAAAAATAACCAAAATAACAGCAAGTATCTATTTATTGTTCTGTCGTCCACTTTAAGTGTGACTCGTTGTTTGGGACTCACTCCCTTCCTCCCTGTCCTGTGGTGAGGACAGACAGCCCTTTTCACACTTCAAAATCCAGACCGCTTTTCCACTTCAATCACATGCCATTGCCAGCCCGTGCGCCGGGATTCAGGGGAAACTAGAGGATGACCGAGAGAATCGATCAACACACACATTTATGTTTTAAACCGCTTCAGTCAGGTTTTTACTACTTGTAAATTTGGTAAGTTTTAACACATCAAGTTCAGAAATATATAATGTATTTGTTTAACCTTTAAAGAGGACGAATTGAGACTTTGACAGGATCGGTCGCCATTGTGAGACAGATGTGGACTGATTATCGAGTCTCTGAGACATCTGCTGGTTATCCTCGTTCAAAATGTCACAAAACATCTTTCTTTTGATTTGACATTAATAGGCTTTGCATTTAGTTCTTGAAGAACACATTTTGTAACCATATCCCCGATTGAAAAATATATGTAATATTCAATTTTGGAAATATTTAAGAGATGATTTAGCGGAACATGAAAGGCGGCCTCTGTCTCCCTCTATTGCTTATTTAGAAAAAGTAAAATGCATGCTCTAAATTAAACATTAAAATCAGCAATTAAATGTAAATTTTCAGTTTTATTTAAAATTTTACAATGTGTCTGTCAGGGATCATACAATGATCATACAATAAGGGTTTAATTATTAATCTTTGAAAAGACTAAATGCATAACATGTATTGAGTAAATGTAACCAGACGTTTTATTAATAGTCTATGTTTATTGTTATTGAACAACATCATATTAATGCCTCTTTCAATGTAGTTCTAATGCTTTCTCATCTTCGTTGTGGCTTCAGCTGTAAATAAACAAGACACAAAAACATTTAGGGAACAAAAAGTAAAGGACAAGAATATCTAGATAGAATAAATACATATTTGGCAGAAATGTACACTATAAAAAATGCTGGGTTAAAAACAACCCAAGTTGGGTTGAAAATTGACAAACCCAGAAACTGAGTTGTTTTAACCCAGCGAATATGTTGCTTTAACCCAGCGGTTGGGTTAAATGTTTGCCCAATGTGCTGGGCAGTTTTATTTAACCCAACTATTGTTTAAAAATTACTGTATTGTTTGCTTCAAATGAACCCAAAGTATGTTGGAAATGAACATTTATTAATAAATAAACATTTATTAATAAGTTTAATGAATAATTAATTAAGCAATAAACATTTATTAAATTGCTTATTAATAAATGTTCACCTTTTGATTATTATTGTTGACTCTAGTAATTATGTGTCTGATTTTTAATTTCCAACCTATTTTAGGTTCATTTTAAGCCAGTCATATAGTCATTTTTAAACAATAGTTGGGTTAAATAAAACTGACCAGCACGTTGGGCAAACATTATCCCAACCACTGGGTTAAAACAACCTAATCGCTGGGTTTGTTCATTTTCAACCCAACTTGTGTTGTTTTTAACCCAGCATTTCGAGTGTAGGCTACTGGGTTCAATGAAAAGTATAAAATAATTATGAACTGTTTGTTAGCTTATATCCATATCATATAAATCAGATACTCACATTGTGTGTTAAGCTTGAGCAGAATAGGGGCCAGTACGTCTTCGAGGTGCTTCTTCTGTTCAATAAAGTCTTGAATTGTTGCATTTTTGGTTTTGTGTATCCAGTCTGATTTTGCCGAACAGGTGTTTATACACACGTTCTATTAGCAAACACACAAACAGTGATTAGACAATGTGTACTTTTGGGTTAGCTAAAAATGTTCGTCAATCTGAAACTATTTCACTATGGATTTAATGAATAATGAATTACCTTGTCCTCCTTACTGAGCTTTCCTTGAACTTTCTCTTGATCAGCTAAAATGTCTCTGACTTCTTGTATTAATGCTTGCAAACTTTGTTTGGCCTCTGTTAGGAGAAAAAAATCATCTGCATTAATCCCAACAAGATTTTATGTGCTGAAATATTTCACTTTCTCACCAGCCCATGCCAGATACTCTGCGCAGTCCAGTTTGTCATAACGTCTGGCCACATCAACAGCCTTCTCTCCACGGAAATTGGTAGCTTGAAAATCAGCGTTGAGCTCAACCAAAGTTTTCAAAGTGTCCAGCTGACCCCACATGGCAGAACAATGCAATGGTGAGTAGCCTATAATGAACCATATGGATTATTTCTTGGCAAATTGTTCTTCAGTGCAACAGTTTATACCGTCTATTAATGGTGAAGAATGAAAATTATCCCATGATTTATTCACCCTCAAGACATCCTAGGTGTATATGACTTCTTTCAGACGAACACAGTCGGCTCTCCAAAGATTTATAATGGCAGTGAATGGGGGGCATGTTTTGAAGCCCACAATAAATGCATCCATCTATCATAAATATAATCCATACAGCTCCAGGGGGTTAATAAAGGCCTTCTAAAGCGAAGTGATGGGTTTTTGTAAGAAAATATCCATATTTAATACTTTATAAAGTAAAATAACTAGCTTCTGGCAGATGGCCGTCCGCATTGATCTGAAGAGTGACCTCTGACCTGACGCATGTGCAATGACGAACATGGACGCAGAGGATACAGCAAAACAAAACACCGGTCATGAATTAGAAGTCTAAAACAAGATATTTTAAAGAGGAATGTCAGAGGATTTCGATATAAGAGAAGAGGAGCTTGAGTTTGTTGCCCAGCCATATTTGTTTAAACCGCGAGAGGCGTCTAAGCTTATGCTACTCCTACATCCTGCATCATACATCGCGTCAGGGGGTTACTCATTTGGCACATGTCGCTGGAAGCTAGTTATTTTAGTTTATAAAGTTTTAAATATGGATATTTTTCTTACAAAAACCCATCGTCTCGCTTCAGAAGGCCTTTATTAACCCTCTGGAACCATATGGATTATATTTATAAAAGATGGATGCATTTATTTTTGGCTTCAAAACATGCCCATTCACTACCATTATAAATCTTTGGAGAGCAAGGATATTATTGAATATATCTCCGATTGTGTTCGTCTGAAAGAAGATAGTCATATACACCTAGGATGGCTTGAAGGTGAGTAAATCATAGGATAATTTTCATTTTTGGATGAACTATCCCTTTAACTCAGCTCAGACCAGAATAGTTTTAGTAGTAGTTTGGGTTTTTCAGTCGGGCACATGAGAGTAATATTTTCCATCCTGTCTTATTATGCTAAATAACTCAATCTACAACAACCTTTACTGCAGGAGTTCACTTAGCCAAGCTATAAGTACTTTTTTTTTTTTAACGAAGTAACTTTCATCGCTAATTACCGCGCGCTGTGAATTCATTGACGTCAGCGCCGTTCTGCACGAGCTCGTGCACGATGCCGCTCCGTCCTAAAGTACACGCAGTAAACAGCGCATTTCGTCCCACTTCATCTTTTTCCCACAAAACATTCTCCGATTCCTGAGTATCGGTGTCCCTCTTGCTTTCCAAAAGACGCTTAAGTCCCTCTACATCATTATCTAAAGCACATAAAAGTACAGTTTTCTCCTCAGCTGACCGCATTATGACTTGCGGAAGAGTGATGTTGTTGTGCTTGACGTGTCTCTATGGCAACTGGGCAGTCATTTTGGTCATTGTTTTCACTGGCCACTAGATGTTGCTGTTGCTTGTTTTATGAAATAAGAAGAGCTGAGAATCAGCTGAGAAATTGTTCTAGTTGATACCGGCCGGTCATAAAAAGAAGATCCTAAGAAGAAGAAGCACATTGCATAAACACTTTTTTATGTCTGTTGAGGAATGTCATTTTCATATTAGAAACTAAAACTATTAGCTGGAATCTCAGGCAGGAATATTTATGTACATAGAACAGACTTATGTTGGATCATTACACAGAAAGAAATACTTTTAAAAATGAATAGAAAGCCCGCCAAGGGTGGTTACATTCTCATCTGACATTAGGAAAAGGACTGATACTGAAAAGGAAGATCATAATCAAGATAAAATATGTATTTTAAGTCCTTTATTTTGATTCCACTTCATTTAGTATTTACACAGTGTCTTTCAATGAGAGGAAGAGGGGAAATAATTATGAGGAATAGGGACGTTTCTTGTGGTAAATTTGTGATATTTCATTTAAAAGGGAAAAAATAATCATATGATGCTCTGGTTATTTCTCTCATGATAATAAGCAATGGAAAGTCAACTGATAGTCACACAGGGAAATTTGTAAGAGTGCAAATTCACTTTTGTCAACACGTAATGGCATTGTACATTCCAACAAACAAGAACTTCCTCATTTAAGTCAAACCAGGAACGTTTATTGTTAAAAAATAATGACTAGTTTCACCATCTGACGGCTATTGCAGTTCTGGGTTACCTCAGCTCAATATTGGTTTCCATCATTAGCATCAGATTATTAGACGATATGACACAGGGAATTATGTAGAATTCACTCTACAGGAGAAGCATCATTTACTTTTGGATATTAGTGACATCATGTCTTGCTACACTGACAGTAACATTGCTCAAGGCATGGAAGGATCACATTACAGAGAGAGTGTGTGTTAATGGTGGTGTGTGAAGAATGTGGAATGAATGGATCCGTGTCAAAGGTTCTGACTCATGTCATCGCTCTGTTTTCAAGTGTCCACTCCTGACCTGCTCATAAGTCCTGCTCTGTCATTGAAGTCTATTTGTAGCATGTGTGTGTTCAATGAATGACATGACTTTATTTCCAGTTGCTCTATTTTAAACCAAAGCAGGAAACTTTTTATGATGTGGGTCTGTAATTATAGGAAAATTGGGAGCAGGCAAACCGAGGAAAAGGAATCAAACACAGAGATATGTCAGCCAAGCCTGAGAGAGAGATATGGAGGACTGGTGTTGATATTACATTTCAGTTATTCATTTCAGTGCCACAGTGGTCTTGTGAAAACTTTTTTTATTTTATTTTATTTTATTTTATACCTGTCCATTCTCTAAACCACTATAGTCCTATAGTGTCACGCAAAGTGCATTGCAGGGTTTATTTTATTTTATTTTATTTTTTATCCATTCTCTAAACCACTATAGTCCTATAGTGTCACGCAAAGTGCATTGCAGGGTTTATTTTATTTTATTTTATTTTTTATCCATTCTCTAAACCACTATAGTCCTATAGTGTCACGGAAAGTGCATTGCAGGGTTTTATTTTATTTTATTTTATTTTATTTTATTTTATCCATTCTCTAAACCACTATAGTCCTATAGTGTCGCGGAAAGTGCATTGCAGGGTTTATTTTATTATTTTATTTTATTTTATTATCCATTCTCTAAACCACTATAGTCCTATAGTGTCATGCAAAGTGCATTGCAGGGTTTTATTTTATTTTATTTTATTTTATTTTATTTTATTTTATTTTATTTTATCCATTCTCTAAACCACTGTAGTCCTATAGTGTCGTGGAAAGTGCATTGCAGGGTTTATTTTATTTTATTTTATTTTATTTTATTATCCATTCTCTAAACCACTATAGTCCTATAGTGTCGCAGAAAGTGCATTGCAGGGTTTATTTTATTTTATTATTTTATTTTATTTTATTTTATACCTCCATTCTCTAAATCACTAGCCATAGTGTCACAGAAAGTGCATTGCAGGGTTTATTTTGTTTTATTTTATTATTTTATTTTATAATTGTCATAACATTAGTTAAAACACTTTCAAAACAATAAAACCTCCTGGGATTTTTACAGGTTTAAATGAAAGAAAACATGCTACAGTATATGCACATACATGTGCTCCCTTGTTTATCTATAAATACTTTTAATAGCCTATTAGAACTATCAAATACTAGTTCAGTAGAGCACTTAACCGTTTCAAATTCTCTAAGTTACGGTGAGACAAATACACGTCTGGCTGTTTTCACCATTTAAAGCGTGGACTGTCAGCATCTGTCCTGAGAGCCGTTAAAGCCTGTGCAGTCATGCTTCACTTCTCTGAAACGCCAAAATAACATCTGTGCTTGTCTAAGGAGAACTAATATGCCTGGGGCAGAAGCCTCAGAGATTTCACTAATAGGTGCCATAATATAGCAAACACTTGTGGCTAAAATACAGTATAGGCCTTTGCATTTATGTAGGTTGCGGCTGCTTACATCAGCCCTCCTTTGTCCAGGACTCTGCTTTTGTAACTGATGAATGTTTTAATTACGCGTTTACATTGACCAGCTTGGTCCCAAGGCTAATCATAGTGGATTGAGAATCAACACAGTCTTGTATTGCTGTGTAAGTCCATTACATCATCTTATTAGAGTCACCGAGCTCCATTTCTGCCAATCTGTCCAAGAATGTAATTTAGGCTAAAGCTGTTAAGAGCGAATAAACGAAAGGCCTTCGATCAGGGATGAAAAAACGTTCATTTTGCCTTATCCTAAATGAAGCGCTGACCTTCTGCCCTATTAATCTAAAATAATCTGTTTCTGACGCCATATTCCTCATTCTTCCGTGTCTGTTTTCTGCCTTGAAATTAGTAATCGGCCTCGGCTTGACCTGAATTCTGCAAACTGCACTTATGGCTGAATCACCGCGCACTAAAAATAACCCCGTTAGAAGACTGGGCTCGGGAAATGAGTAAAAGGCTTTTGGGTCCTGAGAATACAGTGATGTCCGCCGCTTTACAGTGACTCCTCTGCACTGGATTACAGCCTGACGTCTAAGTGACGTCTTCCACTGCGAGAGATCCCAAGAGAAATGCTATTTCTTTAAGTTGTAAGGCCGATGATGGGGAAGTTTCAGTCTTTATGTTTGTTTCTGCCGACTCATAATATTAGATTTTCTCTCTTCCCGAAACTTCAGCCACACCTGTTTAGGAAGTACAGGTTTAACCACTTATATGCTGAGTTTTCACATTCTTTAAAGCATTTTATACTTTAAAGGCCGTGATCCAACCAGTCTGGCTGTTACACTCACCCATATAACTTGCTTTTTCTATCATTGTTATGTTTGGAATGACATTATGACTGAGTAATAGTACTATGTGTGTGGTTTAGGAGTGAGAATTGTTAGTAGGTATGATTTAAAGTCCAATAACATGAGTTAAATCAAGTCTAACAAAGACATTTTATGGTTGTTGGTCTGAATGGTGGTATATATATATGGGTGAGAGGATGATAGATGGATAGATGGATATACTGATTTTGAGGTCTGTATGATATTTAACGTTTTTGAAGGAAGTCTCTTATACTCACCAAGGCCGCATTTATTTGGTTAAAAATACAATAAAACATTAATATTGTGATATATTATCACAATTTTCTATTTAAATACATTTGAAAGTGTAATTTATTCCTGTGATGACATTACTCCAGTACTCTTCCGTGTCACATGATCAAATTTTTTGTAACATTATACATAAATGTCTTGACTGTCACTTTTGATCAGTTTAATGCATCCTTGCTGAATAAAAGTATTAATTTCTTTTTTAAAAATTAGTAAATCGATTAATCGTGATTAATCGCGATTAATCGCATCTAACATAAAAGTTTATGTATGTGTGTATATATATATATATATGTGTGTGTGTGTGTGTGTGTGTGTGTGTGTTTCTATGCTAGTTCTTCAAACCACAATTTCTAAAAATAGGATTTGTACTTAACAAAGAGAGTCTTTCTAATGTATCACATGAGATTTTGATTTGTCATAACCCAATAACTCAGAGTCATACCCCGTGATGCCTTTCAATAGGGTAGGAAATTCTCTGGGTATGCACCTCGGTATCTCTTGATCATCACTCTGGTTTTGGTGATGCGATGACTTTAGTTACAGTTGTTCAGTCTTTCTTTGTTAAACTCTTTGAAGTCCTACTAAATGATTTGCATTGTCTTATTCACCATAATATGTATTTCTGTAATCAAACACCAAAAGTCCACACTGAAAATCTGAATTTTATTTAAAATGGAGATAAAAAAAGTTTTTTGAATTTGGAAGGTTTCTTGAACAAGAAAAGTTATGTCATATAGAGAAATATTTAAAGACCCCCTGTGGTGAAAATTTAAGTTTTTAATGTTGTTTATATGTCTATGTGGTGTTTTTAATATGCTCTAAGACAAACCATGTGCAAATTCATCAGTCAACACCATTGCTGAGTATTGTCTCCTTAAAACTGCAGTGAAAAAAAAGACAAGTTTCAGGCGCCATTTCCACGACACCGTTTTCAACTAAAAACGGGAAACTTCATTCATTTACACGACAACGGTGTTTTGGTGGTCTGAAAACGCAAACTTTTGTAAACGGGTTTCAAATTGCAAGTTTTTGCAAACAGTCTCCGTCTAAATAACAAAAACGCGAATCTGTGAAAACGATGACGTCATGTACATGCGCATTACATGTTCAGTCTATAGTGTTTCATCGCCATCTAATGGCCTGCCAGCAGAATACAGCGTTTTTAGTCATTTTCACGGATTCGTATGAATGGGGATCCTTTTGACAATGATGTCGTCTGTACGCGGAAGACTCAAAGGAAAAACTTCTCCGTTTTAAGCATATTTTTGTCGTGTAAACGTACCTTTAAACCCGCGCTTGAATTCGCTGGTGTCTATGACGTCACAAACTACCTTGTAACCAATCACGTCAATGTGCCGGCGGGCTTTAGCATATAATTAACAGCGAACTAGCAGGGGAGTCTCGAGAGAAGCCAGGTTATCCCGTTATATTTTTCTGTTGATATGAAAAATCATGTAAATTTAGCAGTATGGTGGGTGTATGATGTATATTACGCATTTGTAAAAGCATTTGTAAGGATACCGATTGTTAGAAGGCAGCTGTCTGACTCTGATATGGCAAACGGGAACATGGTTTGTGTAACATTAGCAACACATTATTAGCTGTTTGATAACATAGTCAAGCAAAAGGCTACCATTGTGCAGCGTTTACCTCAGTTAGTTGATCGAGTTCATCTCAGAGCTGGCGTGAGCGATTGGGGGCGGGGCTAATTTGCATATGCATTGATTCGCGTATATTAAATGAGACAAGGGTGTAGAGTTACATTCAAGCTATTTTAAGGCATGAAGAATTTTTTTTCCCACATTTTGGTGATCAAAGATGAGTTTTAAGGGATAAAATTATTCACTACAGGGGGAATTTAAGATTCTGCACTTTCAAGTTCACTAATAAAATGCTAGCAGATCTATGGCATTTACAAACCCGATTCCAAAAAAGTTGGGACACTGTACAAATTGTGAATAAAAAAGGAATGCAATAATTTACAAATGTCATAAACTTATATTTTATTCACAATAGAATATAGATAACATATCAAATGTTGAAAGTGAGACATTTTGAAATGTCATGCCAAATATTGGCTCATTTTGGATTTCATGAGAGCTACACATTCCAAAAAAGTTGGGACAGGTAGCAATAAGAGGCCGGAAAAGTTAAATGTACATATAAGGAACAGCTGGAGGACCAATTTGCAACTTATTAGGTCAATTGGCAACATGATTGGGTATAAAAAGAGCCTCTCAGAGTGGCAGTGTCTCTCAGAAGTCAAGATGGGCAGAGGATCACCAATTCCCCCAATGCTGCGGCGAAAAATAGTGGAGCAATATCAGAAAGGAGTTTCTCAGAGAAAAATTGCAAAGAGTTTGAAGTTATCATCATCTACAGTGCATAATATCATCCAAAGTTTCAGAGAATCTGGAACAATCTCTGTGCGTAAGGGTCAAGGCCGGAAAACCACACTGGATGCCCGTGATCTTCGGGCATCACATACAGGAATGCTACTGTAATGGAAATCACAACATGGGCTCAGGAATACTTCCAGAAAACATTGTCGGTGAACACAATCCACCATGCTATTCGCCGTTGCCGGCTAAAACTCTATAGGTCAAAAAAGAAGCCATATCTAAACATGATCCAGAAGCGCAGGCGTTTTCTCTGGGCCAAGGCTCATTTAAAATGGACTGTGGCAAAGTGGAAAACTGTTCTGTGGTCAGACGAATCAAAATTTGAAGTTCTTTTTGGAAAACTGGGACGCCATGTCATCCGGACTAAAGGACAACCCAAGTTGTTATCAGCGCTCAGTTCAGAAGCCTGCATCTCTGATGGTATGGGGTTGCATGAGTGCGTGTGGCATGGGCAGCTTACACATCTGGAAAGGCACCATCAATGCTGAAAGGTATATCCAAGTTCTAGAACAACATATGCTCCCATCCAGATGTCGTCTCTTTCAGGGAAGACCTTGCATTTTCCAACATGACAATGCCAGACCACATACTGCATCAATTACAACATCATGGCTGCGTAGAAGAAGGATCCGGGTACTGAAATGGCCAGCCTGCAGTCCAGATCTTTCACCCATAGAAAACATTTGGCGCATCATAAAGAGGAAGATGCGACAAAGAAGACCTAAGACAGTTGAGCAACTAGAAGCCTGTATTAGACAAGAATGGGACAACATTCCTATTCCTAAACTTGAGCAACTTGTCTCCTCAGTCCCCAGACGTTTGCAGACTGTTATAAAAAGAAGAGGGGATGCCACACAGTGGTAAACATGGCCTTGTCCCAACTTTTTTGAGATGTGTTGATGCCATGAAATTCAAAATCAACTTATTTTTCCCTTAAAATGATACATTTTCTCAGTTTAAACATTTGATATGTCATCTATGTTGTATTCTGAATAAAATATTGAAATTTGAAACTTCCACATCATTGCATTCCTTTTTTATTCACAATTTGTACAGTGTCCCAACTTTTTTGGAATCGGGTTTGTATGTTCCAGGTCAGATTTTCTTGAGACCTGCTTAAGAAATATTCAGAATATTTAATATTTAACACTGAATGTGTTTGAGTGTTAAACAGAGTAAAACATCACATCAAATCAGTCTGGAATCAGTTAGAGGTAGTCGTGGAAGTAGTTGACACTAGTTATGATTTGATATGTCTGCAACCCTCACAAGTTCAAACCATGTGACCTGTTAGATGGAAAAGAAAGTGGTTGGAAAAACAGTTCAGCTATTTTAGTCTTGAATGATGATCTCACTTTGCAGTGTGTATGTTAACCACAAAAGTCAACAGGAAGCTGACATATCAGAAAAAGGCCATGCTGCATAGAAACAATCCAACGCAAGGAAACAACAGTACACAAATAATGCTGATAGCAAAGAGGCCGTAAACAAACATTGTGTTTCACGAACACAGGTGTCTTTGTTGAGAGACATTTCCACAGGATGCATCTATAAATGGCTTGTGCGTTCAGCTAACTGTGTGTAACACGGTTGACATACATAAACATTTCTTTTCAGTGAAATCAGAGGTGAGCTACACCTGCGGTCTCATTATGAAGATTATGCTTTTAGGTGATCTAAGTTTCTTATTCAAAAACATTCAGCTGCTAAAAGTGATATTTAAGCAGCAGCAATATGATTTTTTTAAACCAAATTTTACAGTCCTAAGTAATGACATAAGATACATAAGATTATTTTTTACACATGCTCATGTTGTAGGTGGTGTTTATGGCACATACTCGACAACAACAACTGCCATCATGATGATAATACACAAGCAGATTTTGATGATTTTTGTTGCTCCCTGTTCCATTGACTGTCATTAGGCAGTGCTGCATTCCAGCTGCAGTGGGCACAGATTCATCACCTTGATGTGTTTGGGTGAGGTCCAGTGTCCCACATCTCAAACATATTGCTTCATTGAGCTCTGCCAGTCAGGAGAGTTCTGCGTTCTGCATTCTGCCATCTTAGCACATTCTGGTACTTTTATTTTATTTTATTTTTATTATTTTATATTTTATTTTGCATCTGAAAGCTCATCTATCTATCTATCCATCTATCTATCTATCTATCTATCTATCTATCTATCTATCTATCTATCTATCTATCTATCTATCTATCTATCTATCCATCCATTTTATTTTATTTTATTTTGCATCTGAAAGCTCATCTATCTATCTATACATTTTATTTTATATTTTATTTTGCATCTGAAAGCTCATCTATCTATCTATCTATCTATCTATCCATCTATCTATCTATCTATCTATCTATCTATCTATCTATCTATCCGTCCATCCGTCCATCCATCCATCCATCCATCCATCCATCATCCATCCATCCATCCATCCATCCATCCATATATCTTGCATCTGAAAGCTCATCTATCTATCTATCTATCTATCTATCTATCTATCTATCTATCTATCTATCTATCTATCTATCTATCTATCTATCCGTCCATCCATCCATCCATCCATCCATATATCTTGCATCTGAAAGCTCATCTATCTATCTATCTATCTATCTATCTATCTATCTATCTATCTATCTATCCATTTTATTTTATTTTGAATCTGAAATCTCATCTGAAAGATCCATCCAGCCATCCTATTTTATTTTATTTTATTTTTATTATTTTATATTTTATTTTGCATCTGAAAGCTCATCTATCTATCTATCTATCTATCTATCTATCTATCTATCTATCTATCTATCTATCTATCCATCCATTTTATTTTATTTTATTTTATTTTATTTTTTATTTTGCATCTGAAAGCTCATCTATCTATCTATCTGTCTGTCTGTCTATCTATCTATCTATCTATCTATCCATTTTATTTTATTTTGAATCTGAAATCTCATCTGAAAGATCCATCCATCCATCCTATTTTATTTTATTTTATTTTATTTTATTTTATTTTATTTTATTTTATCTTATTTTATTTTATAATAGTTATGCATGATGTGCTTTTAGTATATTCCTTAAATGGCACTCATGAAAAATGAAAATAGGAACACACAAAATGAAAATTCTGTTACAGAAACAGAAATTTAAGTCATTTAAAAAAAAATAAAAAATTTAAAGGCACCATATTTGAATGCACGTGGATGCAAACAGTGGACAAAAAGGTTTTTTTTTTGTTTTTTTTTTTGTTTTGTTTTTTAAAAAAAACTTTTTGTCCACTGTTTGCATCCACGTGCATTCAAATATGGTGCCTTTAAATTTTTTATTTTTTTTGATGGTGCCTTTAAATGCACCATTAAACATGTGAATGATAACGTATGGCTTCAGATGCAAATTATGCAATATAGTCCACAAATCATGGACTATTTGTATGATACTTTAATAGCGTTTTATGGCTACATAACCAAACAATACCCTTTGACAAGTTGCATGAAATTTCATGTAAATTTTCTTTCTAATCAAGTGAATGACTTTGACTATCGCACAGAATAACAGCAAACCAAATCCTTTGGTTCTCTTCTGTGTAGCTTTGTTTCTTGTCATTTAGCAGATTATTTTTAACCAAACTGACACTGATGTTTATTGCAGGGACAGTCCCTCTGGAGCTAGACACAGTTAAGTATCTCTTTTACACACGTTATACTTCTTATAGGTTGATTTCTTCTCTTGATTGTAACCTGTAACCTTTACACTGACAGCGTGATGAGACAGCGTGACTTATCAGACTGCATCAACAATTGAATAAGACAAAAGGTCAAAACTGAATAGTAGCATTGACCTTGATCAGTGTTTCGTCCTTTAAGGTCATGCATAACCCCTTTTACATCAGCTTTCAGTGATGATCCAATGAGTGAATGTAGGGACGGCTTTGGGTATTTACACAAAAGCAGAACTTAGGACAATTGAGTGCCATTGATTGTCGTCAGCACATGACGTTCTCTTCTATTGTGTACTGCTGAGTTCTGCTGCACTGTAATAATACCCCGCAGAGAAAAGTACCCAACAAACTCTTTGCCTTTGTCACCAAGTTTTTAGATTTCATAAGTTCTATAGAATGAGGCATATGTGACCACAAGGTTATACCGGTGATTTCTGATGCAATTTGCACAGTTGCACCTCTGGCTTTGTTAGCTAAGGAGAGCTGTTTACTGAGCAGCTTGTTATGTGTGTGTTGGTGCCTGTGCAAGAGGGTTTTTGTGGTTATTCTAATCTGTTTCCTTTTGTTCTGTTTTATTTTCACTCTATGCATCTGTATCTTTCTTTCACTTTAAAGTGAAAGTCATCCTGGGTCAGGTGGAAAACACATTTTGGTTAAGAGAAATGTAAAGATCTTTCCTTGAAGGAAAATGCCATTGCTAAATATTTGGATCTTGAGTAATAAAACCATAATGCTTTCATAAAGTAGGCTATGACCTTATATGTCCTCACTTAATATGCACAATTTAATCGTTCAAAAATTAATCAAACAGTACCATATATAGATACAATCTGTAACTGTTTAGGCTGGATTTCCTTTAATCATAACAACCAACACTTCCTGTTTGTGTACTGTATGTACAAATGTCTAGGCCCACACATAATGTAGGTTTGCACTTTAAATCCATTTTGCAGAACAAAATCGGTGCAGAAATTCAATAAAAAAGGCAGCAAATTTTGTCTGAGCCTAGTAATGACACATGACGATGACATTATGTGACTCTAATAAATAATAGCATAACGAAACATTAAAATACATATTCTGCTTTCCTTATTTAGCAAATCCAGAAATAATTTGTAGTATTACAAATAGATTCTTAGATGAGATATAAGAGCTTTTGGTTTGTGCCTGAATAAGATCCTATTCCGATTCTGTCTACCTCTACTATCCTAAAAGATACATTTATGGCATAAGGATTGATTATCTGGAAGAATGAGTGTAGAAATTTCTAACGATTTAGGAGAGAGAATGATTGACCAATTATAATGCTTGCTTCACCCTCCTCTCTCAGCAATTTTAAAAGGCACAAACACTTTCCCTCACAGAACATATTATGTGAACATTTGCCTCTAGGGTACGATAACAAGCTCAGTATACTCTCACCGATACTGGTGAAAGTCTTCCACTCCATTTAGGAAGCCTCCTGGGTGGCTGATTATCTGGGTGGCAGGCAGCAAAACTTGTGCTTGTCCTGATTATGGTTGTCCTATATTCCCTCTTTTTGGGGTTTTTCAACAGTATTTCATTCGGTAGATGCTCCTAATGTATTCAAATGCGGTGATAGGGTTAAGTGTTTTAACACAATTCATTCCTTCACTAAAAAGCTTTATTTTGTCAAATGTTGTGGCATAATTACTTTAACTGATGATCATGTTCATATGTATTTATTAAAGGGGACCTATAATGCCCCTTTTACAAGATATAATATAAGTCTCTGGTGTCCCCAGAATGTGTCTGTGAAGTTTCAGCTCAAAATACCCAACATATCATATATTTTAGCTTGTCAAATTTGCCCCTATTTGGGTGTGAGCAAAAACACACTGTTTTTGTGTGTGTCCCTTTAAATGCAAATGAGCTGCTGTTCCCGCCCGCTTTCCAGAAGAGGGCGGAGCTTTAAAAGCTTGTGCTTCGTTTGCTCAACAACAACAAAGCTGGAGAATCTCACGCAGCCAAAATGAGGATTGTCAGTAACGGTGTTCAGCTTTACATTGTTCAAACCGGAGTCAGACACTGCTGCGGTGACTCGGGAAGAAGTTACAACTTTTAGGATGCATCTGGATGTTTCTGAATGATTAGTGGATTAGTTATGATTAGTTATGTTAGTTGCTGTGGAGTTGATTCAACTCATCGACTAGCATGTGCCGTCATGTTAATCTTTTGTGCAAATTTGACCCTTGTTTGTGAAGCAGTCCGGGGTAAAATGAAGACATGGCTACAACACTCTACTACAACAACTCTTCCTCTTCTCTAAAGCAGCACAACATGGCCTCTCCCCCTTTGTTGCATGTTCCCGAGTGCAGGGTTTATGTAAATTTTGGGGTTAGTGATGTCACTAACCCGGGAAGAAGCTTGTTGTAGTCCCTACCAGCCGTTTGTTGTAATCCCTTAAAAGCGATATCTCCCTTTGCATTTAAAATTGAGCATCATAACTTTGCAGATGTTGTTTATGCTCTAACAGCAACATTACACACTAACTAAAGTTAAAAAAGTGAAATCATAATCAACGACCCCTTTAAGTAAAATTAATAAAATTGCTAGCAAAACTGATCTGAAAACTGAACTACGTTCTAGTCTAAAAATATGTCAGATGTGGTCTGCTTGTTGTTTGTTGACTTGCTCTACATAGATGTACCTGCCTCAGTACTCAGAAAAGACTGAGTGATTACATAAATGCGGCATAAATCTCTTGAGAAATGTAATGGGTGTTAGCACAAACAAAACAGCCACTTGACGCAGTTAGGTCAGGCTTGTTTTCAGTTTTTACACATATATTTAAGATTCACAGCTTTTGTGTGCATGTTTGCAACGCCAGCCGCAACCACAAGATATTTTAAACACTAGTAGAGAAGTGTTATGTGTGGTTTTAGGGTCGAGAGAATGAAATCAACATATTTTGATGTTCGTCATGGTGGTGCAATTTGTTATTATTCTGTGTCAAGTCTGAAATCATCACAAATTCAGATCATTCTGTGGACTTGAATAATCACACTTTGCTCTGGTTACAAAAGAAACAAATAAACAAGCCTGTATGAATTACCCAACACATTTAAAAGGAGCTTACTAAATGACACTTTGCCTTGGTTTAGTTGGGTTCAGCAACCAGAAGTAAAAATAAATGGGAGCTTAGCTCCAGATAAGTATTTGAGTAAAATAATAGCTGATGGCAACATTGCTAGAGCATTATCCTAATCAGAACAATCAGGGTTATAGATAATTAGTGGTGTCTGTGCAAAACATGCATCATACAATATCAGAAAACTTTTGGCTAGACAGAATGATAAATTACAAAAGAGTTTAAAGGAATAGTTCACAATGACAATGAAAGATGCATTATTTCACGTCTTTTGCTCCATTCTGTGAACTAAATCAGCTGATTCATTGAAAAGATCTGAGCCAAAAGAACATGCCAAAAAGAGCTTGATTTGAATGTTTTCAATGAATAGCAACTTACATATGGTCATCAATGCTATCATATGGCTTCAGAAGACTTATTTGAACTACGTTTTATGATGCTATAATGCATTTACATACCCTATTAACTGTAATTGCATGTAAAAAGTTGTCAGAATACACTGTAAAACTGAATAAGTTGGGCTAACTCAAAAAATTTGAGGTAATCAGTTACATCAATTTTTTTGTTATGATGTTCCTAATTTTAAGTAAGCAGAACTATCAAGTTTTGAGTTTGTAGTACTCATGCATGTTAATTGCTCCTAACTTGAAGTACTGAGTTAACTAACTCATGCATTTTGATAGCAATTAACATAAAAGATTTAGTTAATTAACTTTTTTATGGATCTACGATGGCGCCGCGCATGGCAGCCACAGTGCTTAGCTCTCCAGTGTTTGTACTGTTTTTGTTAGTTTTTCCTGTTTTTTGTTTTTCAAATACGATCAGTTTTACCAGGGATGAACTGCTGAACATTCGGCAGTACACACCACAAAATCTTTTACCGGATTTCGATTATTCAGACATTTTATTGAATGTTGTAGTCGGTGGAGCGGCAGCGCTGTTTAGACGCTTCAGGACGCGCAGACGGGGGAAGCGCACCGGCGCCCTCGTGAAGCTCAGACAGCGCGGATTAAGAACGCCGCTGCCTAGCATCCATCTGGCGAATCTCCGCTCTCTACCCAACAAAACGGACGAACTCCTTCTGCTCTCCCAGACAAATAAGGATTTTTCTAACTCAGCTAGCTCCATCAGGCCAAAGAAGATGCTCGCAGAAATGGGGACAGAGTCTTGTACAAACAGGCCAAATACACACTGGAAAAGGAGATCAAAGTGGCAAAGAGGAATTATTCCGATAAGCTTCGGAATCAGTTCTCTTCTAATGACACGGCTTCAGTGTGGAAAGGTCTGAAAGTCATCACCGATTACAAGACACCATCCCCCAGCTCTGTGGAGAATCAACAACTGGCAGACGATCTGAACGAGTTTTATTGCAGGTTTGAAAAAACACCATTCACACCTCCTGTAACCCCCGTCTCCCCCACACCTGCAATCCAGTTGAGTGAAGATGACGTGCGCCAGGTCTTCAGAAAGAACAAGAGAAGAAAGGCACCAGGCCCAGACAGCGTTTCACCAGCCTGTCTGAAAACCTGCGCTGACCAGCTGGCCCCCATCTTCACACAGATCTTCAACAGATCACTGGAGCTGTACGAAGTCCCCTCATGCTTCAAACGCTCCACTATCATCCCCGTCCCAAAGAAACCCAAAATTACTGGACTTAATGACTACAGACCTGTGGCTCTAACGTCTGTGGCCATGAAATCATTTGAAAGACTGGTTTTGGCTTATCTGAAGGACATCACTGGACCCCCTGCAGTTTGCTTACCGAGCAAACAGGTCTGTGAATGATGCAGTCAATATAGGACTGCATTATGTTCTGCAGCATCTGGACAGACCAGGGACTTATGTGAGGATCCTGTTTGTGGACTTCAGCTCTGCTTTTAACACCATCATCCCATCACTCCTCCAGCCCAAATTAACTCAGCTCTCCGTGCCCACCTCTGTCTGTCAGTGGATCACCAGCTTCCTGACAGACAGGCAGCAGCTAGTGAGGCTGGGAAAATTCTCATCCAGCACCCGCACCATCAGCACCGGTGCCCCTCAGGGCTGTGTCCTCTCCCCACTGCTCTTCTCCCTCTACACCAACAACTGCACCTCTAAAGACCCCTCTGTCAAGCTCCTGAAGTTTGCAGATGACACCACACTGATCGGCCTTATCCAGCACGGTGACGAGTCTGCTTACAGACTGGAGGTTGAACAGCTGGCTGTCTGGTGCAGTCTTAACAACCTGGAGCTCAACACGCTCAAGACAGTGGAGATGATCGTGGACTTCAGGAGAAACCCCCCTGCTCTCCCCCCACTCACCATCATGAACAGCACTGTGACTGCAGTGGAGTCATTCAGGTTCCTGGGCACCACAGTCTCCCAGGACCTGAAGTGGGACAACCACATTGAGTCCATTGTGAAAAAGGCCCAGCAGAGGTTGTACTTCCTTCGCCAGCTGAGGAAGTTCAACCTACCACAGGAGCTGCTGAAACAGTTTTACTCTTCCATCATTGAATCCATCCTCTGCACCTCTGTCTGGTTCAGCTCAGCTACCAAATGTGACCTCAGAAGACTACAGAAGGTAGTCCGGTCTGCTGAGCGAATCATTGGTACAACCCTCCCCACTCTCCAAGAACTGTACTTATCCAGAGTGAGAAAAAGGGCAAAGAAAATCACTCTGGACCCCTCACATCCAGCACACTCCCTCTTTGAACTGTTGCCATCTGGTCGACGCTACAGAGCTCTGAGCACCAGAACGACCAGACACAGGAACAGTTTCTTCCCTCAGGCAATCCATCTCATGAACACTTGACAAACACGGAACACACAACACTGTTATACATTATTTACTTAAAACACATACTTATTTATATTTCAAATTTGCACACATCATAACTGTACATAAAAATTGTCTATATTATATATTGTTTTTTGCTTTTTTTTGCACTTTGTCTATCTTGTATATTTGTATATTATTCTTTTATTCTTTTTATTATCTGTGTCTTGTCTTGTCGCTGTCACTCTGTTGCACTGTGGAGCTTCTGTCACTAAAACAAATTCCTAGTATGTGTAAACATACCTGGCAATAAAGCTCTTTCTGATTCTGATTTTTTATTTTGATTTCTTGCTAATCAAATGAGTTATTTACTTCACTGTAAACCCTAATAAGTTGTCAGTACTCAAAATTTTTAAGTTAAGAAACGCAAAGTTTAAGGGTACGTTTACATGACAACGATATGCTTAAAACGAAGAAGTTTTCCTTTTCAGTTTTTCGCGTACAGACAACACCATTATCAAAACGATCCCTATTCACACAGATCTGCGAAAACGACTAAAAATGCTGTATTCTGCTGTCAGGCCATTAGCTGGCGATGAAGCACTATAAACTGAACATGTAATACGCATGTGCATGACGTCATCATTTTCACAGTTTTGCGTTTTTTGTTGTTTACACGGAAACTATTTCAAAAACTTGTACTTTGAAACCCGTTTTCAAAAGTTTGCGTTTTCAGGCACCCAAAACGCCGTTGTCATATAAATGAATGGCCAAAACGCATAAAAAGTTTTACGTTTTTAGTTGAAAACGGTGTTGTGTAAACAGCCCCTTAGTACGATTTTGATTTTGTACTCATACATTTTTATTGTTCTTAACTTGAAATATTCGAGTACACTAATTCATACATTTAACTTAAAATTATCAGGTTATCTCAACGTAAATATTTTGCTAGCTATAACAAACTAATTCAGAAAATGCCAACTTGCTAATTTGTTAACATGTTAACAATAGCATGGTATAGCACTTACTGAATGAGTACAGCAACTTAAAACATGTAACTTACCTGCTCTCAAACCAAGCAGCATGCGCCACTTGTCACCATGATATAACTCTCCAAAAACCCACATTAACAGAAACTAAATTAGCATAACATTAATCACTACTAAATCTCCCTTACCATTAATCTTGCACAAAAAGCATTATATAACACTTAATTTTAGCATTTACTCTTCCTTTCGAGTGCCACGGGCAAAACATGTTGGGAAATAAAAAATCCCAGCCCAGTTTCAGTTAAACGTAAATTAATCTAAATGAAAAGAAATGAGTTCATACAACTCAAAACAATGAAACAGTTCAGTTTACTTAAAATATATCAGTTCTGTGAACTCAAAAGAAAAAGAAAGTTCTAAATACACATAACAGTTCATTTAACTAAACTAATTTGTTTAATTTAAGTTTGTCTAATCAAACCAATTAAGTATTTTGAGCGTTAGAGTTTACAGTGTATATAGTTTTTTAAATTTTCTTTTGTTTTCACAGTAGAAAGAAAGTCATACAGGTTTTGAAACAACATGAGGATGAGTAAATGATGACAGAATTTTCATATTTGGGTGAACTAGCTCTTTAAATGAAGCCTACTTTATGTGCAAATGATCACGTTTGAGTGTTTTTATATTTCATCGAAACTTACTGAATGTCTCCTCTATTTGTGTAAGGGGAATCGAGGGTGTAATGATAGCAATAAAAGGGAACTGATGAAAGCAAATGTGTGTAGATTACATTCAGTATCTTTTAGAAAGCATATTCAATTTGGTCACATGTTTGTTTGTTGTCTTATCAGTGTCAATGGAGCACCGGGAACCTTGTAAACACTCAAAGCCAAATGACTTTTACCACACTTTGTCAAAGTGCATTTCACGGACATAAATGAGTGCCGATTATTACTCACACAGTACAGTGCAGTAAAGTGCATGGATACAGCAAACAGACACTCCCTTTAGCTACAGTAAAGATAAAGCCACTGTTTATTACGTATGTGTATGCATCTATGCTTGCATGCACACTGCATGTTTGAACAGGATGGGAACACTGTGGCAGTCGGATCATCTTTGTTTCCAAGGCAACAGCAAGCACCATACCACCCACACAAGCTAGACAGCGATCCCAGAACGGGGTTTCCTCTCACACCTTGTCTTCGCAGAGCCCGAGCTGATCCTGTCTGTGACAGCAGCCGCCGTGCGTCACGGCAAGTGTTCTCCTGGCGTTTCACAACCGCCCACGGCTCCCAGAGCTCTTTCCCTCCCCTTCTGATCTCACGACTATGAAAGAGAGATTTCTACACACCTTAAAGAGTCACTTCCGGCTCTCAACCAGGCAGAACGCTAACAGCCTTGGGCGCATTAACGTCTACTGTTTATACTGTGATCTCAGAAATGACTAATTGCCACAAGCATATTTCTGATTAGTGGCGTTTCACTTGCAATGTCTTGTGAGACTGACATTGTTTTAAGTGTGTTAAAAGACTCAAATTCTCATTCGTATCAATGTCTATTGATGTGTCAGTGAATGCATTCGTGTACTGGACTGACCTCCATTCATTCATTGTATTCTTTGAGTCTGATACCACTGATGCATCAACTAGAAATTACATTTCCTCATGCTGTGTGTGTGTGCTGCTTCTCAGAAAATGTGCCGTCTTATGTTACCTCCAGTGAGAGTTCACTCTAAGCTTCCTTCGACCGCAGTTAGCATGAGGGATTTATGGAGCTCAGAGAGGTACTTCTCAATTGAGTCTTTGTGTAGTACAGCTTTAAATAATCAAGTTTAACCCCCTTCTGTATTCAACTTTGTTTTGTGCACAAATCAGTTTATGTAATGTAATTTTAGAAGTAGGTCTGGGATAAGGAAATTTGGGATAATTTTCTTAGGCATGATCTGGATCTTTTGATTAGTGCCTTGGCGGGATATCAAGGTTCACTTTTCACTTTATAATTTGCCTGAAAACTCTGCTTTTGTGTGTGTAAATATGAATATGTCTGAGTGTCTATGATGTAGTATATTTACACATTATATAATATATATTGTGTAAATAATATAATAATTATATATATAGTTTGTCTGTCTGTCTGCCTGAGTTTGCATCCATCCATCTGTCCATCCATTCATCCATCCATCCAGTATATATAACTGTTGTGAAACTATCCATCCATCCATCCATCCATCATCCGTCCATTCAGTATATATAACTGTTGTGAAAATATCCATCCATCCATCCATCCATCCATCCATCATCCGTCCATTCAGTATATATAACTGTTGTGAAAATATCCATCCATCCATCCAGTATATAACTGTTGTGAAAAATCCATCCATCCATCCATCCATCCATCCATCCATCATCCATCCATCCAGTATATATAACTGTTGTGAAAATATCCATCCTTCCGTCCATCCATCCATCCATCCATCCATCCAGTATATATAACTGTTGTGAAAATATCCATCCATCCATCCATCCATCATCCATCCATCCAGTATATACAACTGTTGTGAAAATATCCATCCATCCGTCCATCCATCCATCCATCCATCCAGTATATATAACTGTTGTGAAAACATCTATCTATCCATCCATCCATCCAGTATATATAACTGTTGTGAAAACATCTATCTATCCATCCATCCATCCAGTATATACAACTGTTGTGAAAACATCTATCTATCTATCCAAATCAATCCATCCATCCATCCATCCAGTTTTTATAACTGTTGTGAAAATATCCATCCATCCATCATCCGTCCATTCAGTATATATAACTGTTGTGAAAAATCCATCCATCCATCCAGTATATATAACTGTTGTGAAAATATCCATCCATCCATCATCCATCCATCCAGTATATATAACTGTTGTGAAAAATCCATCCATCCATCCAGTATATATAACTGTTGTGAAAAATCCATCCATCCATCCAGTATATATAACTGTTGTGAAAATATCCATCCATCCATCATCCATCCATCCAGTATATATAACCGTTGTGAAAAATCCATCCATCCATCCAGTATATATAACTGTTGTGAAAATATCCATCCATCCATCCAGTATATATAACCATTGTGAAAACATCCATCCATCCATCCAGTATATATAACTGTTGTGAAAACATCTGTCTATCTATTTTGATATCTATTTTGCTATATATTTGTATCACACTATATAACAAACAAGTGCACTAACGAACGAAGAGAATGGCATTCTTCTCTTTCCGCCTAATGAAATAAAGAGACATCCCTCCCCCTGCACCTCCGGGAGGTCAGTGACAGATGGGGGCAGCTCTGAACTGGCTTCACAGACAGCTGCCAGGGTTCGGGGGTGAAATGTTAAAGGTCAGCTCTTTTAGACTGCAGATCCCTACATTGCACACACTCATGGCCTGACAGTCAGACTTGCTACAGACCCACTGTCAAAGTAGATTAAATCTGTCCCAAAGAGAGTTTTAGTTTGCTCTGATTTGCATTGCTGTGATGTGGGGGGTGTCGCTTCAGCTGCTGTCATCATTAATCATGTTGTGTGTGGGATTCAGGTACGAGTATGAATGAGGCACGCATGTGGAGTGTGTTTGTTTGTGGTGCAGGGTGAAGGGGATGTTATGCTGACTGACTAGCCTTTTCCAAAGGATACTCTAACGGGTTTTTCTCCCGCGCTAGAGCATGTATGTACAATCTGAGCGCAGTCTGTCACTGTTGCTCAGCCAGTAAAGGATATCCTTCCTGTGGATGTGAGGGGGTGTTTCAAGAATGCATATACACAAAGTATTTTTAAGTATGAGCTTAAAGTGACAACATCAGTTATAGAAAATGACATGGCCACAGACATATTTTTATCAAAATCAGTTTGATGTCTTCTTCACAGTACTTCCAATGGCACTTCCAATAAATCAATGGCTAAAGACAGAGAAGACCAGTTAGTTTTTCTTCTTCACATGTCAAACATTGTGTATAAGACTGAAAAGAACATAATTCCAAGTACTCAACTGATATCATTAGAACCAAACTTATAAAATGGCACAGGTCAAACCACAACTTCCTCCAAGCTAAAACTCAATTCTCTGGTCTGCAGACATAATCATTTTAAACTAGGTTGTGGCCGTTTGTTTTAAAGGTGTGGGAGGGATATAGAGGACACAGAGAGAGAAAAGGTTATATTTAGGCTTTTTAAAATAATGCACTACTGGGATTGACACCTTTTTGACATGAGGTGTCTTGTTTAAGAATGTTCCACATCATTTCAACAACAATTAATTTTCTAAAATAAACATTTAAATAAAATACATTTAATAAGTAATTTACATAATTTATTAAAATACACATTTATAAAAAAGTATGTATATTTAGTGGGGTGTGCATGCAAAACAGAGCAATGAAGATAACATTTTAAGAATTGACAAAAAAAAAACCCGAAACAAATTTACACAGAAAAATACCATTTTCCATTGAAACAGTAATATACCATAAAACCAATGCATTCTGGGTAATATTTGTCATTTTAAGAAAAGAGGCCTATAGGCTACTTTCTCGAAAACGACAAATAATATTACCCAGAATGCATTGTAATATACAGAAGTAATATAAAAACAATGCATTCTGGGTAATATTTGTCGTTTTTGAGAAAGTAGCCTATAGGTTACTTTCTCGAAAACTACTAATAATATTACCCAGAATGCATTGTTTTTATGGTATATTACTGTTTCAATTGAAAACGGTATTTTACTGTGTAAATCTGTTTCGTTTTTTACAGTTATTTTTTAGAGTGAATGTTTTAGCAATATACAGCAATTTTAGAGTTGTTTATTAAGACATTTGAAAGTTTTGTAGTGTGTATATGTATAAATATACATACATATATATACATACATATATATGTATATATGTTATATATATATATATAACAATTTGACATTTTCTGTGATTTTTATTACTTTTTTTCTGATTTGTTTTTGTTTTTTTTGCTTGTTTGTTTTTTGGACCATACAAATGCCATTACATTATATAACATTACATAACATTTCATTTTCAATCTATTTAATATTGAATTTAAATAATGGCTGCACGTTGAGCACTTGATAAATAAGCTTTGTTTTGACCTTTTGTTTGACAGTTGAGTTTCTGTTAAGTTGTATGTTATTCTACCTTATCTTACAAAGCAATTTTTCATTTTTAAGTACAGACCTAGCAAACTCTAGTCATTGTTTGACATTATGAGAAAAGTTTTAGGTGCAAATTACATGTTCTCTCTCAAAATGTCACTAAGGAAAAGCCCTTCGGAAAGACTTCAATGCTCTGCCGGCTTGTTAAATGTGTAAAACCAGGTTCAACTTCTAATGAAAGGGCAAATGAGTTTTTACTCGTAAGGGCTGTATCAGGTGTTCGCTGCAGTTGTGCTTTTAGAAATGTGCTGAGCCCTTGGCTATATTATGCTTGCATGAACACATAAGGACAGAAAGACACCATGAAATAGCATTCCTTTAAGGAGTAACCAAGGCAATGCAGTGACAGGTGTACAGACGCACACACACTCCATTTCATTAAGTAAAAAGCTAAAAGGACTGTTTGGGGGCCTCCGGTCTGTGTTATACGCCCAAAGTGACAGACGTGCAGACTCGTCTATTGTGTGCTCAACGCCGTTGGGCCTCTTTCACTCTACCGCCGAAGGCTGTGTCGGGAGGGGCTGCTACAAGGGTCGCGTGCCCCACTTTCACAGCGGCAGATGGGGGATGAACCCCTCTCGCTGCTCCGAACCTCCGGACAGAGTGTGTCTACCCCACCTGTCAAGACCACACAAAAGCCAGACCGCTACGTCACAAAGGCCAAGATGAGTCTGCAGACTGCTGGACCCAAGGCCGCTTTTCATGCGGCACCAAGCGTGTAAACACAGAACATACTGATATTCAAAACGGGTCTTGTAGGGGGTCACATGAATACTAACAACATACATCTGCCATTGATTCTTCTCGGCCGCCCTCTATCCTTTCCAAAATTCACTTTTAAATATGAATGGTAATCATAAAAAAATGTAATGATTTGGGTTCCAATTCTGATTTGTCTTAATTTAGGGTACTTAACAATACTTTTGAATTTGAGGAAGACATATTTGGAAAGCAGAAAAGTATGGAAGCTTGTTTCCACCATGAATTCACACTTCTGACTTTTTTTTCTCAGAATTGCGAGATATAAACTCACAACTGCAAGTTATAAAGTCAGAATTGCATGATATAAAGTCAGAATTGCTTGATATAAACTCGCAATTGCATGTTATAATGTCCAATTGTGAGGGAAAAAAGACTGACGTTTTTTCTCAGAATTGTGAGTTTAAAGTCAGAATTGTGAGATATAAATTCTGATTTTATAAGACGCAATTGTAAGTTAGGCTATATCACACAATTCTGACTTTATAAGACGCAATTACTAGTTTATATCACACAATTCTGACTATAACTCGCAATTCTGACGTTTTTCTCAGAATTGTGAGTTATAAAGTCAGAATTGTGTGATTAAAAACTCGCAATTGTGAGAAAAAAGTCAGAATAGCGACTTTATATCTTGCAATTCTGACTTTAGGCTATAACACGCAATTCTGACTTCATACCACTCGCAATTAAGAGCTTAAATCTCACAATTCTAAGAAAAAAAAGTCAGAATTGTGAGATACAAAGTCACAATTACCCTTTTAATTTTTTATTTAGTGGCGGAAACAAGCTTCCTTAGAAAAGTAATTCTGTTGCCAAATGCTGGGATCATTTTAATTTCATAATAAACAACAATGAACAAAAGATTTTCATAGAATACAACTAACAAAACTTACTATATTGTGTATATTTACTTACACATTGTCATATGAACAACCAGCTAGTAACAACGATTTAGGTCTCACTCACAAACATAAAACAGTATCAGATTACTCTGAAAAACAACTGATTCGCTAAAAGGAACCATAAGAGTCTTTCGCTCTAGAATCAGACTTTTTTAGTCTGTGTTGTATGTTTCACTTATAACAACCGGCTCGCAAGAGTCATTAAGCTTGTTGGAGATGCATCGGCACTGCGCAGACCGATCGGCGTATGATATCAAAGTACCGCGAGAGCGTTTGGAGAGCATACGACTCCTTATGCTTTTGAATCGCTCTTGCGGTACTTTGATGTCATACGCCGATCGGTCTGCGCAGCGCTGATGCATCTCGAACAAGCCTTTTTGCTCAAAGATAGGACTTATCTTGTCGCGTCGTAAGTTTATGCTGCAGTAAAAAGAACCAGGTCATAGGAGTCTTTCTTTATGGAATCAATTTTTAGTGAATTTTTGATTCATTAAAAAAGAAGCGACTCAATAGTCATTAGCTCTGGAATTAGACATCTCTGGTCAAGTGCGTTTTTAACTCACTGAAAAGAACCTGCTCATACGAGTCATTCGTTGCGTCACTCTGGTCGTGCTGTATGATTTTGATTCACTAAAAAGAACTGGCTGACATTTGCTCATTGATCTCTTTCTTTCTGTGTTTTGCACGCTATAGTAATACAGGAAACACCTTCAGAATAGTAAAATGTTCCTTTCTCGTCATTGAAAGAATCCATTTGTGAGAACAATAAAATGGAATTTAATGTTATGAAAATCATTCTGTCTCTGTATTTTTATAGCCTAGTTATCAGTTCATAACACTGTTCCCATTAAGTTATAAAAACTTTATTTCTGAATGTTCTCTGAAATGTCCAGTTTTTAAAATGTTTTTTTATTATTATTGGTTATGCAATCATTAAGGAAACATTCCATGTTATCAGTCTGCAAACATTTTGAGAATGTTACTTTTGAATGTGCTCTGAACATTATGAAACAAGTAGTAACATTTAAAAAATGTTAGATGTAGGTCAAACTAAAACGTTTTTTTTTTTTTTCTTTCTTTGTGCTAATGTTTTTAGAACATTATTAAAGACCAGATAACATTCTATTAACATTTCTATTTTGTTCATAACTTTGAGAGAACCTTGTCAGAAAGTTCTGAGAATGTTCCCTGTTAGCTGGGTTACACTAAATTTCCATCCCTGTTTTCTGTCTGAAGTGGCCTATCAGTAAGGTAATAAGTTTTGACAGTTTGAAAGAACAAGAAAATGTACTTAGAGCTGGATTGTAGCCTGTGGAAATCCGTACAGTTTGCATGTGTACTCATAAGTGATCTAAAGGCTGTGTAACTTTCCACAATGTGTTTGTACTAAAACTCATTTCACCTTTAGCCAAATGCCCTCTCTTTCTGTTTTGTACATTGATGTTGTTGTCCATTTCAGATCATATGTGCACTAGGGCAAAAGCAAGCAGGCTTTTTTAAATATGTGTATTGTTTTACAGTAAACATTGATACTGCAACCGAAAGCACTTACAGTTACTTTTACATTGACTGCTCCTATAAATGCATATTTTATGTGAGGAGGCATTTGTCTGATGTGATTATGAATGGAGCGCACGTCTACAATGAGATGACATCATTTTGCTGTGTCACAGCACTGTCTGAGTGTGTTTGTCCGTCTCCATCTGTGTGTGGGCTGCAGCATATTCATGGAGCTCCTTTAGGAGCATCAGACCATCTCTGCCAGTCAGAGTCTGAGCCCTGCAATTATATGTACACACTCTCTCTCTCTCTCTCTCTCTCTCTCTTTCTCTCTCTCTTTCTCGAATTTTCCATGCGCACGTCTCTCCTCAGATTCTCTTCTTGTGAAGCAATGCTAATTACTCTGATGAGGGTGCTTCATGTTGATCTCTGTGATTGATTTCTGCACCTGCTCCTGGATGTTTGAAGGGTTATTTTAGCACAGTTAGTGAGGAGAGGAATCCAACAAGGGCCTGCAACAATCACACTGTGTCCTCAATGCATATTTGATGTTAAAGGGCTAGTTCACCTACAAAGGAAAATTCTGTCATCATTTACTCACTCTCGTCATTCCCAACTGACTTTCTTCTGTGGGACACAGTGGGTGAATTTTTGAAGTATACTACAGCCTTTTCAATATGATAAAAGGACTGTGAAGCTCCAAAATGGGAAAAACAGACAACAAATGCAATAGTTTTGTGTGAGACAGACTGAATTTTGATTTTTAAATAGTAATGTTTGATAAGTAGACAAACCATTCTTTTGAATTAGATACAGCTCAACCAGAGAAGTTCAATTCTTGAGTAACTCATGAATCAGACTGATTTATGCTGTGTTCCATTTACCTCGGAAGAGGGATGTTTTAGCTGGAAATGAAGTCACATGAGAGGTGACTGCGTTCCAATACGCAGCTCAGAAAACTAAGATGGACGCCTCCAGGCAAACCTTTGTTGTGCTTACTCTTTTGGAATACAAATACATAAAAAAGTGATATTTAATCACAGATGATGTCAAAGTCATGCCCACAAATAGAGCCACTGAGTTCACTGAGACACAGAAAAATAGAAGTGCTAATAAACAATATATTATACCGTTTCACTACGGTTGATGCGCTGAGCAGCCATATTGGATTCTGAAGTCAGGATTATTGCACTTCCCCAAGTTTCCCAGTCGTAACTCTGACTTGAGAAGACGTTCCAGTTAAAAGTTCCTACTGGGAACTAGGACTTTTCCACTTCCGAGGACAATTGGAAACACACCATTAGTTCTGACTGAGTGATTAACAGTTATCAAAATATCAATATTAACAGTAAATTTTAGTCTATACATCACAAAGCTATCAAATGTCTTCGGAAGATTTGAAAACACATAAGCCATAGATTACGTTTATGATTCTTTCACGGTATTTTTGCATTCTTATTGAAGCTTAAAAACTTCACTCCCTATTCACTGTAATTGTTTATTAAAACACATGTCTCTTTAGTGTTTTATTGATTTTTATTATGTTATTTTAGTACATCAAGTTAACCTAAAAATGAAAATTATCCCATAATTTACTCACCTTCAAGCCATCCATATGACTTTCTTCTTTCAGCCAAACACAATCGAAGCCAGTGATTATAGTTTATAAAGTTATAAACATGGATATTTTTCTTACAAAAACGCATTGCTTCACTTCAGAAGGCCTTTATTAACCCCCTGGAGCCGTATGGATTACTTTTATGATGGATGGATGTGCTTTTTTTGGGCTTCAAAAACTACTATTCACTCCCATTATAAAGCTTGGAAGAGCCAGGATATTTTTTAATATAACTCTGATTGTGTTTGGCTGAAAGAAGAAAGTCATATACGCCTAGGATGTCTTGAGGGTGAGTAAGTTATGGGATAATTTTCATTTTTGGGTGAACTATCCCTTTAAATCAAATAAAAATGAGTAATGTTGCCTTGTCACTTAGCTAAAATTCAATTAGTTTAAGTTATATATTGTTTTAATTCTGTTAACATTTTATTTATTTCAAGTAACAAAACAGTTCATAGTTTTAGTTTTAGTTAACTATAATAGTTAACTCATGTTGTTTGGAACAACATGAGAATGAGTAAATGAAGACTGAACGATCATTTATGAGTCCACGTTTGGTTCAAAGCTGTGTGTCAGTGCGTGGCAAATTCTTTTGTAATCTCTTTTTCCTCTCTAGAGGATTACATCACTCAAACAAGGTCATATTGAAACATTGCTAAAATTCTCACTTTCAGTGGCCTTAAACAAATAGCAGTCCACTGCTGTCAACCATTAAACTTGTTGTGGCGTGTGTGCTGTTGCAGATGCACTGCATTACATTGGCCTCATTAACAGCGCTAGCATAGAAATTGCAATCGGTCTCAGACTTCAGTGCTACAGCTGTACGCTCCAACAGCATTTCAAAGCAGTCAATTACCCTTGCACGGAAACGCTCAAGGACTCCGAATAATTCTGTGTAAGCACTTCGGCTTTGAACTGTTGTTCAAACCCTGCTGTTTTCACATGCATTATATGCAACTCCATGACCGAATGAATGGATAGAAAAATACTGCTTACAGGAATCCATTGAAACTGAATGGATGCAATTTGAAGGAGAGCGAACGGAGGCAAACGAGCAGGCAGGCAACAGGAAGTCCATTCAAGGATGTGATGTGTAACCTAATTCCTTACAGTGCAGATTACCACACAGCAAACAGAGAAATGACGCCAAGCACTGATCTTCTGTCAGGTGCATATTGATTCAGCACTGGCTTAAGGAGATGAGCGTTTTCCCTGCTTTGTAGATCCAGTTTATTAGGCAGATCTTAAAGGGACAGTTCACCCAAAAATGAAAATTTTATCATCATTTACTCACCCTTGTGTTATTCCAAACCTGTATGAGTTTCTTTCTTCTGCTGATCACAAAAGAAGATATTTTAAAGGATGTTGGTAACCAGTCAGTTGACGGCACCCATTGACTTCCATAGTATTTTTTTTCCTACTATGGAAGTCAATGGGTGCCGTCAACTGTCTGGTTATATACATTTTTTAAAATGGCTTCTTTTGTGTTCAGCAGAAGAAAGAAATTCATACAGGTTTGGAATAACACAAGGGTGAGTAAATGATGTCAAAATTTTTTTCATTCATAGTCAAAATTCATTTTTGGGTGAACTGTCCCTTTAAGATCTGCCTAATAAACTGGATCTACAAAGCAGGGGAAACGCTCATCTCCTTAAGCCAGTGCTGAATCAATATGTACCTGACAGAAGATCAATGCTTGGCGTCATTTCTCTCATTTTTGGGTGAACTGTCCCTTTAAGTGCGATTCATATTATCAATATATTCTCTGTAGAATGTGAAAAAATGGAAAGTATTTCCTGCATTTAAAAATTAAATTTTCTAAAACAGAAAAGTGTTATTCCCATATTAATGTGAGTCTAACTTGCAAAGGACTCTGAACGCTCACGTGTATCACATGTAGGCAGTTGCATAACACAGTCAGTGATGTCATTTGAAGTGCTGAATAACTTTCTAGTGCTCAAGGGCTGATCATAGTTTAAAAACAAACAATATGCAGGTATTTGCTTCTCCCTGAGAAAATATTTCATGCTCGTGAAAGAGAAACAAATGTCTAGATATTCCTGAAACATTCCTGTACATTAGCGTAGTATCTGATAATGAATGGTTGTGATGGTAGACATATCTGAGATATAACTGGTTAAGACTTAAGTGTATACTTGGACACATTGTCAGACAAAACCAGAAACAAAAATGATAGTTATGTATAATGATAGATGTGTGTAAGCATTCTTTAGGCAGCAGATTTGGCAAGTGTGCCAATTTTTTTTTTTTTTTTGAATAAACCTTTATGACTTTGAATGCAGGTGCTGGAATTGACCCTTCGCCGGGAGTTTGATTGACAAGCGATCTAACCAATCATAACGCCAAATTCGCCATTTTGTCCGCCAAAGTAGTCAGGAGTTAGAAGATTAACCTCGGTGGACTTGGACTTGAAAAGTGGTGTGTACTGACGTCTTTACACGTTTGAAACAACATTCCTTCTCATGTTCATTCATGTTTATTTGATGCTATAAATTAACTAGTAGGAAGAGATGATCGGTTCACGAGCCGCTTGAGCTGAGGGCTACAGCAATCTGTCACGACACATTAAAGAGCCACAAAACGGTTTTTATTGTTCGAATTTCTTAAAAAAAAATACACAATTTGAAAGCTGGGATTTTGTTTAATATCATAAGTAACCTGCTCTGTCTTGTCTGTCGACGTGTTGTCAGTGTCCTCTTTGCTCCGCGATGTATTTTTCACTCTGTGTGGCGTGACAGCGCCATGGCTTGTCGGACAAAGCAACAGTTATTAAGGGGGGCGGGTCTTTGCGAATTTCTATTTTTTTTATTATTATTATTTTATTATCTTTTTAAATTGTATTTAGTTTTTGTTAGTTTTCACTTTATCATTGTTAGCAGGCGGGTTATAAAAGTTTTATGCAATGTACCATAAGCTAAAACAAAAATAATTTGTGGGCAAATGTTTTCATTTAGGTTTCACTTTAGATGACAACAATAACACAGTTTGTTCTGCATGAATTAACTTTCATGCAGATTTATGCTCTGTGTACTCCTCAGTGTGAATATTTGAGTTCCTGTCAGCAAAAGGTGTGAAATGAAATCAAAACCTCAGCAAAATATCAAGGGTATTTTATGTTCACAATTTTAATTGGCCACCATATAAAGTAAGCTGTGATGGCAGGCAATGGTCCCATCCTTCTGCTGTAAATCTTTTATTGCTGTCATCTTGTTTTATGGAAAACTCCTATTGATTTTCCCACATCACCAGGACAGGCAGCCACAGACTCATTGTTAAGCTGATCTCCTGAATTATAAATGTGTGTATATGTGTGCTTTTTTGTGCCAGTATGTATATCTCTTTGTTGCCGAAAAAAGGAATCCACTTTCAGTAGACAAAGCAATCAAATAGCTTATGATTTATTCAGGCTTTGTTTTTTTTATTCCCTGGATTATTTCAGCTCACTTACATAATTATACGGCTTTCTCTCACTTAGTTCTGCTCTGGAGAGGTGCACATTGCTGGTGGCAGGCATGATTCATCATTTGGGCTGCTTTGCTTTACTCACTTAATTTAATGGGGCTCGGGCTACATGCCTTCCTGCCTCAGTGCTTATGTGGCCCATGTGAACTTTCTTCAAGATCAGCTTTTCTGACCTGTTCAGATGCTTTCCTCTGATTAAAAACTTTGGTGAGTATGTTTTTCCCAGAAGCTGACTTGGAGAATTTTAGATCTGGTACTAAAAGTTAAAGCTTTGTTGTATCTGAAGTGATGTTCATGGTTAATAGTTTTAGAGTGTTGGTTATTTGCAGTATGTATAGTTACCCAGAGGAACATTTAATTGCTCATTTGTTGGTTTTCATTGCTCAGGAGTTCTCAGTTATGCTCTCAAATGTAGGTATAATGTATCCAACCGTACCCGAGTCCGTTTAAAAAGGGTGGTCTGGGGTACGGTTCATGTGAACTCCGCTACGGTTCGCTGCTATTAAAGGGATAGTTCACCCAAAAATGAAAATTATCCCATGATTTACTCACCCTCAAGCCATCCTAAATGTATATGACTATCTTCTTTCAGACAAACACAGTCGGAGATATTTTTAAAAATATCCTGGCTCTTACAAGTTTTATAATGGCAGTGAATGGGGGGCGAGATTTTGAAGCCCCCAAAAAAGCATCCATCCATCATAAAAGTAATCCATACGGCTCCAAGGGGTTAATAAAGGCCTTCTGAAGAGAAGTGATGGGTTTTTGTAAGAAAAATAACTATAATAACTAGCTTTGCATCAATTTGCGGCGGAAGAGTAACCTCTGACCCGCCACATGATGCAATGACGAATGCGGAAGCGCAGAGGATTAGTCTAAAACGAGAAATTTTAAAGAGAGATGTTGGAGGATTTCGATATAAGAGTAGAGGAGCTTGAGTTTGTTGCCCAGCCCTATTTGTTTGAACTGCGAGAGCGTCTAAGCTTACGCTACTCCAACATCCTGCGTCATACATCGGTCATCCGCCGGAAGGTAGTTATTTTAGTTTATAAAGTTTTAAATATGGATATTTTTTTTACAAAAACTCATCGCTTCACTTCAGAAGGCCTTTATTAACCCCCTTGAGCCGTATGGATTATTTTTATGATGGACGGATGCATTTTTTTGGCCTACAAAAATGCGCCCCCCCATTCACTACCATTATAAAGCTTGGAAGAGCCAGGATATTTTTTATTATAACTCCTATTGTGTTCCTCTGAAAGAGATCATATACACCTAGGATGGCTTGAAGGTGAGTAAATGGGATAATTTTCATTTTTTTTTCACTATCCCTTTAATGACGTATGATTTGATAAAAATGTGTGTTTGTGTGTGTTTCATTCACTGTCCTAATGACCGTGACTGACGCACTGCAAGCAGAGAGCTGTATCTTATTTCTGCTCGCCTTCAGCGTTCTTTTAGAGCATTTGCAACACATTTGCAACAGATAGACGCAAGTGCTGTTACGTACTTAAGCTTTGGAAACAAAACCAATGGTTCAAAAACAAAAATATAAAAGTGAGGTGAGCAACGCTAAGCATTTTGCCGCCTCTCCTGCGCCGTCGTTACCAAGCAACTGGATAAACAGCTGCTGCTTTGATGACGCAAACACACCACGGTTCAGTCCCAAATAATATGAACACAGTCCAGCAGGGGGAGGGGGGATAATCGAACTCGGGTTCAGACCAGGCAATCGAACCAAGTGTGAAAGCACCCACATATAAGATAGTTTAACCAAAAATGAAAATTGTCATCATTCTGTGGAACATAAAAGAAGATATTTTTGGGAAAAAAAAACAAAACTTTTTTTTCCCTTTTTTTTGTCAATACAATGGAAGTGAATAGTAACCAAATCTGTTTGGTTACTAATATCTTCTTTTATGTCCCACAGAAGTAAGAAAGTCATGCAGGTTTGGAATGACGTGATCGTTTTAGGCTGAACTATCACTTTAGACAAAAGCCTGCTTGACATTTTGGAAAAACTATTGAGATACTGTATTAATAAAACTTTGTTTGTGATTTGGGAATAGTCTTTGTAATTAGTTCATCCAATAGCAAATTAGGGCATTGCATAGAACCAATAATAAGAATGATTAACAGACATAAAATCATATCCAAGAGAATGAAACAGCAGTGTGTTGTCGTCAAGGGGGCCATGATGGGCCATGTCATGTGTCACATGTGTCGATGTGTTTGATGATCCTGGTAGACTCATAGACACGCATTCGTTTCCGGCTCAGACTCAGTGAGCTCATTCTGTGATTACTCCGTGTGTCTGACGTATTGGCCAGAGACCAGGGAACCTGGCTGCTGCTGTTGTCAGGGCAACTGAGTTCAACTCCCTGATTTCGAGACATTGTGTTTGAAAGCTTTAGGCGTAATGGTAAGTGGTGAATCAGAGCTTTACTTAAAGACCCCCTGTGGTGAAAATCAAGTTTTTAATGTTGTTTATATGTCTATGTGGTGTTTTTAATATGCTTTAAGACAAACCATGTGCAAATTCATCAGTCAACACCATTGCTGAGTATTTTCTCTTTAAAAATGCAGTGAAAAAAGTCTCAAACCCACGGTTTGAAATCGCTGGTGTCTGTGACGTCACAAACTACCTTGTAACCAATCACGTCAACGTGCCGGCGGGCTTTAGCATATCATTAGCAGGGGAGTCTCAGGAGAAGCCAGGTTATCTATCTAATATTCTATTATTGGGTAAAAAAAAAAAAAAAAAAGTTTGAAAAATGTACACTATATAGTGTTCAAAAGTTTGGGATCTGTAAGGTTTATTTATTTATTTATTTGAGAGAAGTCTTAAGCTCACCAAGGCTGCATTTTTTTGATCATATAAATACAAGAAAAACAATAATATGATGAAATATTATTACAATTTTTCCCCTATTTTAGTATTTTTTTAACTTTATTTATTCCTGTGATAACAAAGCTAAATTTTCTGATTTGGTGCTCAGGTAACATTTCTTATTAATATAAATGTTGAAAACAGTTGTGCTGCTTAATATTTTTTGTGGAAACCATAATGGATTTTTTTTTTCAGGATTATTTGATGAATATGTTGTTCAGAAGAACAACATTTATTGGAAATAGAACTCTTTTGTGACATTAGAAATGTCATTACTTTCACTTTTGGTCAATTTAATGTTTCCTTGCTAAATAAAAGTACTAATTTCTTCCAAAAAAAAAAAAATTGTTTGGCTTTAGTAATGACAAATAAAATATATAAATATAGATTTTTTTTAATTTTGAAAGCAACATATTACAATATCTTGTTTCACTATCACTGTTTTTCAGTCACAGTATAAATGTGTCTTTATACAAGCTGCCTGGCCATTGATATTCAAGGCTGTTGTTGTTTTTCTCCTCAACACCCATGCATCACATGTGACACCATTCTCTGAATTTCCATTAAAACACCTCTTACATTTGTTACTCTCTGAATCACTTCAGTTATTAACGATGAGAGTCAGTGCCATTGCACTATTCTGCAACCTTCAACGATCTGCTGATGAATGAATGCAAGGGCTACCATGAGTTCTGCACGACCCTCAGCATTTATACTCAAGGGTCAAAGTTTAGAATATCCGCTTCTAGACATCTTGAGCTCATGAACCGTCCGTCTTCTTTACTTTGATGTGTAGTTGAGGAACAGGTTCGGAGCCGTTTTGACATTCCATGTGGAATCTATATTAAAGCCAGTCAAGATGATAAAAGTCTCCCCTCCTGCTGACACACACAGAGAAACAGGCCTTTACGAGCCTGTGCAGTGTTTAGAAAGGTGTCAGCTGCCTGTGTGAGAAGCTTGCATGGTGCGTTATTTCACTCGAAGGGTGCTATTAACTGTGCAGCATCTCACACCTACATGCTGTAAAGCTAGGAGAGACTGGGCTTAGGAAAACACTCTCAGACACCCATGGTGTCAGCCCTCTCACCCCACTGTTTACATTCCTCTCGCACACAGCATGGGAAATCACCCTGTGTGTCTGCCACCAAAACAGCATTACCCTCTGCTCAAAGAGACCAGTGATTTAGAACATAATTGCACTGTATTTTGTTTCAGCTACATTATCTAAGAGTCTCTTGGTTTTCGAGTCTGTTCTTCTATTTTGTGTCTACTGATGGCATTGTGTTTACCACAGCATGTGAATGGATGTAAAATTACATGTAAAAAATATTTTATTATATACCACAGCATTATATATATATAATTTTATTTTATTTTATAGCAGTTACCTTAAGTTTTGTTGGTGTAACCTAATATATTTAGGTTGATTCAGTGATGTTCATATATTTGACTTCAATAAAATAATACAAAACACATTTTTAGGTTAACATTTTTTTTCATTATTTTGTATAATATTATTTTGTTTTAAATTATCTGTATATATAGGCAATATTAATCTTTTTTTTTTTTTTTTTTGCCATGCCAATTAAACTTTTTAAACATTTATGCGTAATATAAAAAGATATATAAATCATTTTACATATTTTTTTGAAAGAAATTAATGCATTTATTTAACAAAGATCCATTAAATTGATCAAAAGTGACAGTAAAGACGTACAAAAAATGTTATTTGTTGTTCTTTTGAACTTTCTATTCATTAAAAAAAATCATGAAACAAACTTTAAATAGAAAACAGTTATTTTAAATTGTAATCATATTTCATAATACTACTGATTTTACTGTATTTTGATCAAATAAATGCAGCCCTGGTGAGCATAATGCTCAAAAACTTTTACAAATCTTACAGACAAACTGGTAGCATAAATATATATTATACTGAGCCATGACCCATGAATATGATTATAAACTTTAATGTAATATAATCTGTAATATTTATAACTAAATCTATTCATAAAGCATACCAAAGGAAGTTGACTCACAGTTGTGTTTTTGCTTTACTGCTAAGATCTTACATCCGGCTAATAAACATATATGGAAAGCGAGAGGGGTAGGGGTGGGGGTGGGGGTGGGGGACGTAACCGACCAGGGTGACGGAGTATAAATATGGATCTGCCTGTGGATGACTCATCATATCCTTGATGTGATGATAGGTTTGGAGGTTTCCCATGGCAACAGGAACTGTTCCATACAGGGGTCCCATCTAACTGCGTAGATGTGTTGATGCTTAATTACGTAAATCGACTCCCTCTTTTATTTTTTATTCAATGTTCACAATCAGCTAACAACAGTAAACAACAGTAAACAATCCCTAAATGATCATTTGTCTATGATAAAGCTGTGTTTAATGGTTACATACAGCCATTTCTTCAGTAGCAAGCACTGTTTAGTGTACACTAATTATTCCTTCTTCTTTTGTTTTGGCATAGAGATCATGAAGCCTTGATGTGAAAAGCAGAGAACGCTGCTGCACCTGGTGCCTGGACATTCCAGCACACCAGGTTTTCCCCTGGATGGAATCAAATGTGTTCTGGAAAGTAAGTAGCAACATGAACATCACCCCAGGAAACAGATGTGAGGGGGAGAGAGAGAGGGAGAGAAAAGACAGAGAAAAAGAGAAAAGAAGGGGGTGGGGGCGGCTGCCTGAGGAGATAATGTGTGACTGGAAATACAATGAGCAAATGAGAACTTCTCACTCTCTTTCTGTCTCTTTCTTTCTCTCTCCGATGCTCTTTCTCTTTCTGTCTCTCGCCGGGAAGCCCCTCTGCCAGTCTCAGCAGACTGTACCCTGATTAATCACTGCTATAATGTTGCAAGATTAATACAGAGAGCAGGCCTGTGGTGCTTCGGGAAGTAAATGCGAAGAACATTGGTGGGGGGCAAATGCTCCATTTTTCAAGGGCTGATTTCTGCACCTGTGCATGTCTGATTAGCAAGATGATCGATCTTGGCCAGGGGATGCATCCAGATACTACTGATTTCATATCATGTACTGAATTTGATGAAGAACTTCTTGACTTATGCAAGTGTGTAGTATGAATCCGATCCCGATCATAATACTTCCGCCATCCCAGCGAACAGGGAACATTCTCAGAACTTTGGCTCCAGTAACGTTCATAGAGCATTTGTTCAAAGTTATCTGGTCTTTAATAACGTTCTCAAAACATTAGCACAAAAACGCTATTTATATTGCTTATGCAATGGTTTTTCTGAAACGTTTATAGTTGGATGTTCATGTAACATTCTCAGAATGTTTCAGAAAACATTCAAAAGTAACATTCTCAAAATGTCTGCAGAATGATAAAATGGAATGTTTCCTTAAAGTTCGCATAACCAAGAAAAAACATCTTCAAAACATTTAAAAAACTTGACATTTTAAATGTTCAGAGAACATTCAGAAATAACATGTCCATAACTTAAAGGGATAGTTCACCCAAAAATGAAAATTCTGTCATCATTTACTGTATAAATTTCTTTGTTCTGCTGAACACAAAGGAAGATATTTGGAAGAATGTTTGTAATCAAGCAGATCTCGCCCCCCATTGACTACCATAGTAGGGGGGGAAATACTATGGTAGTTAATGGGGGGCGAGATCTGCTTGGTTACAAACATTCTTCCAAATATCTTCCTTTGTGTTCAGCAGAACAAAGAAATTTATACAGTTTTGGAACAACTTGAGGGTGAGTAAATGATGACAATTTTCATTTTTGGGTGAACTAAAGGCCTTTGCACGCTGAGTCCGAAATTTTCGTATGCATTTTTTCGTATTCGTGATCCTAAGAATTCGTCACGCACAGAGAATCACGTATTAATGAATCCGTTGCGAAAAAATTTGCAAAACAATACAAAATGGAGTCTTCAAGCAGTGAGCATGATTTAGTTGTCCTCTCTCTTCTTAAAAAGAGAAAAAGAAAGAGGAAATATTGAGGATTTTGGCGTTCGCTTGTACGGTGGCTCTGAATTGTCAAAACGTCAAATTGTGTGCCACAGATGCGAAAAACGCAGAAAATCGAACCTGATTCGAATTTTTTTATGATGGACGAAAGTTTCAGAGGCAGTGTGTAAACGTGATTGAGGTCGTATTTATTTTTTAACATGCGAACATTTCGGACACGAATTTCGGACTCAGTGTGCTAAGACCTTAAGCCTTTAAAGGTGCTATATGTAATTGTTTTGACCGTACTTAAAGGGATAGTTCACCCAAAAATTAAAAATTAAAATTATCCCATGATTTACTCACCCTCAAGCCATCCTAGGTGAATATGATTATCTTCTCTCAGATGAACACAATCAGAGTTATATTAAAAAAATATCCTGGCTCTTTCAAGCTTAGTGGTGAATGGCGCTGATGATTTTGAAGCCCAAAAAAGTGCATCCATCCATCATAAAAGTAATCCACACGGCTTAATAAAGGCCTTCTGAAGCAAAGCGATGGGGTTTTGTAAGAAAAATATCACCAAGATCCCCACAGTCTTGGAAAACCTGGATGTATGAGGATATTTTAAAAGTGTGATTTCTAGACCTGGAAAAATTATGGAAATTAATAAAAACCTATAAAGTTATGGGCAATTTTATTATGAATATATTTTTATCTAGCTTTGCCAAGCTCTAAAATATTTTATTGGATAGAAATGTGTATTTGTGAGTACAGAAAACAATAATACTAAAAAACCTGTAATTACATTGTAATTAATTGGTGTAAAATGGTAAAACCTCTGGAATTACGGAATTTAATTATTTAAATTATTTATAATTGTTTTATTGAATTTTAATTTATTGCCACTCCTATTTTTTTTTTTTTTTTCTCCATATTTGGGTAGACAATATAAGACATATCTTGGGGGCCTTCAAGTATTGTCTTTGACAGTGGGGGCTTTGGAGTGAAAAATGAACCAATGCATTAGGGCTGTGGAATAGCGTAGCACGCCAATCTTACTAATGTTGTCGTTAAATGATATGACGGAAATAGCAAGAGAGGTACAGTATATCTAACTTTATATATCTAAAAATTTATGATTTAGCTTGATGAATAATAAGGACAACAGCATCATATTGGCTTCACAGTCTCACAGTTGTGTTGCCATTTTAAATATGCTCATCAAAAATATTGTGTTACTTTTGATCTTGGATTTTTTTCATATTTGTCCACATTTCTATAGGCTTCAGGAACGTCCCTGTTTGCAGAATCAGTCTTGACAAACACTGATCTAGGCGATCCAAATAATTGGCAATCCATAAAGTATCCATTACCACCCTGTCATTTTGAAGCACATGATAACTTTAGACACAGATCTGGTGTGCACATATCACAGCCATTAATTATCTTGTTGTTGTTGATGTCCTGCAAAGACATGACTCAATCTAATCATTCACACGTCATGTGTCTCATGTGGTGTCTTGACTCTGTATTTTTAACCGATAAGATCCTCCTTTTATCAGGGTGCAATCCTAAGGAGGAACAGTGTCCTCTCAACAGAAATCTAGCTTGTTTTAGTCAGCAGTATTTTGGGCTGTGGTTGGCTGGCTCAGAGATACTCTCTTGAGGGAGTTTGGACTCATTTGATTGCTTCCCATCAGCAGAGTGCTCATGCAAACGCTAGATGAGTAAAATCACAGCTCTGCTCACATATCACAGCGTCTCATGTACCAGGCGAGAGAGCACACTGTTCTGTGTAGATTTGAGAAGGACATTGATTTAGATTTATAAAGGTGCAGTGTGTCTTTTACAGACTTAAGCAACAAAGGAATGGCTCATAAACAGCTGTGATGCTAAACACGGAAAGAGTCCAGACGGATCAGTCAAAATATATCACAGATAAGTTGAATTCCTGCTGTATCTTTCCTCCCATAAAACATTCCCTCACAAGGCGAGCCGCCAATTTTTATGTTTTTACAACAGACAGACATAAGGGAGTTTCACTTGTCACTCCCATAAAAACTAATTTTATCTTTTGGCCAGCTTTAATAGCTCTTATATTTCTAAGGTAATCCCCTGAAGCAATATCTCTTGCCGCACATGGCCTGAGAACTTTGAAAATAACCTAAAAACACAGTAAGAGCATCTTTGTTGTTGTTCAGTCGACCCTTAGTGGTAAGACTCTGTTCTCAACCTCAGAGCATCCTCACGCTGTGTTAATCTACTCGAAAAGGTCACCCACATGGACCTGCACTCCAGACGTACCACCTGCCTCCTACTCAAATGAATTAACACCACTAGTGTTACTGTGTAGGCGTAGACAGTCTCACACACACACACTAACATTATCTGTTCCTAAACGTATAGTCTAGACAGCAAAGAACATTAGGCAGCAAAATTATGCTTCCTTAAAAGATACCTCATTTTGGTCAAATTCAAAAGCAGTATCACATGTATCCTTTGTGAATTAAGCAATTCTAGAATGCATTGTGACATGCTTGGTGAAAGAATTCATCCTAAATGGCGGAGTAGTCAAGAGTATATATATATATTATATATAATTCAATTTAGTATGTAATGTGTGACCCTGGACCACAAAACCAGTCATAAGGGTACATTTTTTTGAAACTGAGATTTATACATCATCTGAAAGCTGAATAAATGAGCTTTCCGTTGATGTATTGTTTGCTAGGATAGGACAACTATTTGAAAATCTGGAATCCGAGGGTGCAAAAAAATCAAAATATTGAGAAAATCAGCTTTAAAGTTGTCCAAATGAAGTCCTTAGCAGTGCATATCCACTCACAAAAATAAATTTTTGATATATTTACAGTAGGAAATTTACAAAATATCTTCATGGAACATGATCTTTACTTAATATCCTAATGATTTTTGGCATAAAAGAAAAATTGATAATTTTGACCCATACAATGTATTGTTGGCTGTTGCTACAAATATACCCGTGCGACTTATGACTGGTTTTGTGGCCCAGGGTCACATTTATGTATACAAAGTGTTGCTGAAAAAGCTTAGTGTAATTTAAAAGAGCCAAATATTTCACCCAATATTTGCTATGTATTTTTATTTAGTGCTGTGTTGTTAGCTTAGAATAATGCTACCATCAAACTCTATAGGAACATATGTATTATAAGGTCAGGAGACACTCCACACCAACAAATGTCATGTTAAGATATGGTAACACTCCTCTGTAACTGTGGTGACAGTGCAGTCTGTGGATGGACATTTCCACTGTGTGAAACTGAGGGGTTGTACTGTTGTTTCACTATTAGTTTTCTGTAGGCATGTTTATTTGTGTTATAAATAACCCCCATGGTTAGATCTGTGATTCTTATCAGCTTGATAGAATTATGCAGGTCTTTGCACTTACACACTTTCATGCAAACACAGCCCATACAAACATTTGTACACTAAATATAATGTGGGAGTAGAATTAATGAGGGGGAAAAATATACACATGGAAAACCCATGAAACATACATTTAGTACACTGTGTTCATGGAAATTACATCCAATAATCAGTATATCACTAGTTTGTGTTTTGACAGCACAACAGCAGTGTTTTTTTTATTTTTTAAACAGTTCTATAATGCTTCCCATGACACAGAACATCCCAGCATTATAATGCTTTATTCATAAGCAGTCTGGAACAGCAGAAAGTACAATAAATTCCCCAGTAGATTTCTTGTTCTCTTTTGTTGTTGTTTTTTTTACTCCCTCTTTCTCTACTCTAGAAAAATGAGCAGAAGATAGTTGAGAGATGTCTGTTTTATGACTCTGAAAGAGCAGGGGAGTTTTTGGAGAGACAGGCACGGGGCTGTCCCGGTCTGACAGAAGAACGGCAAGAGAAGTCTCTTACATACCACACTTCTGAGACACAAGGTCTTTATTTATTTATTTATTAGACTTGCTATAAGGTACTAATACTTCTTTTTCAAAGATATTTTAAGCACACTTTATTTATTTATTAGAAATAAAGATTAAACATTTTACTTTCTTTGTATTTTTATAGTTTTCTAACAGTCTTTTTTCAGGCTTCTAAAATTAACTGTACTCTTATTAAGTACACATCCAGGGCCTAAAACTATTTTTTTTGCCACACCTGCCAATGGCCAGTGACTTAAGAAAATTTACCAGCCAAAACTACAGTATTTTTTTTACCAGCCATGAGACAAAAACAGGCAGTTATGACACCAGTATTTTATATAGTGAAAATTCACAATCCTCTATTCCAATTTCGATACCACGGTTAAAACTACTAGCCTAACTAATATCATTTTAATAGCCTACATTATTAAAGACAAGTAAACAGTCAGTAATTAAAAAAGAACAAATAATCAAATTACAAGCAATAGCACAAATAAATACAAACAACAAAGATACATATGAAATAAACAGTGCTTTTCAGGCAGGTCTAACAGTAGTTTTAAGGTACAGAAATTTAAAGGGTTAGTTCACCCAAAAATGAAAATTTCTGTCATTAATTACTCACCCTCATGTCGTTCCAAACCCGTAAGACCTTCGTTCATCTTCTGAACACAAATTAAGATATTTTTGATGAAATCCAAGAGGTGTATGACTCGTCCATAGTCAGCAATATAATCAACACTTTCAAGGTCCAGAAATGTACTAAAGACATTGTTAAAACAGTTGACGTGACTACAGTGGTTCAACCTTAATTTTATGATGTGACAAGAATAGTTTTTGTGCGCAAAAACAAAACAAAAATAACGACTTTATTCAACAATCTCTTCTTTTCCCTGTCATTATCCTTTACGTAATTGCCGCAGTAAGCATAGTGAAGGCTTCCGTGTTTACGTCCGAATGCTGGCTCAGTATTGGCCAAAGCTGATCACATGAGCAGCACGACGCATGCATGTGACGCTGACGCAGGAGCCGGCCAATAATGAGTCGGCGTTCTGACGTAGAACCTGGAAGCGCTGGATGTAAACAATGTATGAGAATGACACAGAAGAGAAGAGATTGTTGAATAAAGTCGTTATTTTTGTTTTGTTTTTGAGCACAGAAAATATTCTCGTCGCTTCATAAAATTAAGGTTGAACCACTGCAGTCACGTCGACTGTTTTAACGATGTCTTTAGTACCTTTCTGGACCTTGAAAGTGTCGGTTTGATGTCATATACCTCTCGGATTTCATCAAAAATATCTTAATTTGTGTTCTGAAGTCTTACGGGTATGGAACGACATGAGGGTGAGTAATTAAAGACAGAACTTTCATTTTTGGGTGAACTAACCCTTTAACATTAAAAACGCAGACAGCAGCAGGATTATTAGGATGCTGTCACTTTAAGAACGAATGCACGCATGGATCATGCGTTTTCTTTCTCAACTGAAGACATAACCGACTATGTTTAGGATACTCGCTGAGACAGGCATTTTTTTTTTTTACATAATTTTTGTGTGAATTTGTCTGTTCAAGCAAAGAAAGGCATGAAAGAGAGCTCAACTTAGTGTTTGCGCGCTGTGACGTGGGTTTCAGGGCACGCGCTTTGGACTTCCCACATAGCGCGCGAGTAACGAATTCCCTTTCGCGTGTTCTAGCGCTTGAATATTTACATTGGAACAGGGTTCCCACGGGCCTTGAAAGTACTTGAAAGTACTTGGATTTCAGACACATGAATTCAAGGCCTGGAAAGTACTTGAAAACAAATATTGGTCCTTGAAAGTGCTTGAATTAAATTTGAAATACATTTTGGATATATTCATACATGCATTAACGTTACATTCATTAAACACTGCATTTGCTGGACAATGTTATCATTTGCATTTTACTCTGTTAATACCGTCAAAAACACAACAGCTTTACACATCGGTTAAGTGTAAATTCCAAGTAAACAGTTGAGAGGAAATCGAATGCGTGTCAATAAATTAGATGCGCGCATGAGCCTTAAAGGGACAGACAACACATGCTGCGACTTGTCCTTAAAGGGATAGTTCAACCAAAAATGAAAATTCTGTCTTTATTTACTCACTCTAAAGTTGATCCAAACCTGTATTAATTTCTGTCTTGTGCTGAACACAGAAGAACATATTTTGAAGAATGTGGGTAACCAAACATTTGCTGGTACCCATTGACATCCATCGTATTTTCTTTCCTACGATGGAACTCACTGGGGACCAGCAACTGTTTGGTTACCCACATTCTTCAAAAAAAAAAAAAACCCGTTCAAGAGAAGAAATTTATTCGGGTTTAAAACAACTTCTACGGTGAGTAAATAATGACAGTAGCTTTAACAAGAAACTTATAAATTAGTATTTTTATCTTCATCCACTTTGGGCTGAAAGTCTGTCATTCTTTTTTTTTTTTCTTTTATATTTTGTTACCTTGTAAGGCTACTTTTTTAATATATAGGGAAATTAGTTTGACAGTACTGCTCAGTCACTGGCAAAATAGTAAAACCAACATGAAAAAGATCTGTGATCAAATCATGAATCGTGATATTTTTGCCATATCGCCCACCCCTACTTATTAATTAGAATATTATGCATATTATGTAGAGTTAGTTTCCCCCAAGGGGGCGTTTTCCTCCACTCTACCCTAAATTCACAATTGCGAGTTAAAAAGTCAGAATTGCGTGATTATAAAGCCACAATTGTGTCTTATAAAGTCAGAATTGTGATATTTAAATTGCAATTCTGATTTTTTTTTTCTCAGAAGTGCTCATTTATATCTCTCAGTTCTGACTTTTTTTCTCAGAATTGCAAGATTATATCTATAATATATTGTATATATTCTGACTTTATAAGCCACGATTACGATCCATATAATCCTATATGGAAGCTGCAAACGGTTTTAATATATTTCCAAAATTAATGTACAAATGATTTTGTACCTCTTCCGGGTTAAAAAGGATGCAAATGCAATAGAAGGCTTAAAATGTTAAGTACTGTAAGAGGTCTTTCATGATGCTCCGTATGCTGGGATGTGAATTTGATAGGTGCTTGATATAAAATAAATGGTGCTTTAAAAAGTCCTTGAATCTGGTGTTCATGAAAGAGTGGGAACCCTGTTGGAAAGGCTTAAACTTTCGTGATGATGCAGCACTGACCATCAACTGTACAGAGCGTTGTTCACTTTTGTTCTCACAACATTGCATTGTTAGAATTTACCGGTTATCTGGCGACTGACACAGTTTCATACACTCGCCAACACCGATCGATTTTTATTCGCATTTGGCGCTTGGTGAGTGTTAATTTTAGGCCCTGTGCACATCATCTTCTCTTTATTATTATTGTTAGAAAAGGCCCCTGTTGGGTTTTCCTCTGACTGAGTAAAGCACTTGTCCTCCGCCCACAGTCTCACCTCCCTCAGTCTCTTTCTGTTTCAGCGTGTGATGATCTCGTCTCCCTCGATTACATTGTCATCAGTGTTGCACACCTTGAAAACCGTAACCACCCACTGTTCTGAATGTCACCTCTGAAATACCCTGTCAACGAATCAAGCATAAACACCCACATATTTCTGTTAAAAAAAAGAGTTCAGTTCTGAACAACTCAGCATTGCCTGACTGTGTATAGCTAATAACAGTAACGTGTCTCATTATGAGCTGAGCCAACGGCCTTCAGCATGAGCATGAGAAGCTGAGATGATTTTGGGAAACACCTCAGATTCTCTCTCGAAGGGGCCAGACAGTAGTGACATTAAATGAAATGGATTTCTTAGACTAGTTGAAATCACTAACAGACTCTCTCTCAATACCAAAAAATATGGCATGTTATTTATATAAAATATTTATTGAACAATAATATTTAAATTAACAACAATAGCCATTATGACAGTATAAGAAGTAAAAATAAACACAAGCTAACAGTTCAGTCAAACGTACAAAAGCAGCGCTCTAGTTAGTAACGTTACAGGATTTAATTTGAATGTAAATATAAAGTTATGAAACTTAATATAGCCCTTAAGCCAAATCTTTTAGCTCTGGAACAAATATATTAATAAGACCATGAGCACTGAACGGTCGCTGACGGTCTGGAGCTCGCATCTAAACAAATTTTCATATAGGCGCTATGTTTACATATAAATCGCATATCTGAGGTCTAAACAACTATATTCTCACCTAAAAAACTCTTAAAACTACATTCTGTTACAAAATAACAGTATTATCTCTAAAAGTATGGTGGGTTTGCTCCTCCGCCATGACACTCGCTGTGAGAATACTGACAGCGGAGTGATTCAAACGGTGAAATGGTTAAGGTGGCGATACTGGTACAATATCACATGGCTGGAAAGACCTCTCAGCCAATCAGATTCGAGAACCAGAAGGAACTGAAGGAACTTTCTCTTCCATGTGGTGCCATTGCTGACAGCATGAAATGGGATGGGGTTTTAACACCCTTTTATAGTCAGCTGTCTGCTGGACACCTGTGTAATGAATAATTAGACTCACCTGTGGTTGAATTCTTGTTAAATTAGACATTTGTAGTCTAAAATTTTGCTTTGCTCCAGAGACTTTCAGTGAGGTGTACTCATTTTTGCATCACATTTTAGTCTATATTTCCATGTTAGTCTTACAGAAATCAACTGTTTATTATTTAAAGATTTATCTGTTAAAATAACTGGAACAACAGTGATATTATCTTGAACGTCAATGCTTCTGATTAGAGAAATGTATGTGATTATTTCCAAAAATTCAATATGATAATCTTCGCTTTGAGTCACCAAAATAAGATATCATTCTTTTTACTGATAAATTATGTATGTCAAACAAAAACTTTGTACTTTGAGGGAAAGTACAAAGTCGTGTCTAACAGAAGTAAATCTCTTTGTCTAAACATGTAGGAGATACATAAATCCACTGATGTTTTTATACTTGAACTTAGTTCAAGCAGTTAGTGCTGCTGTGAGGTGCATCTGGGATCCAGGCTGCCATAATAATCAGCAGGGAATGTTGTGGGAATTCCCCCTATCTGTTACTTTGGAATGTCTTATTGGTCTGGCATAATATTTGGGCCTGTAAAAAGAGAATGTTCAAAGAAAGAGAGAGTGAAAATGAAAAAGTCCAAGGACAGATGTTGTACTTTACCAGAAAGTATAGTCTGAAACTTTTCAAAGCTGTTTGTTTGTCCTCTTTCCTTTTTTATTAACCCGTCTCAGACTTTTGTTCATTTGCATAGTACATGGACAAGGCAAAAACATAAATTTTTAAAAAGCATTTTGTATACCTATGTATTAATTCCATTCAAATTTCCATTGTCGTCACAATTTCCAGTCCAGATGGTGAATGAGCAGGGAGAGCGGGTCATACTGACAATAAGTTATTAATAATACACAGTTTAAGCAAAGATCAGCCATCCATGTGTCATGTTACATGTGATTATTGATGGATGGCCTGTGTCAGCGTATGAGAAATCAGTTTTTCCTCTGTATCTACAACTGAGCTGAATGTTAACGAATGAGTAAATAAATAAATAAATAAAGGGGGTCGTACAACAATATAGACAGCAGAACATATATTTACATAAATATATTTTAGTTGCTTTTAATTTCCCCATATGTTTATGGCCATTTTGTAAAATTATTTCCATCTAAATATATTTATATTGTCCAAAATATATTTACAAAAAGTACATTTTGCATTTACCTAAGATGTATTTTAAGATTTTATTTCCTCTTGAAGTACAAATACAGTTTAGCATTTGAAGGTTTAAACAGAATATATTTTTAATTAGAAACATATATTTCCCTATTTTTTTTTTAACCTTTAGTGTTGAAATGAAGGTGTGGCAAAATCTGATCTGAATACCTAGTAGAGAAAACTTTGCCAGTAACAAACAACAAGTAATAAGAGGTGTCCACATCCTTGGCTGCTGTAGAAACATCTTTTCTGCAGTATTGATCCTATTAGTTAATGTTTTCATCAAATGACCCTGCTGCTGACGCATCAGATCTTGAAAGTCGAAGCAAAGCTCTGCAGTAAGACAAATCAGTCTTTAGGGTGATAGCATTGACCCAAAAACTGAGAAAACAGTGTTAAGACAGTGTCAGACTTGCAACAGTGTGACTTTCATCACATGTGCAATAAAGAAAAACCAGACTGAAAAGGAAGTTGCGATTTCACACTTAACCAATTGTGCATGAATCAGTTCATTCACACTTTGTTGTATGTTTCTGGTTTAATGACAGACCCCTTTCACAAACAAATGCGCCCTCATTATTTTTTGCAGAGACAAACTAGGGGGCTTTCCTTGAAAATTCTTCAACACGGTCCTAAATACAAAGCTCTGCTTATCTAGCCCTGCCCTGGGCCTGTGTCGGTGTCCAGAGGAAGTCCACAACAGTCTCCCATCACCCACCGCCCATACAATCCCTGCTTTTGTCAGGAAACACTGAACAAGCCAGCGGACAAGGCCCTGTTTGGTCTTCAGAGTGTTGCCATGTGGTGGGACTGAGGAAGTTAATAATTAAAACCAGTTGCTAAACATCAGCAATCTCTCTTTCACTAGGTTTGACCACTTCCTCTTTGTGTTGCTTACCATGAGGTTTCCCTTAAATGCACCATAAAATCCCAAATGGAGTTTTGTAGCATTTAGTCTATGGGCCAGATTTACAAAGAGCTTGCGTCAGCTCAAACCCTCTTTTGGTGTTAAAACTACTGTCAGGAAAGACATGCAGTGAAAAATTAGCACTGAAAAGGCGTGGACGGGGTTATTTTTGCAGTTGACCTTATTATATATGCATTTGTAGAAGTTTCCCTTTCAGATGCAATATTTATGGGAGGAGAATATTTAAATGAATCATGCAAGGTGATTTACTAAGGTTTGCGCTAGTCAATTTACTAGTATTTGCGTCATTATATACCGCTCTTAAACCAGACGCTCTTGGTAGATTGCGTTGGTCATTTATGTAAATGATTCAGCTGCGTCTGTGTTCTTTAATTTGCGTGTCGTCAGTAGGTCACGTGCAGAACTTTCCACTCCCATCGGTACTTTTTTGAAATTGCGCACTCATGGGAAGCCCCAATAAGTCTTAAAAATATTTTAATTATTTAAATTAACATAAATTTCTAAAAACACCACTAAAAATAAAGATGCACAACATTAAACTAACATTTTTTATTATCAGGGGTACACATTCGAAAATCGTCTTGCACCGTGTCCTAACGCGATGCGATAAGATTCCAGCAACAAACAATTTGTCTGTCAATCAGAAGATTTGTCAATTTGTCAGCCAATCTGAAAAGTGCGTGGGCGGGCTCTCTCGGCAAGCTCCCGGCACTCGCAACGGAATGGATAAGTACATACTCAAATTCATGAATATTACACCATTTTAATATTATTATAAATACATACTAAGTTACTATAACAATCTTTGTCATAGAATACACTTGTCTGTTCACAATGAGTTGACCATTTGAACGTTCTTGTTTCATTTGATTTATTTTGAAGATCTGAGGTGAATTATCCATTGTTGCTTTCAGTATGACTATAAAAGACACACAAACTCACATTAGACGCTTTTAACATTAAATAAAGCACATAAACAGTGACCCGAGATTATCATTATCATACTTTCTGTTGTTGTTCCAGCCGCGACGTCGCAAAAAAATAGAAACTGTTTCTAAAATAGAATCATCGTGTGTCGCCATCGCGGCTAGTTAGGACAAAAACTCATATTAACATGGAAAAGATACCTTTTATCGCTTGTCGCGGCGTCACGTCTTGTCTCTTTAAGAAAATGGTGTAAAACAAAGGGGGGCTTGGAGTCAGAAAGGTTGAGAACCACTGCTCCAAAAGCTGTATTTAATATTTAGTCTTTCACAGATTTGGTCCAATCAAATGCTCTCTAGCATGAAAATGGCCCACCTACTGACACAACTTGCAACAGTAGAATATCATGGTTAAAGGGATAGTTCACCCACAAATGAACATTTTGTCATCATTTATTCATCCTTAAGTTGTTTCAAACCTGTCTGACTTGTAAGAATGACTGTTTCATACAATGAAAGTCACTGGAGTTCAAAACAACATTGAACTCCACTTTTTTGTATAGAGAGGAAAAAAAAAAAAACGAAGTCAAACAGGTTTGGAACAACATGAGGACAGACTTTTCATGTTTTGGCTGAACTGTCCCTTTAATAGTTTTGATGTAACTAAAGCCTGCTAGCTATTAAAAATAAGGGATGAGCCCTTCATTCACAGGCAGTGTTTGTATAAGGATCTCTCGGTTTATACTACTGTAGAGCATATGAGTGATGTCACCTGGCCAACAGTGTCACAGTTTGTGTTACTCAGCAGTGACTCTCAGCACAGCCCACCAGCTGAACTCTGCAAAGGAGGGGGCAGGGCGCAGCGAGTTTGGGCCAAGGAAATGGAGGAAGCTGTCAAAAGGAAACGAAACTCCTGTCTGACTCCATTTTGTTGTGGTTCCCGAATGTGAATCACTAGTTCTAAGACTAACTCTGGAAATATGGGCAAGTGGGTGACACTGGATTTATAGTCAGAGTGAGAAATGCACCCCAGCTTTTTACTGTTACTTTTTACTCACACAGGCTTACTCAAAACGTCAAACGACTACAACGTCAGGTTATGAGAGCTGTGGGATATTTATGAGACAAAGTCGGATAAGTTAAAAACCATGAGTTTCATTTCATACTTTTGTTAATACAGTACCTGTCAAAGTTCGGAAACATTACGTTATTTAATGTTTATGAAAGAAGTCTCTTATGCCCACCAAGGCTGCATTTCATCAAAAATATAGTAAAAAAGTAATATTGCGAAATATTATTACAAATGAAAAAAAAAAAACAAAAAAAAAACAGTTTTCTATTTGAATATTTAAAATGTAATTTATTCCTGTGAAATAAAGCTTATGGTTTTAATAAGTAACTAGATAAGAACGTCTGGGGTGTGAGTGTGTGCAGTGTTGTAAAACAAAACGTCAAAGTATCGTCAAGTTATCTTTACCACAGACCTTATTTTACTCATAAATAAAAAAAATAAATAAAATAAAAAACATTATAAAACCCCATAGGAAAATCTCAAGGGAACCTGGTGGCAAATTATTCTTCCGGGTTTTGACTTCATACCTGCACCACTCCATTGTTTACTAAAAATAAAAAATAAAACTATTAAATGTAATTTTTTATTTATTGAAATAAAGCTGAAATTAAATAAAATATAAATATTAGATGAAAAACTTAAAAACTTCAGAAATTAGAAAACTACAAAAAAGTGCCCTAACTGAAATACAGTATGTTTAAGTTGAAGTACTAAAATGACTCAAAATAAAGCTCAAAAAATAAATAAATAGAAATAATTAAAAACTAACAAAAATGACAAAAGCACATAACAAAATTACTAAAAACCTGCACTAAAATGAACTGAAAATATAAAATAAAAATAATTCAAAATATTAATAAATACTAAAATAGTGTACTCTATTGGTCTCTATACTCTTCAATGACATATTAGAGATTTTTGACCATCTGATGTATCATTCGGAGGACACGTTACATTGAGGTTTAATATGATTAGGGGTTGTTCAAATCCTATACCAAGCACCACAAAGACTGATGTAAAGGGTCAACATTATCTAGTTCAACATGTGATTTTGATGCACAAGGAGTTAGCACTAACACAACAATCTGGAATTCAACACCAAGGTTAACTTTTTATCTGTACTCAGAGGGCCTGAGGACTCTAGCGTTACACAGTTGAAATACTATGTACTTCAGGTCTAATGATGTCACCTGGTTTGGAGGAGCACTGGAACAACCTGTACTCAAACTGGAGCTGAGATAACCCTGTCAATCATGAGAAAATCCTGTAACTGAGACCTTTAATGCTGTTTTAAAGGGATAGTTCATCATTTATTCACCCTCATGTCATTTTAAATGTCAGAACACAAAAGATTTGCGAATTAGTTCTTTGAATCGTTCGTTGAAAAGAACTGGCTTTTTTTGAAGCTTCATCGTTACAGTCAATATTAACTGGTATTGAAACTACATTTTTTTTGTTCCACAGAAGAAAGAAAATCATAGGTTTGGAATGACATGAATGACACAATTTTCATATTTAGATGAAGTATCACAATAAGAAAAAGCTACAGTACAGATTTAAAGTAATTTATTCTGATAAAGTTACCACCCATCTACAAGTCAAAGTGTGTTTAATCTGATTTTTTAGTGGAAAGTTGAATCATTTTTTCAAAACAACTAAACAGATTCTCATCTTTGCTACTAAATATTAGATGATACATTCTCTAACTGAAAGGCTTTTAAGGACATTTAATCCATAGTTTAATAAAAGATAGATTCAGACTCAAATTGACATTTTGACCTATTATCACATCAAAGTATTCTGTTCCTCTGCATTATTCAGAGACCTACGCTGATGCATTTTTCATTGACTTTAATCATGGTGTCAGATTAACTTCTTTTCTGAATCACAATTAAATGTACAATGTTTCATACACAGAACGAATGGGTTTGCATGGTATGGCAAGAAAATGCCAATTTTTTATTGAATGAATAAATTAAATTAATACTTTTGCTCAGCAAGGATGGATTAAATTGATTAAACATGACAATAAAAACTTGTACACTATTTTAAAAGTTCAATTTCAAATAAATGCTCTTTTAAACTTTCTATACATCATCAATGAAACCTGAAAAAATATATTAAGCAGCCCAACTGTTTTCAAAATTGATAATAATAAATGTTTCTTGAGCAGCAAATCAGCATATCAGAATGATTTCTGAAGGATCATGTGACACTGAAGAATGGAGTAATGATGCTGAAAATTCAGTTTTTTAAAAATAAACAGCTTCAAAATTCGCTTTTTCGATATGGGTGTGTGTTATATACATTGTGTAGAGCAAAACGTACAAATATGGTCAAGTTATGTTTACTACACACCTTATTTCACTGATAAATTGAAAAAAAACCCCCAATCTCAAGGGAATCACTAGCGAATTATTCCTCCGGGTTTCGACCTCATCCTTGCAGCACTCTATAACAACTCTGCTACACTGTAAAAAAGAATTGTTGGTTTAACTTAAAAAAGTAAGTTACCTGGTTGCCTTAATTTTGAGTTCATTGAAATTCAAAATTTGAGTTAATACAATCTAGGCAATTGGTTTAATCAACAGAAACTCAAAATATGTTATCTGAACCATAATTATCTAAGTTGATTTGACAAAAGAAAAAATGTTCTAATAACAAATCATGAAAATATTTTTTTTTTACAGTGTAGGTTGGTATACATAACAGTCACTCAAAGCATAGTGGCAAACACTATACCTTTTCTTCAGAAACGTTTTAGTTCTGTATACTGTGACCATCTACTAGTTGATTTATGGAAGAAAGAGAGTTTTCCGTCTATATGGTTTTCCCTTCTCAAAGTTCTTGCCTTTTTAACTGTCTCCACTGTTTGTATTTTTTGCTGGACAGCACTTTTCAAACTCCACTAGTTTATTGATACATCTCCAGACATGTCCAGGCATGCTAAAACTTGTTGACCTGTGTGCCTCTGTCATTTATTTCCAACTTCCTCACAAATGTCCTTGTGTTTCGCATGACTAACAACAATAAGATTAAAGGGTTACATCTGGGGTGAGCATGTGAAAGATCTGTTTGACATTACGCATATTATCATGATTATGAACAATTTTTTCCATTATTTGTGAGTGATATTCTTTGAGATAATTCTCATATGAGTTGCGCTTTGCAAAATAGCCCACTGACATTGCTGGAATCAGTTTAGTGAGTCAGAGAATCAGCACAGAGGTACATTTCATGAGCTGCTTGTGTTTGAATGTGACTGCAGCCCTCCTTTTCCTCTTGATTGCAGTGGAAACAGATGGTTCTGCCTGATACCGCCCACTGGCAACCAGAGATCAGCACCTTTTCTCTCTCAAATACGGTGTGACACACTAAGTCCCTTTGCTCCACAGCACTATTGGAAATACAAAAATAACCATATAGCAAAACATTACCAAACAAAAACTGTATGTTACTGGTAAAATACATTTGATTACCCATGACTACACTGGACATCGGCCTTAATTGTTGATAAGCCAATCAGGCTACAGTGGCAGGTTAAAATAAAAGGCTTTCCATGACTACAAGCAAGTTCGTGGCAGATATCCAGGTTATTCAAAGCACTGTGTGAATGATTGCCTGGCTTGCGGAGTGTTGTTTAGTGTGCCATGTAGCCCATTTTGACAATAATTTACGGGATCGCTCTTTACTTGGAGATGCACTCGCAACAGTGAGCATGGACCACTTAGTGACAACATTAGTTGAGAAGAGAGTCCCTCACTGGAATACGACAATAATCATATTTTATTGAGCTCCTAAACGGGTAAGGACATTTAGGGTAACCCATCATCTTGGCGATACTGAATACTACACTAATCAAACATTTTCGTGATTTTTTTTAGATGCAGCAGTCATATTATCACTTGAGATTGACGTTATTGTTTTTATGTTGGGAGTTCCAGAGACTCCAGTGATGTAAGGGTAAAAATAATATTATAATTTTGGAAATGTACCAATTTTTTTCTCTTTAAGCTCTCTAACCTATTTAAAGATCAGCTACTTTTTGAAGCTTTAACCCTCACAAAGTAGGCATGCACTTATTTAGAAACTATATTGTTATATAATAGTATAGTGGCGTTGTTTATGTTTGGTGTCAATTTGACCAAAACATATAGTAGAAAAATACTATAAAATAGATTTTTAAAAAGTCGAGTGGGGTTTCTGAGACACTTTATATTTGTAATATGTATTGGGACGTGATGAATGTTAACAAGTTCCAAAGAAAATGTAGAAATGTCATAGAAATGTCAACCTGACACATAAATACTTATATTCAGGGCCGTCGCTAACGGGGAGATGGTGATGAAATGATTTTATCTGAGTGAGGATGTGCAACAGCTTGCTGTTCTTTTCTAGTGACTCAGAAATGAAAGACTCATTTGTACTCTCTCCTCTACCAATACCTGTACTTTCATGTGTTTCATGCACTGTCATTGCTTGCTGTAACTCTTCTACATGAGTGCAGAGCGGTAAACTGTGGTGTAAATGTATGTTTTGGCACATTATCACTCAAGAGTGGTGTGGAAGCAAAGACTGTGGACGCACAAAGGCAGAAGAGCGGTGAACCTGAGGTGTGGTAGTCTGTTGACTCAGTCTGAGGAGCCTAACAACATCTCACTGTACAGACAGGTGGGAATTTCCTTGAAGGTGCAGATCAAAAAGTGTTTCATACATTAAAAAGCACCTCATTCTCTTAAAGAAGCTCTTTGGGTTGGCTTCCATGAAACAGATTACACCTGGTACAAAATCAATTGTAATGTTTTTCAGTTGTTGTCATCATCTGCAGTTGATCTAGGTCTGGACTCGAGCTGTGTCTTAGAAACCATTCATATGAGTCTGGGCAAATCAACCATTAAAGGGGACCTATTATGCCCCTTTTCACAAGATGTCCCCAGAATGTGTCTGTGAAGTTTCAGCTCAAAATCCCCCAAAGATCATTTATTATAGCTTGTCAAATTTGGCCCTATTTGGGTGTGAGCAAAAACATGCCGTTTTTGTGTGTGTCCCTTTAAATGCAAATGAGCTGCTGCTCCCGGCCGCTTTCCAAAAGAGGGCGGAGATTTCTTCGGTTGCTCAACAACAACAAAGCTGGAGAATCTCACACAGCCAAAATGAGGATTGTCAGTAACGGTGTTCAGCCTTACATTGTTCAAACCGGAGTCGGACACTGATGGAGAGACTCAGGAAGAAGTTACAACTTTTAGAATGAAACTGGACGTTTCTGAATGATTAGATGATAAATTTATGTAGTTGCTGTGGAGTTGATTCAACTCATCGACTAGCATGTGCCGCCATGACCAAAGAATCCAACAAAAACCAAACAAAGCTTTTCGTGTGCAAATAGATCCATTCTAAATAATTAGAGATACACCGATACTAAATTTCTCTGCCGATACCGATAGCCGATTATTCAGAATGATATCGGCCGATACCGATAGTTTGGTTTTTCTTAAGGAAAAAAAAAATCTCTCCCAAATAATGTTGCAAACTATACAGGGAACCCTCTCATTTGGTACACTACAATATTAGAGGTTACAATTAACAGCAGAGGTATTATATTCAGCTGCTGTTTATTTTCAGATATAATAATTACACTCAAATAAAAACTGAAATGTATAAAACTTAGTATCACATGAGGTAGTTTTCATTAGCACTTGTCTTCATGGCAAATTTGCACAAACAAATAATTAACAGTAAATAAGCTCCTCTCTAGTGTTTTTTTAATATGTAGATAGTTAAGGAACTGTGAACATTGGAAAACATTCCTGGTAAATGTGACATGATGTGACATATTGTTCACAAGCTGTTTTATTGACGTCTTTCCGCTGTTGAAACACAAATAAAGTGATAACATGAGACATGATACATTCTGGTAAGTTGTACAATATATTTCAACATACCTTTGATGTTCATTCATGTTTTTCGAGATATAACTTGTATTGAAGAGGAAGAAAAGACTCGCGCTCCGCGCTGCCGCCTGAACTGAGGCATTACAGCGATCTGACACGTCACATTTAAGAGCGTCAAAACGCCATTTATTGTTTGAATTTCATGATAAAATGGACAGAATTTGAAAACTGAAACTTTAATTCTTATCAGAAGTAATAAAGCACAAATCTTTTTGCGATTATTGGATGGGAGGCGCTACAAATAATATTTGATGTAGGAAAAAAAATGCAGACCTTGCAACCCTGGCTTGAACTATGGGTGATTCATAGGGTCAAAAAGAGCCTGCTTTAACGTCACTATTTTTAAACTGTTAATGCGTTAAAATTCAACACAAGAGTGATTTTCTTCACACACAGTAGGCTATGGATGAGTTGCAGTCTGAACACGTCTTTCCGCACCCTTTTGATTGACAGGATATAATCGGCCCTGACCATCGGCAGTTTTTAAACAATCGGCCGATGGCCGATAGTGATAATAATAGCTTTTATCGGCCGATACCGATTGTTAGCCGATACATCGGTGCATCTCTACAAATAGTATGGTTTGATGGTATTTTGGCCCATTTTAGTCTTCACAAACAACTTCAGGTCATTGATTTTTAGGCGCAAATACATTTGAATTCAAGACTTTGGTTTGATCGTTTTACAATATATTTTAATTCATAGTTCTACTCTGTTTAGGATTATTCATGTGTTTTTGGAAACACATTTGGTTAATATTCAGCTGACACACCATTGTTTTTCTTATGTTGAAATTGTGACTCGTCATAGTCATATTGTCTCTCTCACAATTCCTTAGTCTGACCTTTTTAATGACCCACTGTAAACACCTTTTGAAGGGATTTTGTTGTACACAGAGTCGAATTCAAAAGGACCGGGACAAAATTATAACATTGGACCCCAGCCCCCATACACTCAGAAGCATTGATTTAGTAGGCCCCTCTAGTCACAGGGCCTGGGACAATGTTCCTGGTTGTTCCCCCCTGATGGCAGCTCTAGCCAGACACTGTTTATAAGAAAGAATAACAAATTACAAAGAGTACATACATGCCATAACTATGGATTTATGAGGGCCAAATCCTAGAGCAGTGGTTTCTCCTATAACTATTAAATCTCAGTTACCTTTTAAGTTAGATCCATATAAATGTGTTTGGTTCAAGTAAATCATTTAATTCAGAAATCTGTGCCATCGAGGAATCAATAGAAAAATTTCAGTTTGTGTTACTGGGAAAAGCCCTTAGTCTCACACCTGACTTCTACTGTAAGACTTAAACCATTAAACTTGCATGACCTCTTTTACAGAGTTGACCTTCCTGTAAGTTCACATATTATTCAACAAATACATGGGTAATTCTCAAGAACTGATGTCCTTTGTGCCTCAACGACTTACTACAGATATAATGAACAGGATACTGAACTTTATTTGACAGATTTTACACTGATAAAAAGTGTGTGTGTGGGGGGGAATCAATGGAATATCAGCCAACATTGTCCTCATTCATCACTGTTAAACTGTACTGGGAATTCTAATGTAGCTTTTATTGAAATTAAAAGTCCTCATGCCTTTTCTGAGAAAAACTAGAATTTGTCCCTTTCTGTGCAATTTTTTTTCTCTTACAGAAGAATTGTTCTTGGCACAACGCACAAGAATGCTGGCAGTAAATAATGAGATGTGGTGCAATGATATTTGCCCCGGCTGTTAAGGCTAGGAGGAAAGACATTTTAACATTGATCTTCAACAACCTTTAGAATGTAACAGGGTTGGCACAGAATATCGAGCTTTAGGGTTAATAATGATAAATAACTATTGCTACTTGCAAAGCTTTAAACACATATTTAGGATTAGGCAAGTAGTGTAAGAATCAGCCTTTGAAAAAAAAAACAAAAAAAAAAAAACATTTATTGAACTAATCTGAATGTTTGTTGGATTGCATGCCATTATGGTAGTCTCTCAATGTCAGTGTTGGTTCAGCAGCAACCTTTTTTAAATTAAAGGGTTAGTTCACCCAAAAATTCTGTCATGAATTACTCACCCTCATGTCGTTCCACACCCGTAAGACCTTCGTTTGTCTTCAGAACACAAATTAAGATATTTTTGATGAAATCCGAGAGATTTATGACTCGTCCATAGACAGCAATATAACCACCACTTTCAAGGTCCAGAAAGGTACTAAAGACATTGTTAAAACAGTCGATGTGACGGCAGTGGTTCAACCTTAATTTTATGAAGCAATGAGAATACTTTTTGTGTGCAAAAGCAAAACAAAAATAACGACTTTATTCAACAATCTGTTCTCTTCCCTGTCATTATCCTTACGCAGGTGACGCAGTAAAGGCTTCCGTGTTTACGTCCGAATGCCGGCTCAGTATTGGCCGACGCTGGTCACGTGAGCAGAACGACGCATGCGTATGATGGCCAATAATGAGTCGCCGTTCTGATGTAGAACCTGGAAGTGCTGAACGTAAACAACGTAAACAACGTATGAGAATGACACAGAAGAGATGAGATTGTTGAATAAAGTCATTATTTTTGTTTTGTTTTTGTGCACAAAAAGTATTCACGTTGCTTTTGAACCACTGCAGTCACGTCGATAGTTTTAATGATGTCTTTAGTACCTTTCTGGACCTTAAAAGTGGTGGTTATATCTATGGACGAGTCATATACCTCTCAGATTTCATCAAAAATATCTTAATTTGTGTTTTGAAGATGAACGAAAGTCTTACGACATGAGGGTGAGTAAGTAATGACAGAATTTTCATTTTTGGGTGAACTAACCCTTTAAATTATATTGCTGTATATATAAAAATATAAATATTAAATATATATTTAAATAAAACATAATATACTAACATAATATATTATTTAAAATATTTATATAATAAAATAAAAATAATAAATCATAAATATGTATAAAAATAAACAAAACTATTTATAAATATTTTATTTAAGAAAAAAATGTGCTTATTTTGTTTTTGTATAATTTTTTTCTCTTTATTACTACAATAATTTGTAGACTATATATAATTTGTTTATGAAATGTATCTACTTTAGTTTGTAACATGGAAGTAAGCTATTTTCTGTGAATGTGCTAGATTATAGGTAAATAACTAGAAGAATAACGAAGTGCACTAACTGTAAAACAATTTACAATACAAACCAATGTGTTTAGGATTAGGATAATAAATTAAAATATTATGATAATTAAAGAGTTCACCCTTACATATAATCAGATATAGAAAAAGTATGCATATTTGGCGTGCTGTCCGATGGGAGGGCTCCAAGCTCAGAATTTGGCCCGAACCCTGAGTACTCCCCACATCCCTGGTTGGGATAGGAAATATTTAAGATTGAGGAGTTTGGGTGGTGGAGGGATGCTGGGAGGCTGTGGTGGGATAGAGATAGGTTGGCTATATATATATATATATACCTCCTCTTGTGCTAATTAGGTTGATTATCTGAATGTGCTCCTCCCGAACTTTGTTAAAGGGAAAGTTCACCCAAAAATGAAAATCATTTACTCACCCTCAAGTTGTTCCAAACCTGTATGAATTTCTTTCTTCTGCTGAACACAAAAGAAGAATATTTTGAAGAATATGGGTAACCAAAGAGTTGATGGACCCCATTGACTTCCATAGTATTTTTTTTTTTCCATACTATGGAAGTCAATGGGGTCCATCAGCTGTTTGGTTCTTCAAAATATCTTCTTTTGTGTTCACCAGAAGAAAGAAATTCATACAGGTTTGGAACAACTTGAAGGCGAGTAAATAATGACCCATTTTTAGGTGAACTATCCCTAATTTACCTGCTTGCAATATCAAGCAGCATGAAGAACTGTTTTTGTACAGTTAAAATAAATGGAAGCGGATGACACCAGAAGACTTGCCCATTCAAGTTACAAATGGCTGCACCCGCTCTTACATTAATAATAAGGTGGATAGTGAAGAAATGATTAAAATCACTTTTTGAACAAGGCTATATATCAATACAAGGTGATTTGTCTCCTCACAGATTTCTTCATCATGGCCAATCAGCCTCTACCTCTGTCACAGGAGACTTTAGCTCAGTTCAATCGCTCCCTGGCCACAGAACCAGGTGCCTCAGGGCTTCTGAGGCGACGTCTGGGCTCCATCTCCACCCGCCGAAGCTCCAAAGACCAATCCAAGGACCAGCCCCACCACAGACCCCTGTTCCTCAGAGGCATGACGGGTCTCTCGTCAGAGTCATCGTTCCTGAGCCCCAACGTCAGCGCTTCCCACATCTCCATCGGCAAGCGGTTCTCATTCGCCGGCTGGCACCAGGGAGGAAGAGTGAGCTTCTCTGGACTCTACCTTCACCAACCCATCCAAGAGGTCTATGTGGAGAACACCTACAGAGTGGGACCAGAACCAGGGTGCCACTTCAGCGCCAGCAGGACCCAGCAGATCTTACAGGCCACTTTGGATAGTTATTTGGAAGGTGTGAGTTACAGTCCTGACAGTTGTAGCCAGCTGTGTCAGATGGTAGCGGATCTAGTTCTCAGTAAGCTAAAAGACGTCAATCCGCCACGATACAAACTCGTGTGCCAGGTGGTGGTCGGGCAGAATGGTAAACAAGGTATAAGGGTGGCGAGCCGTAGCCTGATCAACCCCAACACTGACAACTACACATCTGCTGTTTTCCAAAATCACTCACTGTTTGCTGTGGCTATAGTACACGGTCTGTACTTTGAATGAAAGTTAAATCAACAGCCCTTATTATGCGTGTACAAAATGCATACCTTTAAAACAAATCCCTTTAAAAATTCAAAGAAATAAAATAACACAAAATACACTACTGGTCAACTGGATTGAAATTAAATTTTTTAATGTTTTTGAAAGAAGTCTCTTATGTATGGAAGCTTGTTTCCGCCACTAAATAAAAAAGTTGAGTTTATATCTCGCCATTCTGAGAAAAAAGTCAGAATTGTGAGATAAAAAGTCGCAATTACCTTTTTTTATTTTTTATTTCATGGCGGAAACAAGCTTCTATAGTTATGCTCACCAAGGCTGCATCCATTTGATCAAAAACAGTAAAAAAAAAACAGTATAATACTGTGCAATATTATTATAGTTTAAAAGAAATGTTTTCAGTTTTAATATATTTTAAAATTTGTGTCACATGATCAATTCTAAATCATTCTAAAATGCTGATAGTGTAATCTTCACATATGCAGTAGTGCATATATATAAGTGCTGTCAAATCAATTAATTGCGATTAATCGCATCTAACATGTTTGTTTACATAATGTGTATAAAATATTCGTTTTTATATATTATATGTGTATTTATATACATATACACATATATATGTTTAAATGTGTATACACAGATATATATATGTATAAAAATCAAACAAATTTATTCAGACACCTTGAACATTTCATTCATTAATACAGTGTATTCATTATAGTTTTAAAAAAATGGCAATAAAATATGACAAGATCTCAGTTAAACTGTCAGAAAAAAATCTTAATTATGTCAGATAACACTTAAGCAAAACATGGTCAGGTCAAAGTGTCTTTTGGTCCCAAATTATCAATTTTACTGGTAGTCCACTGTATGAAGTATTTTTGGGTATAATATGTCACAGTTTATTTTGCTATCCTCACTTATATAAATGAACTATAGTGTCCTGCACCCACTAGTAAAAATATATCAAAAATATCTAAATTTTTGGTTTGATTCTGTCAAATGACTGTATAGCTATACATTATTATCATGTAAATAAGCATTTATGTTAGGTGCAATTAATCAATTTGACAGCACTAACACAAATGTGTATATATATTTATACACACACACGTGTGTATATCATAAATGTATTATATATACACAGTATATAAACAAACATATATACACATGCACAATTTAAAAAAGATTGTGCTTCAAGAACATTAAATATAGATACAAGTTTAACTTTTGCCTTTAAAATGGAAAGTGGCTTGTGTAACACACACACACACACACATACACAGAGTATATCAATTTTTACATTAAGTTTTTCCTTTTAAAACTGAAAAAAGTAAACTTAATCATGAGAGACGCAGAACATTTATATTTTCAATAAACTTTATTCCCCCCCACTCTCCCAATACATAAAAAGTGATCATACTGAACATTTCCCAGTGTTGACACCGTACAATTGTTACATCAATAAATAAAAAACTATAAATAAAAAAATAAATAGAACACGTGCCACAATTAATTAATAATACTACTTAGGATTTGTCTGAGAGGGTAATGGCTAAACACATCACTTACAGCCATGGTCACAGTTTTGAGGACATTATGATTACTTATGATGGAGCATGTCAAGTAAACAAAGCTGGAGGCACACTGAATACATAGTCTTTTTTTTTCCTCAAGTACAGACATTAAGGATATAATAACTTTTAAGAGCAAAAAGCTTATATCAGGTGTGTATTTGTAGTGTTTCTTCCCCCACTCCTGCCTAATTCACTTGGTAAACCGAATATGAAGACTCTATAAAGCCCGTCTCATTCCCTTTGTGACTTAAGCTTGAGATACAGGGCCATTATTGCACAGAGGAATCCATCAGAAAGGCACTTTAGTCACTCCCACTCCTAACTGCTCCTCCATGAATTACAGTTCCACCTCAGCTATTCACCTCTGCCATCTTTAAAACTAATCTCATTAAAAGAATAACCATTTGGTGTGCGTAGCTCTTCTTGTTTGTGTACTATTTAGTGAAATAAAAGTCTTTTTTTAAAAAAAAGCCAAGTGATCGAGCATAAAAAGCCAAGCCCATCTTGCGCAGTGCATGGGACACTGCGAGCAAAAGCAAGACGCTTAAGAACCCTGTGATTTTTATGCCATCTGCACTTCAGTCCAGCTAAAAATCAAAATAATAAAAAGAACGGGCTCAAATTTTGGTTGTGCACACTGTGAGTCAAGCTGGTAGTGTGATACTGTTGGTGTAGGCTCAGTTGCAAAAAAGGAAAACCAAACAAAAATAGTGCACCATAGTTCAAAGAGGCCAGCCGATGACCAAGGACAGGAGATCTTCGTGGCAACGTGGAAGCTTCCCCTGATTTTTCTTTGTCATAGTCCTTTTTTGCTTCCCAAATGGAAGCGGTAAGCAGCAAATCGTAATACGAAGCAGAACAGCGGTTCCGCGGGGTTCATTATGGGTTGGTGTAGTGCTGGAGAAGCTGTACCACGTAACGAAGCCGCTGCCGGAGCTCCGGAGAGCAGCCCCACTCGGAAAGCACGTTCAGAGGGTAGGAATAAGAGACGCGCTCCTTGCTGATGTACGTCAGCAGGTACGAGGAGTCCGAGTTCTTGCACAGGATGATTTTCGTGTGGTCCGTGTAAAAGTTAACCTGGGAAGGAGAGCGGAAGCAGAGGGAATGTTATGAACGGTATCGGCCAAGGAATGCAGTGACCAAATTGTCAGTTTCATCTGTCATTCCTGCACAATCACAGACTTACCTGTAAGGTTCGGTTGTCAAAGAGCATGACTAAGGCGTGATCAGTCTTGATCCACTGCAGAAGTAATGGAGAAGAGCTTGGATGTGGCTGGTTCTCACAGTTGACGTCTCCACCCTACAAAAAGGAAAAGTTTTTTTAAAAAATAAGTTAATCTAAATATTTAGTTTTATTATTTTAAACAGATTTATGATTTTATAAATGATTTAAAAATATTAATATATAAATATTTAAAATAAGACTTAATTATAATATTTAATCATTTAAATATTTTATTTATTTCTTAATTTTTTTTTTTATATAATACTATTTGTAAAAGGTTAGTGCTAAACTTCAGTTTAATTTATTTTAGAAAAACCATTTAAAAAAAAAAAAAAAATCATTTAAAAATGTTATTTAATAGATTATCTTACAATTAAAAGGTTTAAATTATGGATTTGAGGACTAATTTCTGGACTTACCTCCATCAGATTCTGCTCCATGTAGTTAGCCATCAAATCCACTATGTGTTTTTGATTCTGGAGCTTCTCTGGTAAAGCGTCAGCCGGAAAGCTAAAGTGTTTGTTGTTTGTCAGACAGTAACGTACAGTCCTGCGGAAGAATAAAAATAAAGGAGAATTAGAATTTCACAATTTTTGGTCAAAAGCCGAGATTTTGTAAAGGGTAAAGCACTATGTGGGTCAAAAAGAGCTCAGTCCAAATGCCAAACTGGAGGCTCATTAGAAAACAAAGCAAGCTGATGTACCTTCGCTGGTCACACAGGCTCAGATGAGTGCCTTCGTTGAAGAGTACGCCGACGTTTTGATTGGAGAGCTGGTATCCGAAGCCGTATTTGTTGGAGTAGTCGACCCACTTGGTTACCCAGATAAAAGGCTTGGTTTTGGAAAGGCAGGGTGGGTTTCTTGAAGCTGGAAAGAGGGAAGGACAATATTTGAGTACATGATCAATGGTTTAAGAGTAAACCTTGAAAATGGCCATCGCTTAAACACCTCAGTGTGAACAGAATGTGGGAACAAACCTGTTGGCATGGAAGACAAGCAGCCTTTAAGAACCTTCATGGCAGATTCGGCTACAGCAGCAGGGGTAGGGATATCGTCACAAGCTGAGGGGGAAAAAAGGAAAGAAAAGATAAATAAATTATTTATTTATGGGCAGAAATTGATTTAATTATTTGAACAGTACCCTTAAAAAAAATAAATAAAATAAAAAAAAAAGTCAGCAAGTTTTTACATTTGTTTTCTCCAAAGAAGTCTTATGCTCACTTGCTGCTCAACTCAGAAAAGAAATAAAAACGAAATAGGCCAGGATGTTTCTGAACAAACTTGTTTTTAATAGCGGCCTCTGAAAGCCTAAGGGGTTGAGTCTAAAGAGTATACAAGTGGAGTATAAAATAGGCCGCACATATGCGCATGCAAAACTATTAGCTGCTGTATATCTGAGCAAATCAGCTGCTACGGTCCCTTACCATCAGTGCTGCTGGCGACGGTCCCTTTGAAGGAGCGAGATGCAGACTTCCGGGACTCCTCCTCGGCTGGGGTGTCCAAAGGGCCAGAACTTGCTAGTTGAACTGTAGGAGAAGTGACCTAAGTATCGAAAGAGGAAGTCACAATGTTTTTACAATCATAAGTACTTCCTTGTACTCATTTAAGTAATTATTCGCATTGAACACTCATTTTCCAATCTTGCGTCTCAAGCGTTTTGTCATGCGATTAACTGAGCGACTGTGCAAGTTTGGTTTTGTCATTTTGGGTTTGGCCAGTACAGAGTTATTCTGAGACATTCAGCACAATAGCTGGACTATTGCACTCTATTATTCATCTACAGCGGCTTTCAAAACACGTCCCCACAGAGCCCACTTTAGCTATACTGCAAAACTGCATCAGTATGTATGCAGTTTTCTATGACAGTTATGAGTCAGCCGCGGAGCTGACGTTTATGCTCAAAGCATCCACGCTATTAATACACACTAATGCACAGAATTATAAAACGCATTATTACCTCATTCACTCCCATTGTCTTGTAGCTCATCTGCCGCCCGATGGAGTGCTTCACCATGCCTGACACCAGTTTGGAAATGTCATCTTTCTCCTCACAAGGGGTCTTTTCAACAGCTGCAATGACAATTTTAGGTCAATAACAGAAAACAGCCTAATACTATGAAAATGACAAATTAATACTAAAATTAAAATAATCTGAAAACATAAAAACACAAGCCAATAAAGATAATAAAAGTATACAAATAATATTAAAATAACACTTTTCCAAACATCTCAAATAGAAAGTGTGGTTCAAAGAGGTACATACCTTTTGATTTTTTCTTGCCAAAGAAGCTTTTAGCCATCTTGGTGAAGAACTTCTTGGCAGGGCTGGGTGGATTAAGCTCAGGCACCATCACGCAGCTGCTGGGAGGGAGTTTTTCTGGAGTGAAGCCCTGAGGGAGGGAAATAGTAGGTGGATTAGAGGACTGCCAAATAAGGAACTAAAATAAGGAACTGGTTAAGAACAAAGTAAACACTTAAACTGCTCTTTATAATTAAGTTAAAAGAATTTGCATTTGGACACTGATGAATGATTACTAACCTTTGTGAAATACTCGTGGGCCAGTATCTGATCCAGTGTAAGGCGGTCACAGGGGTTTTTCTGAAGGACTGCGGAGATCAGCTTCTGTGCAGCTGGAGTGAGGGATGGAGGAAGACTGTATTTCACTTCCTTAATACACTTGTAGGTCTCTTTCAAGTCTAAGGTTTCAAATGGTGGATTCCCACATAGGAGTGTGTACCTAAATGGACAAGAAAAGAGCTTTTCATGAAGGCTGTCACATCTGACAACATAAATCAAGCAGGGACTTTCCATAATATTAATATATTAGTCAACACCCGATATTTGACCTAAAATAATTACCCCCTGAGATTAAGTTAATATTTTTTAAGTATTTAAGAACACATTCGGATGTTCAATGTTGTCTGATGACAGTTAATGGTCATGTGACATGCAAGTAAACAATCATTTTAGTAAGTGTTTTATTTTAAAAATGAACTCAAAGCCCTGGGTCTACACAATAACCATGAAATAGAGTTGACTTACATTACACAACCCAGCGACCAAACATCTGACTCTGTCCCATGGCCTTGTCTGTTTAAGACCTCTGGTGCCAAGTAGTTTGGAGTCCCACAGATAGTCCTGCAAAAAAGAGCATTTCATGTCAGCACACTGATCAAGCGCATTTCTATGAAAGTTACTGAGGATAAAGGCAAGCAAACTCACTTCTTCCTCTGCTCGACTGTCTCCAGCTTTGCTGCCAGCCCAAAATCTCCTAATCTCAAATCCATGTTTTCGTTCACAAAAAAATTACCTGCAAAAACAAGTTAAAGCATTATCAAACCAACTGAAATGTCATACTAGGATTCAAACAGCATGCTAAAGAGTCAAAAACAATACCTAGTTTGAGGTCTCTATGGAGGATGCCTTTGTTGTGGAGGTATTTGAGCGCAGATATGATCTGTCTGAGGTAGTAACGTACTTCTGGATCGGTCAATGTATGTCTCGCTTTCCAAATGTGTGCCAGAGACTGAAGATATGAAGCGCAGGATTAGAACCAGTGCCTTGTTTTCACCAAATGTGACCATTAGAGGTCTGTTCTAGGTATATCAACTCACCTTTCTGCTGCAGAGTTCAAGGAAGATGTAAATGTTGTCTTGGTCCTCAAAATGATGGGAAAACTTCACCACATGCTTGTGTTGGAGGCTTTTGTGCAGCTCGATTTCATTAATGATCTACAACAAAAACAATGAATGTAAGCGTTAAAGAGGAAGCTAGAAATGTGACGATTCACATGTGCAAACAGTCATTATCCATTACCTTCTCTCTCTGGTGTGGCTTTGACACTCTGCTTTGTGGAATTACTTTCACTGCATACATCTTGTTGCTGGCAAGATCCGTCATCTCGTAACATCGTGCAAAACCACCCTAAAAACAAAAGCCATTTTATATTAATTCACTCAGAATGTGTCAATAGGGAAAAAACTGCTGGAGTTTCAACTCAAGGTGATGATTAACTTCAGCGTTCGGCTGCAGGTGCCCGTTCAAACTCAATGACTGACTGAAAAACTAGCTAGTTGCTTAAAAAAGACATTATCTTTGGAGATTACAAGCATGTTTGAACGTTTGATTCATTTTTTCAACATGTCTGATGTCAAAAATGCTGTCTAGGCAGCCAGTTTATGTGGAGTTCAATATGTCCCAAACAGTATTTGCAACCTAGAATTGATTTTAAGGGCCATTTTTACCCTTTGCACCATATATAAACAGTGTCATCCATTTTGAAAATGCTTTAATTGAAACAGAATTATAGCTATTATCTAAAAAAAATAAAATAATTCTAAATCAAGCACAACACAACATTTTTGTTAGAAAAAATGTAAAATTAGTTGGTTTAAGTTGCACAGCTCTTTACCATTAAGCTCAACCAGTTTTGTAGCTGTTGGTAGATTTTTAATTTTTATATTTTTTGCAGGATATATAGCAAGAATGATATCTGAATGTGGAAATCAGCTGTCACATCGGATTCATCATAGGCTAAAATCTGCAGAAAACACTTATTTTCCTTTAAAATAAAATTAACATGCAAAGTATTCTTCAAACTATTTCTTCATCTCCACATTTCAAATATCTCTGGTAATTTTTGCCCCAATCTCTAGTTAATTTCTGACCCTGGTCCCAACACATGTACAAAGGAATGACGTATTCTTTTCCCTCGCGACCAACCAACCCCTCCTTCCAGCATCGCACAATGATGCGGCACTTTAAAAACTGGGATTAATGAGGCTTCTAATAATCAACCGTCTAATTAGAAGAATAGCTTTGTTTTGTAAACAAGAGAAGGAAACCGTGTCACTGGTCATTGGTTCCACTGATCCTGAGCAATGCAGCATCATTTCCATTGATGCATTGATTCATTCAGTTATTCATCTTTTCCTGACATCGAATCAAGTCTGGAATCGTATTGAAATCCAGTCAAATCCAAAATTGCAAAGATTGTCTTTGCAGAAAATCATATGTAATGGCTCAAAATTTGATGGATTCGCTGGAACAACCAGCAGGTAGGTTCTAGAAACACAGACAGGGCGGATTGCGGGTCCAGTGGTTCTGGTGCACCCATGTACACCTCACAAAACCAGCACGAGACTCATACATTGCACACCATCCACGTTTGAGCAGCATATCAGGAAACGCGATAAAAGACTCAGTTACAAAAGGCATAATTTATTCAGCACCGATTCACTGCGTAAATATATATATAAAAGAGTGGTACCTTTCCCAAAAGCTTTCCTTTACAGTACGATCTTCCCGTCTTTGCGTCAACCACAACCTGCGCGATCTCCGTCTTAACGTGCTCTGATTTACTCCGGTTCGGCTTGGCGGGCGGTTGAACCGCTTGAGAAGGTTTGAACAAATCCGGATTCATCATTTTACAGGAAAGACGCTGCGCTGTGGTAAAACAAGCAGGATCCATTCATTAATATAGATCCTTCGCCCTAGAAAATAAGCTCCTTATGTGAAGTCCCAAAGTCTGGCCAAGTTCTTTAGTCCTGTGAATCAAACATGCCCGGACACCGAGAGTCTACCAGTATATAAACTGTTCGTGACGTCATGGGCAGAGGCGGGGCAAAAGACGGCGACGTCTGGAAAGGATCAACGTCATTGGCTGGTGGAGATTCAATCAAAGATAAGAGAGACGCATATGAAAGTGCTGTAAAAAAGTGAATGAAAAGCTAAGAACACATCATCCAATCACGGCTGACGGGATTATGGATCTCCGGATGACTTGCACTGGATGGTTTATTAACAGTGTTTCTATTTTCCTCTGTTTAGTAGGGTTTTTGCACAAAACATTTACATTTACATTTAGTCATTTAGCAGACGCTTTTCTCCAAAGCGACTTACAAATGAGAATAGTAGAAGCAATCAAATCAACATGAGTACAATAGTATGTAAGTGCCATGTCAAGTCAGTTTCATCAGTAAAGTGCTCGTAGCAAAACGACATGATGCCACTAAAAGTTTTTTTATTATTTTTATTTGTTTAGCATTATTAATTCAACTTTGCATTATTTCATACTGGCCAAGTGAAAAATCATGCAATTCTCTGTGAGGATTAATTCATAATTTCATGTCATACTGCGTGAAAACAAAATATGAAATATGATGGCCGCCGTTAGTGTTTTAAACTTTATCATATTGTATCGTAATGTAACATTCATAGCAGATATATTTAAAACACATTTGAATTGCGTCTACACAGACTATTTTTTCAGACTGTATTTATATCATGAGGATGAAGCCAAATTACGTCATTGTGGAATATACTGAAAAACTGAACTGAACTGAAAATCGTGGTTTCATGCGCCCCCTTGTGGCTTGAAAACTATAAGTAAACTGCACTTTTTTGCACATAAAAACGCACATTATGTTCTCTAAAAAGCAGTCTGAGACCGTAATAAATTATAATCAACAAATATTGCTTTCCTTAATATCCAGTTTCTGCTTTTTATTCAGCTACAACGTTAGCTGGAAGCCTTTGTCCTTATAAGGGATTTCCTGGAACATCATGTTATTACTTCATAGTCCGCTTTACACTTTTAGAGCCCCTGCTCTAGAAAAGCAGTCTGAGATCGTAGTAAAATTATAATTAAGAAATAAACTGCTTTCCTTTCCTTCATATCCACAGTTTAGTATAGATACTGTGTTCCCAGCCTGATCGTGCAACCCATTCATGCATCATAGCAATATGACAGCAATATTTCATCATACTGCATGAACATGGGTCATTTGGGCACCTACCCCCATAAAAAACAACAACATCCGAAGTGATAAATTACATTTTTTGTTTTTTTTATTTTCATTTTCCACGTTTTAGGTACATGGTCCTAAGTACAAGAATAATGTTGAATGAAAATCCACTGAACATTTGTTGATATGAATTACGACGGGGATGAAAACACTTCAAAAACATCTTTCTGTAATAGCTGCATTTAACTTGAGTAAAAAAATACATAAAGTAATCCAAATAAAGTGGAATGACGTGTGCAGCAGCTGAATTGGGGTCCTTCACTGTGAATGTGAATCAATAAGCTGGTTTAGAAGTCAAGATCATCTGCTTTGCCCTTCTTCTCCTGAGACTCAACCCAGGCCTTGTTGATAGTGCGTTTCATCTCATCATCTCCGTCGGTGTAGATCTTCTTCAGCATGCTCATCAGCCCCTCGCTTGGATCAGCGTTCTCATTCATGTTGGGTTTGCTGAAACAGATGTGTTACCATTTTATGACTTATAAACATCATTTGCAGAACCAAATTTAGTATGATGCTAATGTTACTCTGATAATAGTGCATACTGCAGTCAAATATTTTTTCTTCTCATATTATAATAATAATAAACATAACCAGTGCTGGGCAGGGTGAGTAAAGTTTGGGCTAATTTTCATTTGAAAGTGAACTAATCCTTTAAGCATTACATTATGCCAGGGTTTCCCAAACTAGGGTTAATGAAAGAACTGCAGGGGGATTGTGAGTTGACGAAAAGCTAATGACTAATTAAATCATAAAAATGTCAAATTAAAATGAATACATTTTTTTTAGAAAGGAAAATTTAAGAGTAAAAAGAAGAATTAGGGAGAATCAATAAATTATGAATAATTTACTTCCATGTAATCATGTAATCCGTAAAAAAGTAACTGTAATCTGATTATGAGCATTTTAAAACATAATATAATCTAATTACAAGTACTAAATTTTTGGAATCTGATTACATAATCCAGATTACATGTAAGCAGTTAATACCCAGCATTGAACATAACTCATGATTGCAAATGTTTTTTTATTTTGGATCATATTCATTTACATTATAATACTAATTACTTTTATACGTAAATCTGGCATTTAGAAACTTAAAAATGTTAAAAAGGAAAACGAATACAGAATGAAAGTGTGTGCATTTGAACTCACTCTTTCTCCTTAGACTGTTTTTCTACTTGTGTCAAGCATTCCCATTTTTTTGCTGACTTCTTCTTGCACATGATAAGGACCATGTCTGTTTTTATCTGTAAACAAACATTTCACAACGGTCAATTTTTTATTCATTAAAAAAAATCAATTTACCAACAGAATATACAATAACATTAGGAAAGTGACAAACCTTTTTACTACTCTCTGCTACAATAATGGGAAATAAAAGGTTGTTGACTGTCATTTGATGGTTTTTCCCATCCAGATCTTTGACTAGAACATTAAAACCTCTGTAAAAACATGAGAGCAGTGTTTGACCATTTATAACACAATGATGCAAAAAAGATTTTCACCCCATTCACCTAGTAAATCATTTGTCACTTGACCATCTATTTACAAACCTGATTCCAAAAAAGTTGGGACACTGTACAAATTGTGAATAAAAAAGGAATGCAATGATGTGGAAGTTTCAAATTTCAATATTTTATTCAGAATACAACATAGATGACATATCAATTGTTTAAACTGAGAAAATGTATAATTTTATGGGAAAAATAAGTTGATTTTAAATTTCATGGCATCAACACATCTCAAAAAAGTTGGGACAAGGCCATGTTTACCACTGTGTGGCATCCCCTCTTCTTTTTATAACAGTCTGCAAACGTCTGGGGACTGAGGAGACAAGTTGCTCAAGTTTAGGAATAGGAATGTTGTCCCATTCTTGTCTAATACAGGCTTCTAGTTGCTCAACTGTCTTAGGTCTTCTTTGTCGCATCTTCCTCTTTATGATGCGCCAAATGTTTTCTATGGGTGAAAGATCTGGACTGCAGGCTGGCCATTTCAGTACCCGGATCCTTCTTCTACGCAGCCATGATGTTGTAATTGATGCAGTATGTGGTCTGGCATTGTCATGTTGGAAAATGCAAGGTCTTCCCTGAAAGAGACGACATCTGGATGGGAGCATATGTTGTTCTAGAACTTGGATATACCTTTCAGCATTGATGGTGCCTTTCCAGATGTGTAAGCTGCCCATGCCACACACACTCATGCAACCCCATACCATCAGAGATGCAGGCTTCTGAACTGAGCGCTGATAACAACTTGGGTTGTCCTTGTCCTCTTTAGTCTGGATGACATGGCGTCCCAGTTTTCCAAAAAGAACTTCAAATTTTGATTCGTCTGACCACAGAACAGTTTTCCACTTTGCCACAGTCCATTTTAAATGAGCCTTGGCCCAGAGAAAACGCCTGCGCTTCTGGATCATGTTTAGATATGGCTTCTTTTTTGACCTATAGAGTTTTAGCCGGCAATGGCGAATGGCATAGTGGATTGTGTTCACCGACAATGTTTTCTGGAAGTATTCCTGAGCCCATGTTGTGATTTCCATTACAGTAGCATTCCTGTATGTGATGCAGTGCCGTCTAAGGGCCCGAAGATCACGGGCATCCAGTATGGTTTTCCGGCCTTGACCCTTACGCACAGAGACTGTTCCAGATTCTCTGAATCTTTGGATGATATTATGCACTGTAGATGATGATAACTTCAAACTCTTTGCAATTTTTCTCTGAGAAACTCCTTTCTGATATTGCTCCACTAGTTTTCGCCGCAGCATTGGGGGAATTGGTGATCCTCTGCCCATCTTGACTTCTGAGAGACACTGCCACTCTGAGAGGCTCTTTTTATACCCAATCATGTTGCCAATTGACCTAATAAGTTGCAAATTGGTCCTCCAGCTGTTCCTTATATGTACATTTAACTTTTCCGGCCTCTTATTGCTACCTGTCCCAACTTTTTTGGAATGTGTAGCTCTCATGAAATCCAAAATGAGCCAATATTTGGCATGACATTTCAAAATGTCTCACTTTCAACATTTGATATGTTATCTATATTCTACTGTGAATAAAATATAAGTTTATGAGATTTGTAAATTATTGCATTCCTTTTTTATTCACAATTTGTACAGTGTCCCAACTTTTTTGGAATCGGGTTTGTAGAAAGGACTATCATTTACCATCTATCATTATTTTAGCTAACTAATATATTAATAAAGACTAATAAATGCTTAAAAAAAATATTGCTCATTGTTCATCTTAGGTAATGCATTTACTAATCTTAACAAATGAGACCTTATTGTAAAGTGTTACTGAAATATGTGTCCATGATTTTATCAAAATTCAGCAATGTCTAATGCGAGACCACACCTCTCTGTGAAGTTAGCCTCAACATTTTCAGCTGGAATAGTATGCACTCCTTTCAGTGTGATGTAGATTTTGACGAACTTGTCGGACTGGTCCCATCCTAAAATTGAGACAAACGACATGTTTGTTAGACCATGCGTTACGGTGGAATAGCCTATGCCTATTATCCGGAGGAACGCACCATAATTGTTAATTTTGACTGTGTATCCTTTGAGTGTTGTTTCAGTCTTGTCTCCAGAGTCTTTCTTGGCTTGCTGCAGTTTCTGCTGTCGTTTTTGTGCCAACTCTTTCTCTATCTTCTTGTGCTCTTGCGTTAAGACGTCCCGCACGCGCTGTCTTTCACATTTCTCTAGCAGACTCGTAATCTCTTTCAAATCACTCTCAAGACCGGCGATCTAGAGACACAAAGTCAAATCTGAGATCAAGCTCAGGGACATATCTACATGTTCAATACAGGACAGGTGAGTTCAGCTGTCAACTCACTGCCTAGTAATACTTAATTCACCCAACATTATTATCCCATACAATATCCTAGTAAAATATGAGTTTCATTCACATTTATAAGCATCTTTATGCTATTGCATGAGGCTTACAGTTCAATACAGACTAAACCTGACAGGATCGCAATATAGTCACTACATGCCATTAAAATGACTAAAACACTGAAAAACAGCCCATTATACCAGTTCATTGGTGTCCATCGCTGTCCTGGAGAAACTGTCCTCAACAATTTTATTGAAGTTATGAAAATGATCTTTGCTTTCAGTCCTTCACGGCGTGTCCACTGAAATACATGAAGCGCTGTTTCTAGAAAGATTCTTGCTTCCGCGTTATGTGATGTCAAAATAAAAGTCCTTATTAATAAAATAATTCTTACAAAACCAAATACGAATAATCATATTATAGTTAATTTATGAATTACATTACAAATGTATTTATTATTAAATTTATTAAGTAAAATACTATATGTATGCATGTGCGTATATAATATATATATATATATATATATATATTTTTTTTTTTTTAGAATGAACATAAACAGAAATAACATAACTTTCAAGACTTATTTTACCACCCACAAAATATTTGTATTTAGCTAAAATGTACTAATTTACTCTGGCTTGTAAGGAGTGTTCATCTGTAAATGCACAAATTAGTGAATACATTTTCATAAAAACATGCAATAAATTATTTAAAGCTCTTTGTCTTGTTGATAGACGTGTATTTTAAATGATATTTTACTCTTTTTGTAATTATATATATATATATATATAGTGACACCAAACAGAGACAAAGTAATCCATAAGGTTACATACCTAAAACCTCAATAAAGCAACAACAACAAAAAAAAAAAAAAAAAATCACAAATAAATTCACAAAACACAAAAGTAGCACATTACACCTTTTTATTATATATACACAATAACATAAGTTATATTAGATTTGCCATCATTTGAAGACAAAAATGTCACAATGTGATATCTTAGTTATCAATTTAGTAGAAAAAAAATACAACATTTGAGCAGGTCCTTGTGTCTTTGCACTTTCATTTATGGCATAACAAGCTCAAGTTCATTCATATGTCGTAAAGATCATACACTGAATGACAAGATTGTATAAATGACCACATATACAATCCCATGATTGATCACCACATTGATCTCTGTATTCCAGACATCTGGTTGTGGTCCGCTAAATGCCGAAAAACAATGCGACTAAGACGCCACCTGCGCTTCACTCCACGTGGACGTGATGTCATCACACACCTGTTGCGAATGCGCACGGGACAACTGTCTCGAGGCAGTGCAGCTATTTCTTTATCAGCTATCTCCTAAAAGACATAAACATGAAGACATGGCCTGTATTATTATTAGTTTCAGAGCAATATTTTAACATTTCATTCATTGCATTAAAGGAATAGTTCACTCAAAAAATGAAAATTCTGTCATTAATTACTCACCCTCATGTCGTTCCAAACCTGTAAGACTTTCGTTCATCTTCAGAACACAAATGAAGATATTTGTGATGAAATCTGAGAGCTTTCTGTCCCTCCAAAAGCCTAAATTCAATCTGTTCATCATATAAAGCGATCGTGTCTCTTCAGAAAATTTGGACTAAACCGCTCAATTCATATGGATTAGTTTTACGATCTCTTTATGAACTTTGTGAAGCATTAAAGTGTCAGTTGTGTAGCTGTCTATGGAGGAAAAGAAAGCTCTCAGATTTCATCAAAAAGATTTTAATTTGTGTTCCGAAGATGAAAGAAAGTCTTACAGTTTTGGAACAACATGAGGGTGACTAATTAATGACACAATTTTCATTTTTGGATGAACTAATGCTTTAGGTCAAAATAAAGGTTAATGACTGTGTAAATGGGTTTAAAATCCTGCAAAAATAAATACTTTTATGCTATTTAAAGGCTGTAAGCCATTCATGTACATGAAAAAAACAGAGTATAAACTAGAACTGAAGTGAAACTGCAAGACTTTGAATGTACCTGTAGCTCTTTTGGCAAAATAGTATTCTTCCTGATGGCATTAATGCGCAGTCTCGTATCTGCATATTCAAATGCCATTTGTCTCCTTTTGACATCCCTTAACATCCTCCAGTCAACATAGTAGCTCCTGACCTGCTCCACCACTCCAAGTGAACTTCTGTAGGCCTGAAGAACACCAGATGAGATATTTTACATTTGTAGATTAATTTTAAAATACATTTTGTCAGGTCTAAAAATACAAATGACTAAAATTAATCTTTCTGACCGACATAAGCTACTAAAGTCACCAGTATCACTTGGTCTAACATTACAGTGTCCAACGGGATCGCATTAAATACACCATCGACACACAAATACAACGCATTAAAAGCCCTAACAGACTTTGAATTTACAAATTTGAATTTTTAAAGTAAATGTACCTGTCTACAAACCGGCAAGGACGACTGCAGGAACCCCATCCCCGTGCTGAGGAGCTTCCATGCCGCCATGTTGATCCAGCACTGACCTCGATGGTGCTTTGCAGGTTAGGAACTGAATTTGGTTAATCATTACTGCCATCTATTGGTCATATTAATATTCATCCAAGCATTGTTCATATTGTTATCGCTCTTAAACAGTAGGAAACCATTTGCAAAAATTAGGAGACAGGATATAGCTGAAAATGTCGACAACTGTCTTTGTCTGGATGGTTGTCATGGTGAATTATATTTATAGTCTGTGACTCATTGTTGTAGGCTAAAGTCCAGGATTGTAGGTATGAGCACCAGCCATGAACATAGTATTGTATGAAAACGGATTCACAAGATACAATAATCAGTAAACAATTCAGAAAGTGTGAAGAGCAGTAATACAATTAAAAATAGTTTGTGTGTAATTGCGGTACACAGCCAGATAGTGGCAGAATGTAGCTATTAATTCAACAATACTCAATCCTAGACTAGGGGTTTTCAATCTTTAGATGCCACAGACCTTCGAATAAGACCATCCTCATGTGAAGGACCCCCACCCTAAAATTTAAAAGGCATCTATGTAGTTTCTTGTATAAAGGCCCAATTTGTACTGTGAAAAAAATCATATCAATAATGTCAAAAAATTATTAGGAAAATATTTAAATATTTAATTGTTACATTATTATTTTTTTAATCATTACAGTACTGTGCTGTTTTATTTATTCACTTAAATTACATTTTATTCTACACCGTTTTTTCCCCCCTAAACATTTCCACAGACCCCCTAGCACTCCCTTGCGGCCCCCTGGGGGTCCCTGGACCACACCAGTGCTTCCCACAGGTTTGAAATATACTTGCGGTGGTAGCCGGGTGGAAAATCCTGCTATTACCCATGGCACAAAAATGGTCTACTACAAATAATGTGTTTTTTTATTTATTTATTTATTTATTTTTTTAATTTATTGAAATTAATTTTAATTACATAGCATACTATTATGCATTGTAAATTATGCAAAATTACAGCATTTAAATGGTTCTCCTTTTCCTATGTTCTCCTTGCTATTTCATATAGTGTCTTTGGGACACAGATTTTACTAGTAATTTATATAATAAATAATATACGTGTCAAATAATATTCTTTTCTTCCTGTGGGGGAGACTACAATAATTTACTATGAATTAAATGGAAATCAAATTAAATACAATTTATTGTGTAACCAAAATACCAATAATGCCCAGAAGAAGAAAAAAAAACTTAGTGTGTGACTTTTTATTATAAACAAGCCCGAAGTACACCGGGACTCTTATTTTGAAATTACACAATTGCGGGCTGATCCTTCAGATTCTTACAACCGTCTAAAACATATTATATAAAGGCCATAAAGTAGACATTGTCATAATTCATCAACTTGGGTTCATTAGCAATCGCTTGGCATAAATCTGCGCTTTTCATTGATTGAGAATCACTTTGAAGCAGTCTGAAGCGCTGCTGCGCGAGCCTGTAGAACGCGCAACAACGCCGCCTTGTGACTTTGCAACCATAGACTAAAAAAAATGTTTGCGACATGCAGCGCTCTTTGTGAAATATCCGCCGCGTCTCTGCAACGCACGTGGGAGTGCCCGCGGGAGTAAACAGTTCTGATGCACACATAACGAGCAGGTACGAAACGCATAGGGCGAGGGGAGATTTTCCACTAGTTAATCGATCGCGGATGGTTTCATTATCTTGGGCGGATACAAAAGTATAAGAGGATAAAAATAATAAAAGCATAAATGTGTCTCCAAATATACCTGGGCGGCCGTTAATATACCTGGGCGGCCCGCCCAAGTAAAGTCTATGTGTGGGAAGCACTGCACACTTCCCTGAAAACCCCAAACAAGACCTAAACAACAACAACAACAACAAAAAACATGCTTGAAATGTTACACACTTTGACAAAATTTGAAAGATCTGTATGTGTAAAGTCTTTGTAATATAGGTTACATATGCATTTAAAGCAGTAGCTCTCAACCTTTTTGACTTTAAGTCCACTCATTGTCCACAACAATATTCTAAGGCCCTTGTCCTAGTTTTGTCAAAACTTATTTTAATCTATAATCATAGCTTCTGTAATTAAATAAATCAAAAAAAAAAAAAAAAATCAAGATTCCTGATGTTTTATTCCTGATGCTAAGGAAGAGGATCTGTTTAGAGCTTAACATAACTACATTTTTATTCATTTACATGACTTTTCCAGGTCTAGAAATCACAATATAGGCTGCCTCATATATCCATGTTTTCCAAGACTGTCCGAATCCCTGGTTGAGAACCACTGATTTAAGGCATATACATGCCATAATCAGCAAGGGCTTATTTAATTTTAACCTATTGTCTCAGGATGACCTGCTAGTATTAACCTGTCATGCATCATTGACTAATAATTTTAATTTAACAACAAACTTTTGCATCATTTGGCTCAATTGTACAGGTTGGTCTTCACAAATGACATTTTCAGGAGTGAAAATGCAGTGGACACATGAACATCCTGCATCTTAGAAACCTTTGACACATTGTGAGGTCACCAGCATCCTACACATGCACTGTGTTAGTTAGCAGTTCAATACAAGAGAAACAAGCTCTCTTACAGACAATTGTCTGATTGTAATGCAGACTGGCTGTACAACAAATAGGGAATCTGGGCATGTTTAGACAGCAAATTTGTTGAGCATATAATACTATGAGAATAAACAGTGGAGAGAGAGCGAAACTTCTGTTTTAAAATTCCTCCCTCACAGCTTGATGTCAGAGGTAAGCTTGCTCATTTTGTATCTGCTGACATTTTTTCTTTTTTTCTTTTCATACTTAATGAAGTTTACATTGCCATTTCTTAAGCTCATCTACCAATCTGTCATTGCCACAGATTTAATCACCCAATAAAACAATGCAACTGAAAAGAAGAAAAAAAGCAGACAACAACAAAAAATCAACCAACAAACAGCTCCTTATGTGCTTCTCTGCATGCCATTGGTTAGAGTTCAACCTCGAGGCATTCATAATAACTGTTCTAGTAAATTCCTCTAGAATTTCCCAAGCAACAGATGTGTTCTGAGAAAAATACTAACATATGTCAAATTGCACAACATGATTACAAAGAAGACCCATTATGTAAATTAAAGTGGAAAACAGATCTTGTAGGGGTCTAGACACCAGGTTATGCTTCTATTAACCAACTGTTATGATATGAGATTAAAATCAATAAGCAGGAACACAAACGGAACATATTAGTTTGTAACCCATTTAAGCCTGCAATCAACTGAACTCTAAAGGCTCTTATTTATTAGTACAAATATTTTGCATGACAATACTTCAAAAACAATACAAGTAGACAATCTTACAAACAGTTTTTGAAAACTTTGAATTGAAACTGGAAACTAGATGAGTAAAGTTTGATGACAAACTTTGAAGTTGGCTTGAGAAAGCTGGACCAGAAAGTTTCAAAAAGTTTTAAAAGTTTGAAGTTTGAAGGTTTTACATTTGAAGTAGTTTGAAGTTTAAATTTTAAATATTTTGAAGACAATAAATTCTATCAGAAAAACAGACAGGTAGATAGATAGATGTTAGCACGATTTAGCATTTTGCTAGCATGTTTTAGCATGAATTAGCACGTTGCTAGCATTATTAAGCATGTTGCTAACATGTTTTAACATGCTGCTAGCATGAACTAGCATTTTGCTAGCATTTTTAAACATATTGTTAGCATGATTTAGCATGTTGCTAACATGTTTTAACATGTTAACATGAATTATCATGTTGCTAATATGTTTTAGCATATCGTTAGCATGTTTTAACATTGCTAGCATGATTTAGTATGTTGCTTGCATGTTTTAACATGTTGTTAACATGAATTATCATGTTGCTAGCATGATTTAGCATGTTGCTAGCATGAATTAGCATGTTGCTAACCTGTTTTAACATGTTGTTAGGAAGAATTAGCATTTTGTTAGCATGAATTAGCATGTTGCTTGCATGTTTTAGAATGAATTAGCAAGAAAGATATAGCAACCCAAGTCAGAACAGTCTGAAGGTCTGACCCGAGTTTGGTGGTTGTAGCTTGAAAGCTCTAGGAGGAGATACTGTTCACATTTTGGCTCAGAAGAAGAAGAAGAAGTTTATATAGTAGATCAGTAGTGGTTTTCTCAAGCCAACTTAATTATGTAATTTGGTGATATTTAATTCATGAGCCATTTCTGGATGATTCTGGACAATAACTTTTGTGAGCAAAAATCCTTTTCTGAGTCTTTGCATCAGTTTTTTTATGAGAGTTTTTGTGATGTGTGCCCATAAATAATTTTTACTTGAAAAATACACTTTAAAGAGCTCCACATGAAATGTTGGCATTAATATTGTTATTCTAAAAACCCACAGCACAGCTGTTTATTTTAAACTCACCAATATAAAGCAGAATGCCACAGTGACATGCATGAGCTGCTCTTCTGAAGCTGAATCTAATATCTGCAACTCTGCTCTTCTGAATATTTCTGAAGCATAGGCTTAATTTTTATTTTATTATTTTAATAAATTTCCTTCCATTCCCAGGCCACTTGAAACCCCACTAGCTGCTTTTAAATGAGACCAATGCTTTCTAGAAACAAAGCAGATTCATTCTGCTCTTTGTTCTTTAAAAAATTAAACATACTGTGAAGGGCTTCACTTCCACTGTATTCATATTCAGCCATTCTAGGCTGATTCCCACTGGAATGTGAAAATGAGAAACAAAACTGAACCTTGAATGACATGAAACCAAATGAGTTTGGTTGAATTGTTGCTGTTTAATGTTTATGCTCTCAATTTTACTTCACAGAAAACAGGTTAAGGAAGAGTTGCTCATGCATATGTGCATATTCTCTTTAGCATCACTGAATCACTACTGGTTCATTTAAATGAAATCACAAAAAGCTCAAATCAGTTTAGCTATTACAGCTATTTAATTTTCATGAGCTACTTGTGTGGGCTGTTCATTCTAACGCCACTATTAGGCCTTGCAAAGTCAGCATTTTAACACACAGAAGAAAAGAAGCTGGCAGTCTAGCGTTTGTGGGTATCAGTTTGTATGCTTTTTATATGAGCTCAGAGAAAGCGAAATAGAACAACGTTAGCAAAATGATTTAGTCTCCTTGTGTTAAACATGGTTGTTCTGCATCTAAGTGCGGCTTTCTCTGTTCTTCTGGTCATTTCTCTTGTGTCCTTCAGGTAGGGTTGGAAATATCATCATTATGAGTTCTGAGCACACGAATGACAGAGCAAAGTTGTATTTACAAGTGGCAAACTCAGAATTCAAGATGACACATGAGTTGGCAGGTTGGAAGGGACTTGTTGATTTGAAACATTGCAGAAACATTGATCTATTTAGATCTATCATGTAAATTATAATCTCTAGAGATCAGTGAGTGGGTGAATTATAAAGGATTTTGCAAGTTATTTTAATTTTACATGCTAATTTTAAAGGTATTATATACAGAATAGCTGATAGACAACAAGTAGGCTATTCATTTCACAGTTTGCTATATGTAACAAACATTTGTGACCTGTGCTGGCAAAATGAGTCGCAATTAGCAAATTCAAAAATAAGTTATTGTTATATTCACAATCTCTATTAAAAACCCTTCAAAATTATATGTTTTTTTGGAATCCGATAAAAAATTACTGAGCTACACCTGTTTGAATTCGACAGAGTCAGCAAAGTCAATTTTGAGAAAAATCCTGAACAAAATCACCATAGACTACCTTAAAATCCCTGTTTATAACACCAAATATGGCACACCAAATATCTATAGGAATATATATATATATATTCAGCTTTGTTTTTTACTTCAATATTTTGAAGTACTGTAATTCTGTTTATGTGTATATCGGGATCGCGCGAGGGCTTCGGATGTGTCAGTCAGCGCGAGGAAGATCGATTTGTTTACATCAGCATGAGTTTGAAAATCACATTTCATTGGTTCAGACTCATGCCATCAAAAATTCGCTATGAATATTCACAAAGTTGGAATGCTGCGCTTTAAAACGATACCAAACTTGGACTAATGAGGAAGCTGCTGAGGGGAAGCGCGAGTGGTGGTGAAGCGAGCAGAGAAAAACGGCATTTTTAATGGACAAAGCAAGGAAAGGTACTCCTCTCAGAAAACATACAAATAAAGATACGTTTAGATGTTTAATTGGTATTTGAAGCATTTGGATCGCTAGATGAGGGCTTAATGAACTAATTTTTGTGAAAACCTCAAATTCGACCAACATCGACAGCTCGTAAAAAAACCACTGGAAGGCAAGCCTGCAACATTTAGCCAAAAAAGAGTAACGGCTAATGCTAACTGGGTACGGGCGGTACGCAGGGAGGAGTTTTGAACCTCGACACGATAGGCTGAGAGGTGCCGCACGTGATTAAGTTAGCCGTTACGCTTTCTCCAATGGTAAGAGATACAGACCCTCTTATCTCCCTATAATAGAGTACCTCAGGGAGGACGTGTTTTTGTAGGCAAAACCAGAAGCGAGTTAGCATTTTAGGACTTCCGGTTCCATCGCCATAAAGTCTATTGCTGTGTTCGAAATGGCCCCCTATACCCTCATTCACTATTCCCTACATTACTCCACTAATATAGTCCACTTGAAGGAGTGAATGAAACGAGTGAGTGAGTTCGGACATGAGTGGGCCGGAAGGGCTGCCGATTTCGCATAGTTTGTGCTTGTTGTTTAATAATCATTTGAAATGTAGCAAACTGGCAGCTCCAGTAGTAATGAATATTTATGTTAAACTCTGCCATGAAAACTAGCATGTACAAACCTTAATTAAACGATTTAATGATCAATTAAAAAGAAAATTATACCTGTATGATATTATACTGGACCAGTGCGGTTTGGAAAATGAATGGATGACAAAGAATATACACTAAGGTTACATTAAGCAGGTACATTAAGGGTTCTAAGCTCTTTGTGGATGATTGATTCAGCTGCGGGCGCCATCTCCTGGCGAGACACGGGAATTCATTCAGCACGTGACTCTCACAGTGCATTATGGGTATTCTCTAGCCGTTGAGCGTGCATCGGTTGTACACTCGATATTGCAGTGCATTGTGGGATTGAATGAGTGCACTCAACATCGTCCATTATGGTTTCGGACACCACTACAAATGGCTGTCCCCTCAAATAGTGCCCTATTTAAGGGTATAGGGGGCGATTTCGAACACAGCCCATGGGTTTTTTGAATGGGTTTTTGCTAAATCGCCTGAAATAAGGTCTGTGGTTAACAAAGCCTCTAAATATTTTCACGTTTTGATCTATGACATAAAACATACCAGTTATAACCCGCTTGTGATTTTTTAAACCTTTATTGTGTCTAAAAAACGGCGGTTGCTAACAAATTGCTAAAAGGGACTACTTCCTTTGGTGGGGACTTTAGACGTCATCATGACAAACAGGACATTTGGACAGCATTTGAATGGACAGCATCACTTCATGAAAAAGTGGATAAGTTCATACACAGCGCAGATCATAATCACCGAGCATGTTTTTAAATAAAGTTGTTTTTTAAATAAAGTTTGAGGAAGCTTGGTGGTGGTGACGTTGATCCGCGACCATGGTGTGTGCTGTAGTCCGTTTATAGCCTACTGTTAGCTTTTTATATCTGACGACTTTATTTAGGCTTCAAAATGTATAAATGTTGTGTTAACTTGTAAAGATTATCTTGATAGACAAAACGTGTAAGTGTCATAACCCTTTGTTAAACACAGAGCTTATTTTTTGCGATTTTCCAAAAGTCTATGGGAAAAATGCATAGGCTTTCGATCGAGGGAACCTGTGCGCCGCTAACTTCCGGGTTGGCCTACAAAAACACGTCATCCCTGAGGTACTCTATAATATGATCTCTGGCTCGTAATAGGCCCTTTTCACATGATGTCACACAACTTCCGTTTGGACTCGAAGCAGTGGATCCTCAGTTCCGTCAGCATAGTGGAATACTAGCGCCGCTCGAATGGAGTGCACCCAATAGTTGTACATATGCCACAAATGTGGTTAGAGGATGACTGCAGTTGCCTAATTTCATGTAAATTCAAGGCGAGGTGTTTGGCAGATCTCAAACGAACTTACCGATCGGCGAGATTTGCTGCTTAAAGTTGGAGGAGGAGTTGAATACGGAGCACTGAAGCCGTACACCATTAATTTTTTGGAGTATTATATGTGGATGTGCTACTTTCAGGTGTCCCTTACTCATAAAAAAAATCTCACAAGAACAATACCGTTATCATAGCCTACCAGTTTCTAAAAATAAAGATTTGTTTTTAAAGACAATATTCTTGTTATTCCAAATAGGACACACAATCGTTGTGATAAAACTCTGACAGCAATTCAAGTACACAACATTGCTAAAGTTTCTGCTCGCGGAAACCCTAAGCAAGGCAGTTACAGAAAGGAAATAATAAATAACGTTACCAAAAGAACCCGACTGTGTAAATTCTTGACATAAACAGTTTGCATTTAAAGTTATTAAAGCATTTTTCCCGAGAAGTCGCCGGCGCGAAGGTAAGACGGAACTACGGATCCACTGCTTTGCGGATAGGCGTAAGTTAACTGACGTCCTTGTGAAAAGGGCCTATTAGCCCGTGCGCATTCCGACTCATTTTGCCAGAGCGAGTCACATTTAGTTTTCATATTATGTATGAATAATGGATAAAAATAAATATTTTTATCAGTTTGTTCATCAGATGTTGGTGTTTTTAGGTTTATTTTTCACAGAGTAATTTTTTGTTTTGTTTAGGCTACTTCTGTGTTATGTTTCTGACTTGAATGCGTGACATGTCATAATAATTAACGCCTTACCGAGTTTCCCAGGTGCACTTGAAGGCAGCATCTTTCAGAAAGTTCCCACAAATTTCACTAGAAATTCAAATGTTCCACATGTGTGGAGATGCATGTTCTGAGCTCTTTACCATATGTGGTAACAGGTGATTTACATATGTTACCTCAAGATTGTTTGGTTTCCAAGAGCTAGCGTTCTGGACCAGTGGTTTAAATGTTTTCAGACGGCAGAGTAATTCATAACTGCTAACTGTTAGAGAGTGGCAAACCCCTAACATTATATTTTGTTTGGAAACACTTTATTTTGATGGTCCACTTTAAATATAAGTAACTTTGCAACTACATGTCAACTAACTCTCATTAGAATATTAGTAGACTGTAATATCTGCTAACACTTTATTTTGATGCTCATCAACAGACATAGTTTGCGACTACACGTCAACTTGTTCTACTAACCCGAACCCTGACACCTAACCCTAACCTAACAGTCAGTCTACTAATACTCTAATGAGAGTTAGTTGACATGTAGTTGCAGTTACTTATAGTTAGTAAAGTGTCTAAAGTGGACCATCAAAGTAAGTATATGTAAGAAGCTTCTAAATTTTTTTGACAAAATGAATCGCAAATGAACATGAATGCAGTTTCTCTAACATTTCCATTGCGCTTACTATTGTTTCAGGCAGCCTTCCAGCTATGAGGTGAAGTCCTTTTTGGACTTGAGGTCAAGGCCTTCCTGAATTTTGGAATGTACTGCATTGCTCCCTCAGGACTGTGTCAATCAAATAGCTGGGGACCGATGACTACCCCTCGCCGAATGAATCTTAATATTTTGTCGGAAGCCCCTGTTCCTCTGTCTCTCCGAGGGTCAGTGCATGTTTTTATCTGCATTTTACACTCCGGTCCTTCTGTTCAACAGATGCTGAAACTGATGTATAGAAAAAATCCATCCTAAAGTCCCATTTAATTTGATCATCAATTTCAGTAAACAAACAAGGGCTCTTAGAATGCCAGAAGTGTCATTTTTTATTAAACATTCAACCTCTAATCTCAGCACAGAAGCACGACTAGGATTTGATTAATGTTTTGTCCTTGACGCATGTCTGGTTTTGACATTAGATTAAGAAATAGAGACATCAGAGGGAATGATCCTCGCACGGCCAACCATCACAATCAGAGCGATCCCGCTTTCCAAACCTAACTGTTAATCCCATCAAACACAGCGCATGGACGTTTATGACGAGTCGGATCCAAAATGAAATATAAAATGATAACTGGGAAATTAGGCCTCTTTAGAGTTTTTTTTTGCACGGCCATCTGTGAATTCATTCAACGGGACCACCAAGGTTAACAGGAAGTGTGTTCTCAGGGCACCCTCTACCCTTTTCCACTCAGTGGAGCGGAGTCACCCAACACAATACTGTAGTAGAGTCTGTAAACTTTAAGAACGCTTCTTTTATTGAGTCGGGTAATTGAGAATGGTCTGCAGAGAGAGAGAAAAACCCTGACGTGTGCATGTCAGCATGTGTTTCTGACCTGTTTTAACCATTTAACTAAGATGGTAAATTGAATCTATAGAGCTGCCATTAGAGGCGAGATTGCTTGACTGATTTCCTCATGCCATGGTGCATTATTTTCAACAGTAAATCTAAACTATGTGGATGTATGGAGTTGTGGACAGCTGAAGTGTAGTATTTCTGCACCCACCTGAGTGGGTGGGTAGGGGATATCTAATTTAGCATGGAGAATGTGACTGGTGAAGTACTTTAGTTCATTTGATTAGACTTCTGGAAACATTTCACATATGATCTTGAATGATATCCATCCTCTGGCTACAATGCTTTTTCAAGCAAACATTCAGCTAGTGAGAGGCCATTTATTAATGTAAAAGCAATAAACTTACACTTTAACTGTTGATATACTTATCAGTATTTTGTCTGGTTCTCTAGTTGAAAATACCCTCTAAAAAATCCGTAAAAATAGGGCAGAATGTACTGTATTAATTTAACTGAATTTTCCGTATTAATTTTTTACAGGTGTTTTACCTGTATTTAGAATTTTGCACTTCATTGAGTTGCGTTTTAGGTTTATCGGAAATGTCTGTAAAATTACTGGATAATGTCCAGGCAATAAGCTGCCAGTACTTTTTTTATTTTTTACAGTGTATCTAAATATTCTGAAAAATATTTTACTCAGAAACTTACTATTATTTACTATAATTGTGGTGCAAGAAAAACTTACTTCATAAAATATATTTTCTTAAAACATTTTATTATTTTGTTTTATTATATTATAAGGATGTTTAGAAATTTCATATTGGACAAAATCTTTTTTTTTTATAGCATAGATATATATCTAGATATGTATACATATCTATGGTGTATATACCTTATGTAGCCCCGCCCCTTTTCAGCGCTGCGCTCGTTGTGTTGTTTTCCGGTTTGTATTTCCACAGCATGAAGATAAGATCTTACGGATTTATGAATGAACTGCTCGTTTTAAAGACTAACATTTGATATGAGATCCGCTTCAAACATTACAATGCTCATGATAACTTTTGTAATAAAGTTAATAAGTAAATCTACTTCACCAGCTAATTACTCTTCGAGAGCGAAGCCATAGAAATATACAGAACTGCCACAAAAAACGGAAGTTCAAACATAAAATCCTAAAGATGGCTGTGTGCTTGTTTGTCTGGCACATAAGGTCTATAATGTGCTCACATTTCTTAGGGCTCATTTCATAGGCTTGACAATAAGGTTTCGCAATAGTGTTTCAGAGAGGTTTATTTAGTGAATATTTGTGACAGTGTTGAACAGAAATCTCTCTGGAGGAGGCAGCAGACATTTAATCATGTTGCGTGCTTATAAATTAAATTGTGATCTGAAGCTTTCTAATGCTGTCATAATTGCCTGTTGGGAAAGCAGATTAAAGGACAGATCAGATAGTTGCAGGATAAATAACAATCAGTGGAAACTGTTAATGTGATGATGTGGTAATGTGATAACTATTTTTAGATCTCAGTGTTTTGATCTTGATATATGTTACAGGACAGCTCTTCATCATATCACACTCTTCTGTGCTCCAAGTGAACGTTCGTTCCTGAATCAATCAGCGTTTTTGAATGAATCATTTTAGTGAATGATTCAATGACTCACTTGTACACCCATTAATTTATTTGCTTTCTTAATGAATCAATGTGTTTTAACGAATCAATTCAGTTAATGACTCAAGGATTCACTCATATACTTGTCAGTTGTTGCCACCTACTGGCATAACTGTGCAACCTGTCACTGAAAAGTCTGTCTGGAGCGCAAAAACGTAAAACAAAGAAAAAGAAAACAGCAATTCACAAATGGTGAAAAGAACCAGTGGTGTTGGATTGTCAGTTTCTAATGCCATATGGGACACTTCTCCCAGAGATTTGACCTCTGCTATACCTATAAAGAAAGAATGTATTTTTGGGCCATGCAGTGTGGGTAGAAACAGCATGCTTCGAGTCAAGTGTCCCAGATCACATTATAACTGAGGAGGAAAGAACCTCGGGTGCCAATGAGAAACAGGTGAGAGAAGACGAGCTTTGCTCTCTGGGAGGGAGGTGAGCTCTTTTAGTGCCTCTGGGATACTGTTATCAGTTATATAATGTTTTGTTGGCCTTTGCTTATACGTTGGTGTTTTGTTTGGTCTCATAAATAAAGTAGTGAAAATTGTGTATGATGCTTGGTGAAATTCTCCAAGAACACTATTGTTACAGATTTATACAAAATGGGTTGAACCTGTCTAACTAAAAGGCTAAGATGCCAGTAAGAAGCGTTAAACTGTGAGTGTTTAAAGCAAAGTTTAGACATCCGGAGTCTATATTCTTTCCAACCAATTAAAGGCACAATATGTAACATTTTTGGATAAAAATATCCAAACATCAGCAGAACAATGTTATCTTACATTATCCCAAATGTTTCCAACGTTTAAATTTAGAGAAATCAGCAATTTTTACCAGTGTAACAGTCTGAGTCATTGGTTCGCCTTTCAATGACATCATATCCGCGTTACCCTTGATTGCCGGTTTTACTTCTGTAGAAACTATGGAAACATCAAATACGCTTTATATATATATATATATATATATATATATATATACACACACACACACACAGTCATGTGAAAAAGTTAGGACACCCTATTGTATTCCATGCTTTTCTGTATCAGGACATTACAAAAAATCATCTAGTGCTTGGCAGGTCTTAAAATTTGGAAAATAAAACCTCAGATGAACAAAACACATGATATATCACACCGTGTCATCATTTATTTAACAAAAATAAAGCCAAGATGGAAAAGCCATGGGTGACAAAGTTAGGGTGACACCCTATGATTCAATTGCTTGTGGATCCACTTTCCAGCAGAAATAATTTGAAGTAATCATTTTCTGTATGACTTTATCAGTATCTCACATCGTTCTGGAGGAATTTGGCCCATTCTTCTTTACAACGTTGCTCCAGTTTATTGAGGTTTGTGAGCATTTGTTAATGCACAGCTCTCTTTTTCAGTCATTCTGTTGTAGATTTGCTGGTGATCTTCGGATCATTGTCCAGTTGCATGACCCAATTTTGGCCAAGCTTTAGCTGTCGGACGGATGGCCTCACATTTGACTCTAGAAAACTTTGGTATACAAAGGAGTTCCTGGTCGACTCAATGACTGTGAGGTGCCCAGGGCCCATGGCTACAAAACAAGCCCAAAATCATCAGCCCTCCACCAGCATGTTTGACTTTTGGTATGAGGTGTTTGTGCTGATATGCTCTTTGGTTTTCACCAAACTTGGCGCTGTGCATTATGGCCAAACATCTCCAGTTTGGTCTCATCTGTCCAAAGTGCCTTGTTCTAGAAGTCTTATTGTTTGTTCAGATGCAGCTTTGCAAACCTAAGCCATGCTGCCGTGTTTTTTTAGCGAGAAGAGCCTTTCTCCTGGCAACCCTTTCAAACATTCCGTACTTGTCCCGTCTTTTTCTAATTGTACTGTCTTGAACTTCATCATTTAACATTAACTGAGGCCTGTAGAGTCTGAGGTGTAATTCTTGGGTTGTCTACAATTTCTCTGAGCATTGCAAGCTCTAATCTTGGGCTGAATTTGCTGGGAAGTCCACTCCTGGGAAGATTGGCAGCTGTCTTGAATGTTTTCCACTTGTGAATAATCTTCCTCGCTGTAAATGATGGACTTCAAACTGTTTGGAAATGGCCTTGTAACCCTTCTCAGATTGATAGGCAGCAACAATTGTCTTTCCTCCTTGGCATTGTGTTAACACACACCTGAGGTCTCCAGGCGCTCAAACTGCCAGAACTTCAGCTTTTATAGAGTTGATCACACTTGCTGGTGATCAGTTAATCAAAGGCATTTGATTAGCAGTGCCTGACCATTACTTACCCTAACTTTGTCCTGACTTTGTCACCCATGGGTTTTCCATTTTGGCCTAGTTGTTGTTAAATAAATGATGACACAGTGTGATATGCCATGTGTTGTTATTCATCTGAGGTTTTATTTTCCAAATTTTAAGACCTGCCAAGGACCAGATGATTTTTAATTACGCCCTGATACAGAAAACCATGTAATTCAATAGGTGCTAAAATGCTAACTTTTTCACATGACTGTATTTATATTTATATATTTATATATATATATATATATATATATTTGTTATTGTTTTGAATAAGCAACCTCTAGAGGTGAAACTTACATACTGTGCCTTTAAACCTTTTCCTTTCACTTGTTTAGCTGCTCTGAGCTCAGCTCAACTTTCCAATAGGAATGATGCAATAATTTTATTTTTGGTCTGTCCAACTACTGCTGAGTCAACTTTAATGGAACTACATTTGTCAAAGGGTAAATAATATTGTGATATTAATCAAGGTTAACTTATTAACTACAACAAATTCTTATTTGCTCTCATTAATATGGTGTCTACTTTGACTAAGGTCCATTATAGCATCTGGTGCCTAAAATTATGTTTTGAATTATATAATAATTTATATTTCCTTACAGATAGTTTGTTTTGCCACGTAATTGATTGATTGATTGATTGATTTTGCTATTGTTTGCATTTACAGTACTCTTTTAACACCACAGAATTATTGAATGTAGATAAGGATGTCTATTCTTGAGTCTTGCATTTACATTACGTCTCTGTTAGCTTTAAGAAGTGAAAGGCTGTCAAAAGCCATTACCCTTGATAGAGCAATGAAGCTCTTTTACATTTTTCAGGTTAGGAACATGCTGTCCCAAAGAGTCCTGCAATGAATTTAAAATAAATCCGCCTCACATAGGTTTGATTCAGTGAGATGGCATGAATGTGAAGAATGCCTTTTGTGCTGAACTTAAAGGTCACCTGCATGCTGGTGTGTTTATTGCCATACATGCTTTGAGTTACAACAACAATCTTACTTAAGTGTGTTTGTGCGATTAAGGCCATCAGTCAACTTTACAAAGAGCAAATCGTTATTAGTAGGATCACATTTTCTCCAGTCGTTATTGTTAACTATGTCTCGGTTCATTTAGCAGAGAACTGCAGGACAATATTGGAACACATCCCATTTGGTTCCTACCACTGCTTTGGAAAGCCTCCGTTCTTTACGGTGGTATAAGATTTATTATGATCCCCGATTTGGAGACAGGCAGATAGATGGATGGAAAACATAACCCAAAGCCTTCTGTTGACAGTGTGATGTAGAATATTGGATATGTGTCTCACACGTAAGTTGGTAGAAGGTTTATTTGCAGAGCTTGAGACCTTATGGCTTTGATTTAAATTTCTTTTTCCCTCTTAGTTCTCTTATGGTGGGGTTGACCTTCAAAACCAGCCTAATAAAACCCAGAAGCATTCCATCTAAATATGTTTAAGTACAGAGATTTTATTTACTTTGATAGATTTCCTTGCAGCTTGTCTTTGTAGCCTCAAGTCTCTGTGCTTCTATAGTAGACTTTAAAACAAACACGCTGTAATAAGTTTAACTTTCAACAGAAGAAAGATGGGTTGTGAAAAAAAAAAAAGTACTCCTCTGAGGTTGTCTAATGTGTAGTCTGCTCATAAATTGTGTTTATGTTTTTATAGCTACAGGTTATTGCTAAGTAATTGTGATCATCATAAACCTACAGCATAGCAATCAACATTTTTCCTCCCCATCACGTAGTCTTTATTGGAATATATCCCCATTTCCTTCATCCACAAACTCTTGCTGAGCCTCTGCCTCATAAAAAGCATGGTAAAAGCCATAAGTCTGCTTCATGCCACGCCACATTTCTGCTGCATTCTTGTACACAACACTGGCGGCCAAAGACATTAATCAGTGTACACAGATCCTCTTCTCAAATAAACAGAGAGAGAGAGGGCCGTTGGTGAAAAATGAGTGATAGATGAAAGCCATATTTCCTTTGTGGGTATCATCTCAATACTAGAGTTGAAGAACTGGAAAATAATTCAATAATTCAAAAGGAAACTGGTTTAATATATATGAGGATGTCAGGAGGGACCTCAAACATGTGTATCGCTCAAAGGGTAAATGATTTAGAGCTCTCTGGAACGTGTAAAACATGCGGTACCCAGAGCTTGACTTCAAACGTATATATCATTCTAATGCATAGTTCATTGGTACTCAAGTGGTAAATAAATATGGCCACTTGAAAAAATTTATTTTTGGTATACTGATTTTTAAAAAAATAAGGAACGAATACTTGTATTTAGCAAGGGTGTAATTCTTTTATTTAGCAAATTGATCAAAAGTGACAGTAAAGACTTTTATAATTTGTTACATAAAATTTAATTACTTAAATTCTTTTAATAAATTTAATATTGTCATAATATTTCACAGTATTACTGTTTTGGCGAGCCTTGGTGAGCATAAGAGACTTCAGACACCTTAAAAAATCTTACTGACCTCAGGAGTGTATATTAAAGGGTTAGTTCACCCAAAAATTTAAATTCTGACATTAATTACTCACCTTCATGTCGTTCCAAACCCGTAAGACCTTCGGATCTTCGGAACACAAATTAAGATATTTTTGATGAAATCTGGGAGGTATATGACTCGTCCATAGACAGCAATATAATCACCACTTTCAAGGTCCAGAAAGTCCAAAATACTTTTTGTGCACAAAAACAAAACAAAAATAACAACTTTATTCAACAATATCTTCTCTTCTGTGTCATTCTCATACGCTGTTTACGTCCAGGTTCTACATCAGAACGCCGACTCATTATTGGCTCCTGCGTCAGCATCACACTCATGCGTCGTGCTGCTCACGTGATCAGATTTGGCCAATACTGATCTGGCATTCGGACGTAAACACAAAAGCCTTCACTGAGCTTACTGCGGCAACTATGTTAGGATAATGACAGGGAAGAGAACAGATTGTTGAATAAAGTCGTTATTTTTGTTTTGTTTTTGTGCACAAACAGTATTCTCGTCACTTCATAACATTAAGGTTGAACCACTGCAGTCACGTCAACTGTTTTAACAATGTCTTTAGTATCTTTCTGGACCTTGAAAGTGTTGATTATATTGCTGTCTATGGACGAGTCATATACCTATCGGATTTCATCAAAAATATCTTAATTTGTGTTCTGAAGATGAACGAAAGTCTTACGGGTGTGGAACGACATGAGGTGAGTAATAAATGACAGAAATTTCATTTTTGGGTGAACTAACCCTTTAAATTACTTTAAGGAAACAAAATCCACTATTTACACCAACAAGCAGCACATAAATAATGATAATGATAATTAATGATAATTAAAATAATAAATAATGATAATTGTTTATTTAAAGTTAGTAGTTTTCTAAAATTAAAACTGATGATTCACTTTCTGAATGTTTTCACACACAGCTATGATATGATTTCAGAAGAATTAAAATATAGCAAATTCTACAGAAGAAAGAAAGTTTTGAACGACATGATAGTGAGTACATGATGATAGTATTTATTATTTGGATAACTATCCATTTAAATCTAGCCATTATTTGAGTAGAGATGTACTTAAAGCAATCAAAAAAGCAAAATATGACATTTGTATGAAATATTGCGTAAAGGGTACTAGATTTTGTATTAGTATCATTATACATGACTAAATACAGACTTAAATCTTACCTTAACTTAAGTCCGCCTTTTTTCCAGGATTCAACTATAGTACTGTAGTAGCAATCTGTAAATCATTCGTCCAAAAAAGGAAAATGACATGTAATTAAAACCAGTAGTAACAGTGTTTTTCAGCAGAAATTAAAGACATAGACACGGACACAATCACTTACTCAGAGAATCACTGCTGAGTGAGAGGTACTGTAAACTAGCATGACTTTTTTTTTCAGCATACGGCTGGACATTTCCTGACTACCGAACAATTTCTCCCTGTTCTTATTCCCTACATATTCCAACCACATGTAAAAGTATCCAAATATTTATGGAGACAATCAGGTGTGCCAGAGATTTTTTTATAGGGTTCAGGCTCTACTTTTAGCCCTTAAAAATGAAACATTGAGTATGTCAGCGGTGTAGTGCGACTAAAGGCCTGTAATTGTGATTGTTTCAATGACAACGTCCTTTGAAAGCGTTCCAAGAGGAAGCTACTGTCGTTGCTATCAGTCTGAGGAAGAATATACGACCACATTATGTATAAAGCCGGACCCCTGGTTGTCTTTAAAAAACATTACTCCTGGCCTGCTCTCCAGTTTCAGCCCAAGTATTTCACCTCAGTGTAACACAACACCAAGTGATCAACAGATGCCTGGGAAATTATAGCCAAACAACTTTAGTGATGACTTCTGATAATTGCTGTTCTGTTCCACTTAAAATCATGATTATAGGCTGACAGAAAAATATGTGTGGAGTTTCTCCAAACAGTTTAATTGGTCATTGGTCATGTTTATTGTTATATATATTTTTTTTTTAATTAATTTATAATATTAATGCTTTTAAGTGCAGATATGCAGGAAGATAGAAAATCAATTTGTTAGGGCTGTTATGCTGAAGTTTATTACTTTAAATGTGCATATGTGTGGATGCTGCACTGAATTGAACATTTTACACGTTCAACATTGAACATTTTTCATAGACGACACAAAACCAAAAGCTGTAAATTAGATGAGGAATCAATTTCCATTTGTAAAGTTATACAAGTTTTTGAATCAAGAGGAAAAAATTTGTGGAAAGTACACATAAAAAAAATTGCTCTTATAACCGTGTAGTTTGGTGCTGTATTTAAGCTCAGGACTGTGTTGACTTTGGCTCTACATGCCTGTCAGTAGCTATATATATATATATATATATATCACAATTCGTGGAAAATAGATTGATTAGCACTGCCACTGTAAGAAAAACCCTGAAATAAAAAGACGTTCATAAAAATCTACTTGTGAGGGATGGCGTATGCATGGAGCACTCTTGTTAAGTTAATGAAATAAGTTCCAGACAATGTTCAACATTACCTCCCTCAGTTCTGTCCTCTGTGGTTGAGTTTTGGAGGTAGCCACACCCAGGCTGGCCATTGGCTCAGTGCTGCAATGAGGACATTTAAACTGTTTGAAGGCAGAGAGTTGGAGGACTCCCCGGGACATTGCTGGTCAGGAGGGCCCTGAATGCCTAGTCTGAGCTTGTAAACAGGTGCTTGCAGTAATAGGCGTCAGTCAGTGAGCAGGGATATTACTGTGGCAGGGAATATTCTGGGGTAAGACATCTGCAGCTTCACTATTGCCTGTGCATGAACTTCTTACTTTTTTACAGCCATGAAAATGTTCTATTTATTTGACATTAAATTATGTTATGATGTTTGTGAGGGTGGATATCATGCAGTGAATTTTAAAAACTTTAATTTTATTAATAATTGCTTAGTAATTGTTTTTTCTAATTTCCCAATTCTTGCTAATTATACACTAAACATGTTTTGACAGGCAATTTAATATGTACTTTATGATAAAATCTAAATTAACTAGTTTTATTAAAGTGAAAAATATTATTTAAAACGTCTGAATCACATTAAAGTAATTTATTTTTAATAGTCAGATCAGATTAAAACTAAAATTTTTGTTTATTTTTAAGTGCTAAATGTTCATGCTCAGTACTAAGAACCATTGCTAAATGTATCCTTTTTAGATAAATATATTGAAAGCATTGACAGCGATTCATATTTGTGACCCTGGACCACAAATCCAGTCATAAATCGCACGGGTATATTTGTAGCAATAGCCAACAATATGGGTCAAAATTATCGATTTTTCTTTTATGCCAAAAATCATGAGGATATTAAGTAAAGATCATGTTCCATGAAGATATTTTGTTAATTTCCTACCGTAAATCCATTTTTGTGAGTGGATATGCATTGCTAAGGACTTCATTTGGACAACTTTAAAGGTGATTTTCTCAATATTTAGATTTTTTTGCACCCTCAGATTCCAGATTTTCAAATAGTTGTATCTCGGCCAAATATTGTCCTGTCCTAACAAAAGCTTACTTATTCAGCTTTCAGATAATGTATAAATCTCTGTTTTGTGGTCCAGGGTCACATTTGTCATTTGGGACAATAATCTCTGGTTTGAAAGTACAAACAGCTTCAATTCATTCAAAAGTGGTCAATAAAAACCTTAAAATGACCAGTTGATTCATAAATCTTGTAGAGCAATGGGTGTCCCAGTCTTGACAAGATAACATATGTGTCCCAATGGACAATGCATAATAGTGGAAAAATATGTTTGAAGTCAGGTGATGCCTGGGCAGCACGATTTGCACACTAAAGCCTTTCTTTCTTTGTTATAGTTTGACAAATACTGCTATAACAGAAAAAATATGGTTGTCATCTACACTCTCTCTATTTCCTGCTCGTTCTATCTCTAAATTTTTTTTTTTTCTGAGGCATATGCGTAGTACTTAACCTATTCTGACCCCACTTTTACACAAGATCTAAGCAACATCCCCTTCGTCTGCCAGATTAGGAGGAAACGCTACTGTGTTGGCTTCAGGTATTATCAGAAGCCCAGATCAGATGAACAGCAGATGTTGCACGCAGCCCACTGTAGGTTTACTATACGCTGCCTGCACATAACACATTACAGGCTAACAGAATCAGTTTTTGGGCATCTGAAAGATCCTCTAAGGCTGCTGTGGTTTCATTCCCAGTGGTACATACTGAGGAGAGGAAATGAGTCTGTACCTAGACTTAAGCTTAATTGCTTTCAGCTCTCATCAGCTGAAGAGCAAAGGGGAAAATCACTAGTGCTGCATGTTTGCGGCTTGCAGTCTGCACTCCTCACCTCTCTGCCTCTTCTCTCTCTCTGCATCGGTAAGCCCTGAATCTCCTTCCTAATGGTGCAACTGGGGCTCCGCTTCAGATGCAGAGGAACAGACTGTCTTTGTCTTTTTCCTAATGCGTCTCGGGAGAGGAGAGGGCACGGCACAGTCTGGCTCTCTGTTTTCCCGCCCTCTACCTCACTCAATTTATTCCCCTCTCAGAATGTGATTTATGCTGTTCACAGTCTGTTTGTATGCCTTATTGCTTGTAAGTCTTTGCCCTTGTAGTTCCTAAAAGCCATGAATAAGTCTCAGTCACAGTGTTGAAAGACTATGTTTTGACTTGGTGTTGAGATCCAACAGAAAACAGCCAACGGCCACTTCTGCATCTCTTCTATGTCTTGAACCAGGCTCTGTTAAGCATCCTTTCCACTATTTGCTGTTGCAGGGATTTCATTGGGCATGGCTTGCTGAATTGTTCACTGGGTATAGAAAAGAAATTTTCAAACATTACTGTATCCAAATGGACATTATCTTGTAAAACTCAAGGTGATTCTTGAATGTTCTATCTACACTACACAAAAAAAGGCATAAAATAAGAATTATTTTCAAAGAATATATCTTTTAAAGTTATTACTATTATATTTTTCTAGTTTTAACTATAATGTTTATGATGAAAAAATTCTTAATATTAACTATTAGTTATTCTAATATCTTATGCTAATTTTGCTAGAAGAAATTCAGAAAATTTATCTTTTTTAAGGATATTGTACTGTACAATTGTAATTGTAGTTGGTTACTGATTCCAAATGACAAAATTGTATTTAGTAACGTAATCCGTTACATTACACATTCAGGACTACTTTTTGATTACTTTTAGATTACTTTCGAGCTAACTTGTTTATCATATTGATTTGAATAGGGTAATCTTGTACCATATTGATATAAAAATACAAAGAGAAAGAAAATATATTCCATCCTTTATCAAAACATGAAGTGCATTAAATATTACATTTCGTCAGGGTTTCCCAGACTGGGGTTCGTGAAGGAGGGGGTTTGTGAGTTTAATGAAAAGCTAATAATTTAATGAATCATACAAATGAAATGTAAGATGTAAAATAAAAATAAATAATTCAATAAAACACTTACTAAAAAAAAAGATTAAATAATTTTTATCACTGACCTGACTTAAGCTGCGTTTCCACCGCAGGAACTTTCCCCAGGAACTAGGAACTTTGGGGTGGTACTCGGTGTGTTTCGACCACAGGGTCTAAATGAAGTCCTGGGTAAAAAATTCCCCCTCAGAAACTTTTTCAAATTTCCGGAACTTTCGGGGGTGAGCCTTGGGCGCTGAACATGCTGATTGGTTGAGTTCACGCAGCATTTTGATTGGTTGACTCCACACAGCATTTTATTTCAACCATCGTTTTTTTAAAGTCTGTTGCGGTGCGTGCAGTAAGAGTTGTTTGCTATTCGAATTAATAATGGAGTTTAAAAAATACGACCGAGGGACTGACGATGAGGTTCAGGCTTTATTAAGCTTATATGCGGAGGACGAAATCCAGCGGGAACTTGAAAATCGCGCGCAGTCCTACGTCACTGGTCTATTTTCAAGGTACTTGAGACCGCTATGGAAACGCAGCTAGCAGTAGGCCTGGGAGGAAAAAAGTTCCTGGGACAAATTGTTCCGGGTAATTTTGGTGGAAATGTGGCTTTATTACACTGTAAACCCTAACGCTCAAAATAATTAGTTTGAGTAGGACAAACTTAAATTAAACAAATTAGTTCAGTCAAATTAACTTTTATGAGTATTTAGCACTTTCCTTTTCTTTCGAGTTCACAGAACTGATATATTTTAAGTAAACTGAACTGTTTCATTGTTTTGAGTTTTATGAACTCATTTCTTTTAATTGAGACGAAATTAAGTTTAACTGAAACTGGGCTGGGATTTCTATTTCCCAGCATGCTTTGCCCATGGCACTCGAAAGGCAGAGTAAATGCTAAAATTAAATGTTATATAATTTTTTTTTGTGCAAGATTAATGTTGGAGATTTGGTAGTGATTAATGTTTTGTTATTAGAAGAGTTTCTGTTAATGTGCAAATCTCAGGTGGTACTTCAAGTAAATATTTTAGGTCAAAGAGTTTCAGCTGACAAAAAAGTTGGGGAATCTCTGCATTGCATGTACTGTAAATATGAAATGATGTGAATTTGTACATTTAAAAAAAAAAAAAAAAGTAACTGTAGTCTGATTACAAGTACTTTACAATGTAATATAATCGAATTGCCAGTACTTAATTTTTGGAATCTGATTACGTTTATCACATTTATATATATTTTTCAGTGTAGCCCATTGGGTGAGAATCATGAGATAAAAATAAGATGTTGAGAGTGCAACATCTTTCATGAGAAATGAATGGAACGTGCTCAACAATTTTTATGTCATGCTTTGGCCAGTTACATGCAAAATGTGGGCAATACGTATTTTGTGGTTTTTGCAGGGCAATTTGTATTGTCTGTTCAATTACTAGTGATAGAAACAGAGCATCTTCTTTACTGCGTTTATGTATGTGCATGCAGTCTCACACATCCCCTCCGTAGCTATGGAAGAAGAAAGTTGGCAGGCTTTTCCAGTGTCCTCTCCAAGATAAATAAAAGAGCAAAAAGAAACGGCGCACATGAAATAAAAGCCTCTGACAGAAAGCAATAAACGAGACCCTCAAAGGGCCTTGCAGCTCTAGCATGTGTGTGGGTGTCTGGGCCTGTGATGTGGGCTACGGCAGGACGGTCCACTCCATGCCTCAATACTGCACCATCCAATCTAATTATCATCAGAGAGTCTGTGAGGTCATGGAGAGACTCTCCTGCCTGTTTGAGCTCAGTGGATAAGTGTTTAAATATTACCCAGTGTGTTGAGTATTCTTATTATGATGCATCAATTAGAAGAGATTATGTAGAGGGAAATACTTTGTTCCAGTATGAGTCACAGATGTGAATGGCTTTAAATCTACATAAAAACACATGTTATTCCCCCAAATAGACACAAATTGCTTAATAGACTTGTACAAACTGTTTCATATGAACTGTGTTCTTGATTTGTTGTGTGGTTACTGTTAGGATTATTGTTTTGCTCTGTGTGGACATTTTGTTTGGGCTATTGATGTTGTTTTTGAAGTTGCACATTTATATATATATATAAATGTATATCTGGGTTGCATTGACAACACTGTAAAAATATGAGTTTAATTTTAACTGTAAAATATCGTAAAACGCTACGAAAAAAAAAAACTGTTAATAGGTTAACAGAAAATTCCTGTACTATATACAGGGAAAAACTGTAAAAGATCTTACCGGATATTTTTTATCGGAAAATACTGTTAAATGTACAGTATACAAAAGGCAAAACAAATGATAATTTACAGTGATAAACTGTAAACTGACATTCCCAGAATTCCCTGTGTGACACTTCACATTTGAAAGTATTTTGTTTAAATAATTATGTTTCTTAATAGTTTTTGTTATCATTCATGCACATTTGGGTTTTATGTTGCATCTTCTGTTGTTTAATGAATGTTTATTGCATTATTTTAATGTCATGTGTTACCATGATGGTGTTTTGTGTGCATTGTTGGATTTACCGGTTCAATATGCAGTTTTCTTGTTTGTAAATTACAGTTTTATACTGTAAAATTTACAGGTTGTTCTGCAAATATGCTTTTTTACTGTATTTTTTTATTCTGGCAACCACAGCTGCCAGGATTTTTTTTTTTTTTCTGTAAAAACATTTATGTTCAACAGTGAAGAATATATTGGCTGGCGAGACATTTTGTATTTAGTGAATGATTCATATTGCTTTAATAGTTTATTTAAAGTTATTATTTGGAAATTTATGAGCACAAAATGGCCGTTAGAAGTCTTCCCAGCCTAATGCAATGGAATAGCTGTCCACATCTGCAAAAGAGAATCTGTCAAAAACAATAGCCGCCAGCACTGTTTTCTTCTCAGTTGGTTGATCCGTACGGCATGAGCTTTAGATTTTTTCTGTGCTTCTGTTCACATTTCTACCTTGGTCCTGAGGGAGTGCTCTGTCTTCTCATTTCTGCATTTCTGTCATTCCACATCTGCTTCTGGACTTTGATGTGTGTTGTTCCGTGTTTATATTTAAGCGCCACATTTACAAGGATTTTCTTAATGTTCAAAACAAGGCGTGGGATGAATAAATGACAAATTCAATGACACTGAGTAACGGGGTGCAATGTGGTGCTGAATTTTTAAGCCATTTGTCAATATCCCTTTATCACGTTTATATGTTGTGATTGATAAAAGGACATAATTCAAATCCATAAGGGAAAAGTGGCCTATAGACATTAATCTTTTGTTGTCACAGGTTATGCAGTGTCAGTGAAACCATCTGGCTGTAAAAGCAGAGGAGATGACTGTCATTTTAGGTCCTGTAGGCTCTCAGGGGCCCTCGCCTTTGCATTGCATAATAGCTAGATATATGTGTCTCTATGCGTATTTCTTATTTTTTTTTTTTTTTTTTTTTTCAAGTTCTATATGCTGTCTAGCTACAACAATCAGATGCATGTAAATTAGTTTTTTGATTTATAATTTTATTTTTATATACTCTTTCTCTCTCTGTCTCTCTCTCTCTCTATATATATCCATGTATCCATGTATCCATCACAATAGATACTTAAACAGTTATTTAAAAAATTAAAAAAAAATTTAATATTTTAATTCTATTATTTGATATAATTTAATATGTATTATTTAATTTTTAAATACATTTATAATACATTTTATAGCTGATTTAGTTATATAAGAATGCTGTAGGCTAATTTATCAAGTAATTTATCTGCCGTATATGATTCTAATTAACTTTAGTATACACCACATGATCAGTCTTTAAAGAGAAAACCCTTTTTTCCACATCAAGATTCGCAGACCACACAAGATTCACAGACTACTTACTGGTAATGAATTACATTAACGTATGCTGGGGCCCTGCTTCATGCTGGTGCTCAGGAGAAGAAGGTTATTTTAATTCACAGTTTAGTTTTTAAAACAAACAAGTCCCAGGTGGCTCTTTCAAACCATGCATTTTCTCTTTTGTAAAAACTTCACTTTACAGAGATGTATTAAAAGGTTTGAATGACATCATTGTCACGGGGATTACATCATTTAGTTAGAAGGGTTCTCTGCTCCCAGAAGCCCTTGTGGTTGTGGATGTGCAATTAATGGTTTTGATGGAATGTGCTTGGCAAACATACGGTCTGCCCAGTTCCTATACTGTAGGATCAGACATCTATAACACTGGCCTTGTAAAACAGACTTTGCTCCATTAAACATAATGTGATGTCTTGCGCATTGATTTTCATGTGTGTAGCATGCAAATCAAGCTCCTTACTGGAAGGTGAGACCGCAAACCATAAGGAAAGTTTGATATTTTGAGAAAGAGATGCTTGTAAATTCAACCACACAATCATCATAAGATTCTTTTGCTTTCTTTCAGAAACCATGATTGTTAGATTCAGCCGGCTGAAGAGAGGTCTCTTTCTACTGGGGATGCTCTTTACGGTGTCCCATCTTGTGCTGTCCGAGGAGGTGCTTCCTGCAGAGAAAGAAGTCACATTCAGCCATGTCTACAGGATTGACTCTGGTTGTAAGCAGGGTTCTCAGGCGGGACAGCTGTCCCAGGACCAGGCCTCAGAAGGACAGTTAGTCACAGTGAATGGAGAGAATGACATTGTCTTTAAACACAACATACGTCTACAGTCGGCTGGTTGTGGATGTGCAGATTCGGAGGATTTCAAAGCTCTGTTGTACCGTGTAAATGGCCTGGAGGAGGAAGTCACCTACCTAAAGAGCCAGTGCGCTCAGGGCTGCTGCAGAGGAGGGTCAGGTAGTACTAACCTAAGAGATTATTCTGTGATTTTGACAAACTAAAAATCAACCTACCTTAGTTAGTAGTGCACAGTTGGGGGGGCGGCACAGTGGCTCAGTGGGTAGCACCAAAGACTATAGATATAGAAAGACGGTTCACTCCTATTACTTATGAATGGGAGAAACTGCAACACGCAATATGGCAGAATATGTCCTGCCTTCTAAATAAACGAGCCAATCACTGATTGATAAAGTCATTGCATCACTGCAGCTGTCGTTAGAAGATTCGGTTCCCATAGAAACCTAAAACTTGCGCTTAGGACTACACATGCTCATTGGTTGGTCTAGCCTGAAAAATAAGCTTTTTTAACGCTATTTGAGCATAAGAAACAACATTTATGGGACAGTTCATGTCAGATTTTGTTGCTGGTTTGAAATATGTTATTTAATTGTGAGTTCACCAAGCAGTTTTTGAGATTTCAGGATTCCCCCATTCAAATAGATAGGACTTGGTCTTGGATGCCCGAAATAGCTGCCTGGAGGCGTTGCAAATATGGCCACCAAGTGAAAAGACTTTCCTTGAAAGGGACTTTGGTAGCACTGTCATTTCACAGCAAAAAGGTCCCCGGTTCGAGTCCTGGCTAAGCCAGGAGTCCTTTCTGTGTGGAGTTTGCATGTTCAGTTTGCATGTTCTCCCTGTGTGGGTGCTCCGGTTTCTCCCATAATCCAAAAATATAGGTGAATTGAAGATGCTAAATTGTCCATGTGTGTGTGTTAGTCCCAAGCCATGTAATGGGGAGGGTTGGGGAAGGACTTAGCAACCTACCCTGGAAAAAAAATCATTGCCAAGAAAATTCATGGACAGTCTCTTGCTTATGGCAAGAGATGGCCATAGAATCACCAAGAGTTGGATGCCACTGAAATGGTAATAGAAAGATAGTGCATAGTTGAAAATTTTAGTGCGTAATGAAAAAAGTCCAAAATGCATTGTCTTACCAGCCTGTCTAATTACATATTACATCTGTAATATAGACTAACTTTGTATGTGATCAGTTACATTTGGCCGGAATGATCAGGAACGTCATTCTGGCACCTTCGATTAAAAATACTACTACTACTACTAATAATAGCAGAGTTGTATGTTATTTTGAATTTAGAATGCAGAATTTTAAGTTAGAATGCATTGAATTTAGAATTTTATGTTTCAGTTCTATTTTTGAATTTAAACTGAATTTGAATTGAGGTATCAAACAGGACCTAGAATTGAAATTCAAATTTGAATTTAGAATTTTTATAAGGCAGTACCATTGAACAAGATAAAAACATGTCAAGAAAGTTGATTGTTGTCTTGACAGCCTTGACAGCCTTCATATCTTGCACCAGAATCACAGATTTTAGGGTTCCCCAACCTATGAAATCTCATTTAACCCCTGTCTTTTATGTGATGTTTTCTTAACAATAAGTTAAGACTATTCTCCTTTGCTAGGTGTGGACACCAGCTGCAGTGGGCATGGCACGTACCAGCATGACTCTTGCAGTTGTAAGTGTAACCCAGGCTGGGAGGGTCCAGACTGCTCCATCTCATCCTGCCCTGATGAATGCAATGATAACGGCCGCTGTGTTGACGGACGCTGCGTTTGCTATGAAGGCTACACCGGCCATGACTGCAGCCAGCTCACATGCCCTAACGACTGCAAAGATAAAGGCCACTGTGTGGATGGCAAATGTGTGTGCTTTAGTGGATTCTCAGGAGAAGACTGCAGTGTCGCGACCTGTCCGAATGACTGCATAGGTAATGGACGCTGTGTGGATGGACAGTGCATCTGCGATGAGGGATTCTTTGGAATCGACTGCTCCATGGGTAAGATTGTCTTCAGTGTGAAAATGTGAAGTTGGTTTACAGAAAAAAATATATATAATTGAGTGTCTATTTACACCACCTTGCTGGCAGAGGCTATTTACACTAACTCCGCCCACTATTGTCTGATTGTACCAGATAAAATTACAAAAAAGAAGTCCTACTGATAACATGAACAGTGGTACGTGGCATTGATGCGACCGACGCCAGTTCGAATCCGCCTTTTTTCGAACAATATTCGAAAAGTGAAAACAAAGGGCCTAATGGGCATTTATTAGTAGAAATAATGTGTTTAACAGGTAGGGTTAGGTCTAGGGTTAGGGGAGGGCTTTAGGGATAATATCCCAATAAAAATCTGTTTTTGATTTTAACAAATATAGTCATATACACTGAATATGTTATTCATGCATACTGTTTTATAATGTACCACAATACAGTGAGGTGCAAATAATGCCTGCCACTATTTGCACTACGTATATAGGCTATAGCATCTTTACACTTAGTGCAAAGAAAATGCTGTTATTTTCACTTAGTGAACACACTAATAAGGGTCATTCTCTTTTTAATCAGAATACCCTGATTGCGTTGTATGTGCGTGATTCACAAAAATAACCTATTAATTATAGTGGTTCATTCAGAATTTGAACTACACTGGTCATGCTATTTGCTATATTTACCTAAAAAAAATCTTACATTAAGTAAATTATGCTGAAAAAATGACTAAATATTTGCTTGATTTTTGTAGTTTGTTTTGGCTTGCTTACTTACTATTCTTAAAGGATTAGTTCACTTTCAAATGAAAATTAGCCCAAGCTTTACTCACCCTCAAGCCATCCTAGGTGTATATGACTTTCTTCTTTCTGATGAACACAATCGGAGATATATTAATAAATATCCTGACACATCCGAGCTTTATAATGGCAGTGAGCAGGATCAACAAGTATGAGCTGAAGAAAGTGTCTCCATCCACATCCATCCATCATAAACGTACTCCACACAGCTCCGGGGGGTTAATAAAGGCCTTCTGAAGCGAAGCGATGCATTTGTGTAAAAAAAATATCCACATTTAACAAGTTATGAAGTAAAATATCTAGCTTCCGTCAGACCGCTTTCCGTATTCAATTTACGAAGAAAGTGTAAAACTCTCGCAGTTCAAAAAGCTTGCGCTACATCCTACGCCTTCCCTATTCAACTTACGGAAAAAGTTTAACTGACGCAACACCAGTTCCGTTTTTTTCATAATTTGAATACAGAAGGCAGCCTTGCGGAAGCTAGATATTTTACTTCATAACTTGTTAAATATGGATGTTTTTCTTTCAAAAACGCATCGCTTCACTTCAGAAGGCCTTTATTAACCCCCCAGAGCCGCGTGGAGTACGTTTATGATGAATGGATGTGGATGGAGGCACTTTCTTCAGCTCATACTCGTTAGTATCGCTCACTGCCATTATAAAGCTAGGATGCGTCAGGATATTTATTAATATAACTCAGATTGTGTTTATCAGAAAGAATAAAGTCATATACACCTAGGATGGCTTGAGGGTGAGTAAAGCTTGTAATTTTCATTTGAAAGTGAACTAATCCTTTAAGTTCTGGCAACTTACAACTTCCAGGAACACAAATAATGCATCTCAATCAAGTTTTTCTATTACAATATACTCATCTTTTTAAGTTGAGCCAACAAGCCACATATGAGTTAGATCAATGCAAATTAATGCATTTAAGAAAAAAAGCATATGATGAGAAACTTTGTGTAATAAAATACAGCTCATGCCTCTCAAACTTACATGTATGCTTTATTTGCGAGGATTTTGCAAGATAACAAAGTGAGGGGCAACTTTTCTAGTTCAAGCTTCGACATTGTGCAAACTTTACAGAGTAAATTTACTGCTACTCCTATACTTTTCCAATAAATGCTTATATAAGAGCTAATTGAACACTTTGAGGTAGTTCATTTGCTCGTATTAACTCTCTTTTTCAGTCTCCTGCTGGAAGAAAACAGTAAAAGATAGGCCTCATTAGCACAAGGGAATTGTTTTTCATCAATCCTTTTCTGTTCCATGCATTTCGCCCTTAGACTTTCAGATAGAATTGGAGTGCCTCAGAGTTGGAATGCATGGATAGATGAGCTGAGTTTCAAAAAATATTAGCCATGGCCAGAGCCTTAGGGTGTGACATATCATCTGTGTTAACACTTCTGAAATGGCTTCTTAGGGGAGTTAGGGCACAGTGTAATTTACTCCAAGAATGATAATAGTAGGGAGTTAAAAGCAAGCACTGCAAACTAGTCAAACAGATCAATTTAGCTGTTACATTCTCATGATCTTGACACTAATTGGCCTTGGAATATTACTTGAGGGTTTCAGCTGTCCATAACTTGTCTGAAAGATTTTCCATATCTAACGCTATAGGGAACAGCCATCGTTAATAAAACACACTCGTCCGTGCGTATGTGGGGATGTCTAACTTGTAAAATCTTATGAGGATTCTAGGATGATGATTTAAAAGTTATACAATGAACACCAGAAGCAATGAAAAATATAGGGGGTATTATATTAAGGCCCTGTTTCCATCTGGTGTTAAGATGTGTTTTGGTCGATCGGATCACAAGTGGATGAGTGGATAAATACAGATGTAAATGGGGTGTAAAATATTTTGAGCTTGTCCACTTTCGACCACTTTCAGAGGTTGTCAAAAATGCATTTGATCGGATTGCTTTTGTAGTGGAAACACTCATGTGGTCGAACCGCCACAAAAGTCCGCCTACTCTAGGCGCTCTAGCCAGATGGGACTTTAAACTTTGTCAGCTGAAGACCCAAGTTTGGTTTGAAGATGAAAAACGTACCAAGCACAATGTTCTCTCACCATTCTCAGTATTTCACAGCATTCGGGGTGGTATAGCGGCTATCAGAGCAGAAATGAAAGCTGCTGCTCTCCGTATGTTTCTCCGAGTGTGTTCATATGTAAATTCCGCGAACTTATTTTGTCCATTAGATCGAAACATCTGAAAAAACCCATACATTTACCTGCCCATAGACCCTCCCCTCGAAGAAATCAGGACAGAAGTGGTTGAAAGTGGACAAAAGAGACGGATTAAAATGTGGAAACGGATATGTCTCCCTCGTCCACTTGTGATCCGATACCAGGTGTAAACAGGGCCTATGAGGTGTTTATTAGGGTTTGAATGTTTTAGTACTTTTAATACCCAAAACAATGTCCAAAATTATTTTTATGCATCATTATTATATCATGCGTCTGGCAGAACAGAGTAAAAATGAACAGAAATGTGTGAATATGACGTTTTTGTATAACAGAACAAACAGAATATTCCTTTCAAAACCCTTCTACAATACATTATTACAAAATTATTTATACAAAAATGCAATACAAAACAATAATATTGTGAAAAATTAATACAGTTAAGTAACTCTTCTATTTTAATATATATATAAATGTAATTTATTCCTGTGATGCTAAGCTGAAATTTCAGCATCATTATTCCAGTCTTCAGTGTCACATGATCTTTCAGAAATCATTCTAATATGCTGATTTAAGGCTAAAATATTTTCTTATTATTATCAATGTTGAAACCCGTTGTGCTGCTTAATATTTTTGTGAATGCTTTTTTGGAAAATGTTTTGATTAATAGAACATTTGAAATAGGAATTGATCAATTTAAGGCGTCCTTGCTGTTTAAAAGTATTCATTTCTTCTTCATTTCTCAATAACAACAAAATTTGAACAGTAGTGTACTGTATAAATAAAGAAATTTGTGTTCCAGGCCTAGGCTGACTGGATTATGTGGAAGCGATTTCAAACCTACACAGATTAGACCTGTGTGAAAAAAACAGAGAAAACACCATGAAACAATTCTACGTTAATCGTAAATGTGGTTGATCATCAAAAGGTCAGTGTGGCAACTTTGTTCTGACCACAATGAGTCTAGTGGGTTTTGGTGGATGTCTTAATGGCAGATCAACACAGTGCAGATGTTGAAGATTAGATTTACCTTCTGTGAAAACAACTGCTGCTGCCACAGGCTTAGACACTGCATAAAACGTCTGTACAGCTTTGTTTTATAAAAATAAAATGATTGTGACATCATAAAAATGTATATTTATTACAGATCACAATAAAGTACAATTAAAACTGCATTTATGGTTATTTAAAGATACTTTAAGTGTCAGGCTGATGTTTCTCTGCCTAGAAGAACCACTGCTGTTGATTTATGTGTTTCCAATTCCAAACAGAACTGTGTTGTAATTGTAATTTAATTGCTTTGGTTATCCCATACAATCGATCAGTGGGAACATGCATTTCCGGCACTTATGCTTTCTTTCCAGCTGGCTGATGATAATTCATTAGTTCTGCTGGCCTTTTGGGGTATTATTTACGGTTGAAATTGTTATTGGCAAACCCTGGAGAGAACGGCGGGAATGGCCATATTAACTGCCACTGGATGGAAAGGCTCCTGTAGAATTGAAGGAAAACATTCGGCTTCCTTCCCCCTCGCCATGTGGAGCAATGTCCAAACCTGCTGTTCATTCTTTCCTGGGTAATGCGGTCTCCACAGCACCCTTTTTCACCCCCTCATGGATTTCCCTGATTTTTTCCCCCTCTAACAGTGTTTCCTTAAATCCACCGTAAGCCGGTGGGTAATGTGTTAATGGAAACTTCGCTCCCTGGGCTGCTGACTGTCTGTCTGACTCTGGGGCCCTCGGTTTGTTACTGGGGCCTCCCTGTTTTCTTCCTCCTCTGATGTGCAGTTTTTCAAATCCCTACTTATTGATGGAAGCTTGACCACAAAGTAACCAGAGTGAAAATGTAAGATCTCCCTAAAATAGCCAGCTAAGATGTTCAGTAAACCTCAGGATCACCTGGTATTTGGCAAGATGAGCTGCAAAAATGTGAACAAGCTTAAGAAATGAAAGAAGAGAACTGGGAAATAGAAACTCTTAAAGGGATAGTTCACCCAAAAAAATAAAAATTCTGTCATTATTTTCTCACTTTCATGTCATTTCAAGATTGTCTGACTTTCTTTCTTCTGAGGGACACAAAATCTGAAGATTCTTTTAAAGTCCCCCTGTGGTGAAAATCAAGTTTTTAATGTTGTTTATATGTCTATGTGGTGTTTTTAAAATGCTTTAAGACAAACCATGTGCAAATTCATAAATCAACACCATTGCTGAGTATTTTCTCTTTAAAACTGCAGTGAACCAAAGACAGTTTTAAAAACACGGTTTGAAATCGCTGGTGTCTATGACGTCACAAACTACCTTGTAACCAATCACGTCAACGTGCCGGCGGGCTTTAGCATATCATTAACTGACAAGGAAACAAGGAAGTCTCAAAAGAAGCCAGGTTATCCCGGAATATTTTTCTGTTGATATGAAAAAATCGGGTAGATATAATGGGTGTATTATGATGTTATGATGAACTATATGCCTTTCTCCACTGATGTTCTAAGTTGTTCAAAGCGTTGGATACTGATTTTACAAGGCAGCTGTTTGACTCTGAGGTGGCGAACGAGAACATGGTTTGTGTAACATTAGCAACACATTATTAGCTGTTTGATAACATAGTCAAGCAGAAGGCTAATCGTATTAATTACCGTTAAGTGTCCGACATTGTAAAGAGCGATACCATTGTGCAGCGTTTACCTCAGTAAGTTGACCAAGTGGATCTCTAAGTTGGTGTGAGTGAGTGGAGGCGGGGCTAATTTGCATATTCATGGTTCTGCATATACTAAATGAAGCAAGGGTGTAGAATTACATTCAACCAAGTTTCACAGGAAAAAAAGCTTAAATATGTCATTTTGGTGATCTAAGGTGAGTTTTAAGGGATAAAATTATTGACTACAGGGCGACTTTAAATGTAATTAAAGGATTAGTTCACTTTCACTTTCAAATTATCAGGAAAATTTTAGATGAAAGTGAACTAATCCTTTAAAGCATCATAAATGTATCATAAAAGTGGCCCACATGACTCAGGGTACAAGTCTTTTGCAGTTCGTGTGATTAAAAAAAAACAAAATGTATTTAGTTAATGAAAATACCCCAATGTTATCTGATGTAAAAGAATGCTTATGAACTCCCTGTGGTTACAACATTGTTTTGTACATCAGTTCTAGGACCAAAAGGCCTCCGTCTGATCAAAGTCACAGATGTATCTCTGCTGGTGGAGTGGGAGTCTGTAAGAGGAGCCGAGTACTACATCCTGTCCTACTATCCAAAGGGAGACGAGGGAGCCATTAAAGAGGTCCAGGTGGAAAACACGAAAAACTCCTACCTAATCACAGGCCTCAGACCCGGAGTCACGTACATGGTGCAGGTGTACGCTGTCATCAGGGGCATTAACAGTGAATCTGATGAGATAGTGGCTACAACCGGTAAGATTAATTGCTTTAAATGCTACAGATATACTTGTAATCATGCAGTATTAGGCGTTTATTTATTTATTTACAGCTTAAAATAGATTTTATGTCTTTGTAAACAAAAGAAATAGTGGTATTTGTGTTAACCATAATGCCAGATGTAACTAAGTTTGTAGAGTTCAATGAATAGAACACATTTTCATGGAAATGAATGTTTGCAGTTGTGCAACAATGGGAAGAGCACTACAACATTTTGATGTGGTCAGTCTTACATTCCCTTACAGCACATTGAGAAAGTGCTCATCATCTGGATGTGATGACAAAGATGAATGGTCAGCATGGGACATTGTCAGTCACTGGTTAACAAATAGTTTGAAAGTAAGCATTTCCTTCACAGAGATGAAAAGGGCCAACTCAGTCTGAAGTGGTAGAATACATGGCTGTAACTCATTTCTGTCATCTGTTGGCAGAATGTTGAAGACAGATGCTTGTAAGAGGAGTACCAGAGACATCCAATCAAAAATATGAAAGAAACAGCATTTGGACTTGCATTAATTTGCATGATTTGCCACCTAAAAGTGTCACTGCAGCAGAATCACTGTAAAATTAAGTAAAAAAGTTTGGTGGGAGAGTGAGATTTGTTTTTGCTTGTTTTGTTTTTTAACTCCACTGATCTCCATTGATTAATTAATCAAAAGGAATTACATATATTAACATTTGGTAGGAAGAAAACCCAGATTTTATTATTTAAAGGTAGGGTAGGCAATTTTGGAGAGGCTAGCAATAGCAAGCTAGCTTTGAAAGCATGAGATCCCGCCCTCCCTTCAGAGCGTCTCTAAAGCCACGCCTCCTCCAAAACACATGAACGCACACAACAGATTCTACAAAGCGTCACAGGAGACGGCGCTAAATTACCTCATGTCTCAAAGCACATAACATTACAATAATAATGAACGTAAACAACTTACAGAGCTCTTACTTGTGCCACCTGACTGCTGCAGATTCATTTGTCACGGGTTGCCATCTCATAATTATGGTTACGACATGGCGTGAACACAATATAAGCTCATTGTTTTGGTTCAGGAGGAACTGTAAAAGGCGGCTGCTGTTTGTTTGCCGGAAATACATATGTTGATAGGCATGTAGGACATCCTATCATTCCATTCGGACCAAATTTTTTTTGGCCCTGAGACTTCGACAGAACATATGTGTACATGTTTTAATATTTAGACTACTATTATTGATTGCTATCAGGATGTGATACCAATATAGCAAAAAGTGTTTATAAAACAAATTGCCTACCGTACTTTTAATTTATTAAGGCCCGAGCACCGATGGTGTGAGGACCCTATTGTGATTGCTCGGTCAATTCTTCTTCTTCTCCGAAATGAATTGCATTTTTGATGGCCTAAACATGCTCGAAAACTCATGAAACTTTGCACACGTGTCAGAAGTGGTGAAAATTTACGTCTGATATGGGTACAAATCTGATGTACACCTACAAAATTTCAATTAAGCGCCCTTCGCGCTGTTTCACGTACAAGTATGAAATTCAGTAGACACATGTAACAGCCCAATACCTAGAAAAAAATCTGAAAACCCAACAGGAAGTGAGATATTTTGAATTTTCTCTGCAAAATGTTTGCAGTTTTTGCCATTTCCAGACGTTGTACTTTAACGAACTCCTCCCAGAGATTTTATCAGATCAACATCATATTTGGTCAGTCTAATCTAAAGGCTTTTGTGCCGTTAAATTGCGAAGATCTTGAGATTTTTAAGAAAAAATTATCCATGGATGACAAATACATTCAGAGAATATAGGGTAATTCTGCAATACCACTGGTAAACAAGATGTTTGCTTTTGCATGATTCACACCGAGTGTAAAGTGTAAAGTTAAAGACCATTGTCATATTGCACAGTGAAACATAAACAAAAATGACTTTAAGCTGTTTACTGTGCATAACAGATATTGCCCTGATCTGCTTTTCTCTTCAGAGGTCTCTGGTATTGAAGGAATAAAGGTGCTGGGCCAGACAGAGGACTCCATCCAAGTGGACTGGAAGAACCCTGCGATCGCTGTGGACTTCTTCAAATTGACCCATGCTAGCCTTGATGGTCAGGGAGGACAGGAGAACGTGGCAATGAGCCAGGAGGCCAGAACCAAGCACACCATTGTAGGTCAGTCCGTCTAATGCATCCATCTGCTGTCATGGGTCCCTGAGCTTCAGACAGAGTATTTTGAATTCAGTGACTGTGTAGTGAGAACAACATGAATGTGTGTTTTTCAGGCCTCAACCCAGGAACAGAATATCAGATAGGTGTACAAGCGATCAAAGATGAAATTGAAGGCAAGCCATCGTACACCACAGGGGTCACAGGTCAGTAATATGCTTCGTTAGCAATGCATCAAGTGGAAAATAAAATTTATGAGTTTCCACTTTTGTTTTTCCTGTCATAGTGGGGACTTTCCATTGACGTCTATAGGGTTTTTATATTGAGCTAATGATATTTTCTGTCCCCTAAACACAAGACAGAAACCTTTTTGCATTTTTAGATTTTCTGTAAGACTTAAGGTCATACTTTTTTATTATACAACATTAATATTTAATATGTTTATTAACCCGCTTCGTTGTGTCACATTTTATTATTCTTATGGGTACATTTGGTGCACACAATGTAGATGAAACCTGACCTACGTCTGTAAAGAAATTACAACTTTAAAATATACTGAAAGAAATTAAGAAAGCGAAAAATAAAAGAGACAAATAGATGCAGAAATCAGATTATTGTTCTGATGTTGATGCTAGAGATAGCAATCTTTACCACAACAATCTTTTAATGGAGGGAGTCCTTTCATGCTTTCATACTTTACTCTCAGAAAATATTTTCTTCTGAAAGGGTTCAATGTCCAATGGTAGTTAAAATCTTTACAACCCAGTGCGTAAGACAGATATTTTCCTTGTCACCATAAATCAATTAAATTGCTTCCTTGACTGAAAAAACAACAAATCCATTTTATTATTTTACCCAGGGCTATTGAAATGTAGCAGTTCTAACATTTCTTGCTTTGAAAAAATACACATGTCCAAAACCAACAAATATTCATGAAGAACCCTAGAGGCATCGGTTTCTGTATTATTATAGGTATCTTAGTGGCTGGAGCTGCAGATATTTAAAAGGTAGTGCTCCAGTATGCTGTAGAGCTGATAGTCTGCCAACAATGAGATCGTTATACTAACTAAACCTGTCAAATGATGTGGAAATAAATTACTATTGTGGTCTGTAAATCCCCATTAGATGTGTGCAATGATGTCTAATAAAAAGAAATCTTGTGATTTGTGTATGTCTGTGCCTTTTGGAAATGTTGCAGAATAATTCTGATGGACTGCTCATGTAATATTCCCCATATTAAAATGTCAATTAGCCATAGCCCTTAAATCATTAAAAGTAATTTTTCATGTTTTAGGCTTAAATTTCATAGCCTAAATGCTTGAACTAATATTTATGGCTATTTAAGAGCTGTAATATTCCCTGTTTAATATTTATGAGTCAGTGCTTTTGGCCCAATAATAAGATCATCCCTTTATAATTATGGTTAAAGACACAAAATTATGGTTGCAAAGAAAACTTATCATACATAACCACAGTTATGTTCATAGGACAACTTTAATATATCAAATGTAGGGCAGGGAAATGCTAGATTTTGTATTCAGCAGCATCTGGGTCTTTGAATTATTGCTGTAAGCATAAATATAGTTTACTTTGTCAGGCTATTTATATATGGGAATTCAGCTCTTAGCCAAAGGTGGTTGAGATAGATAAATTAGCTGTACTCTGACTCTGCCGATTAGAGTTTGCCAAGTTTCAATCTCAGCCGATCAGTTCGAAGGATGAATGTAGGGCTGTTTTGTCTGAGGAGGCAAGTGTGGTGATGTCTCAGTGTGAAAATAATTGACAGTGTAGTGGAATTTACAGTTAAGACCGGAGGACCAGATATGATGAATAAAGACCAGGAGTCAGAGATGCAATCAAGAAGCTCCTTTATAGTATAGTGAACAGTATCTCCACCTGTCACGTGGAAGACCGGGATTTGATTCCCCAACGGGGAGACCTTGTCCTTGAGGTTGTGGCCTAATGGTTGGAGAGTCAGACTTGTAACCCGAAGGTCGCGGGTTTCGAGTCTCAGTACCGGCAGAAAATGTAGGTGGGGGAAATTAATAAACAGCGCTCTCTTCCAGTCTTATTACCCTAGATTCAGTGTTAAAACTGGACTGGACTAAGTGTATCATTTTCTTTTTTGGTCCGGACCAAAAGAACCAAGAGAATCTAACTACAAGTGTGAACACACCCTAAAAGCTATCGAGCAAATACAAATGGCAGAGCATTGAATAATATTAATATATAAAACAAAAAAGAAAATTCCCTAGGACAACATATTCGAAAATTCGACTCATTAATATCCATGAAAAAAAAAAAAAAAACACGTTTTAAGCCACCAGATATAAATACGTCTTAGATACACAATTTCAACAGTTTTACCATCAATACAGACAAGTTACCATGATACCAGCACCACCAAAAGTAATTAATTGTGTCTGCTTTACTATGAAACACATGCTCATTGTGACACATTTAACAGATGCATAATTTTATCGCAAGTTAGAACAGCCTGAACTGCAACCAGTGACAAACAATAAAAATATGGTGAAATAGTCAACTAACTATGGCCAATTACTTAGCCCTCAAAACATAAAAAAAATAAATCATCATACCTTTAGCTTACTCAGTAGAGCTGCGTTCTTCGTGTCGCAGGAAGTTTGAAGGTCAAAATGTGACTGCGAAACAGACTGTCCTTAACCAAAATGTTGCTATAGTAGCCTAATATTAATGCTAGAAAGCCTATATGCACTTGGCAATTTATTCTTTTTAATATTGTATTTAATCATTGAAATCCATTTTCACATTCATCTTGACTGAGGGTGCAGGATAGTCCGGGATGAGGGGGCGACCCCACCCCCTATGGCACCGGCCCTGGTGTTATTGTACATTTTATATAAAGACCCATCTGATTTCTGTTACCCAATCTGAGCCACAGTGAAATTCTCATTTTCAAAAAGTGCTTGGGTTAGTTTGAATTTAATATCTGACTGTGCCTTTAAATTTAAGGTAGCACTACATCCTTTGAGTCTGTTCCTGACAGCTACAACAGCTATTAGAGGGGCCTCCGGTAGACAGTATTTTCCCTCTGCTCAGCAACTTATGAATTACAGCACCAGTTACACCCACACTTAGTCTCACCAAACCGTAGGAACAGGAAATGGTTTTTCAATGCATCCTCATGGACATGGCATATTTTGTGAATGTGCATCACAGCGAAACCAGAGTGTATATTGTTCTTCTTGTTATCCAATGCAATGTTGGGCGACCATACTCTTTAATGTACAATTCCTTATGTTTTACAACTGAAGCATTCACTGACCTGAGAATGAACAGTGAAATTTACAGATCTGATTGTGGGCTTTACGAGGGCCCCCCAAACTGGTTTCTTTTAGCATCAATGACTTGAACAGCACTGTGGAGTTTTTAAAATCCCTGGGAACCATAAACCATCAACTTTAAATTAAATGAAAAGCCTCTGTAAAAAGAATAAAATTGCTCAATAGGGGATGTTTCTTCTACGATTGAAGACATTCAATCTGCCGCAGACTTTTGTTCTACCCTGAAATCAATGTGCCCTTACCTCCTGCCACCACAAGGGAGTTTAATGCATCATTTGTTCAGTTGAAAGAATCATCGGATCGGACTGCTTCAAAGAACTTAATGTCCCAGAAGTGGGTAAACAAGCCCTCACATCTTGATCAGCACTACTTTAAAGCTTTATCTACCAAGAAGGGCTTTCAAAATCATTAAAACAAATGGTTTGTTTTTCTCTTGAGCAAGGCCAATATTAACTTTTATGTTTTTTAACCTATTAAAAGCTATTACCATAGTGTACATAGTACACTTTGCATTTACATAGTGTACCTATGGTATATAGTTACAAAATATAGTTACAAACACATGCACATCATAACTGTTAGATGCACCAGTTCACAAAAGCATGCAAAGGAGTTTCTCGTGTCTTTCGTACCCCGAGCTCTACATCGATCAGGCATAACATTATGACCACCTTCTTAATATTGTGTCGGTCCCTCTTTTGCTGCCAAATCAGCCCTGACCCGTCGAGGCATGGACTCCTCTAGACCCCTGAAGTTGTTCTGTGGTATCTGGCACCAAGATGTTAGCAGCAGATCCTTTAAGTCCTGTAAGTTGCGAGTTGGAGCCTCCATGGATCAGACTTGTTTGTTCAGCACATCCCACAGATGCTCGACTGGATTGAGATCTGGGGAATTTGAAGGCCAAGTCAACACCTCAAACTCGTTGTTGTGCTCCTCAAACCATTCCTGAACCAGTTTTGCTTTGTGGCAGAGCGCATTATCCTGCTGAAAGAGGAATACCGTTTCCATGAAAGAGTGTACAGGGTCTGCAATAATGCTTAGGTAGGTGGTACGTGTCAAAGTAACATCCACATGGATGGCAGGACCCAAGGTTTCCCAGCAGAACATTGCCCAAAGCATCACACTTGCCTTTTTCCCATAGTGCATCCTGGTGCCATGTGTTCCCCAGGTAAGCGACGCACAGCCACCCGGCCATCCACGTGATGTAAAAGAAAACGTGAATGATCAGACCAAGCCACCTTCTTCCATTGCTCCGTGGTCCAGTTCTGATGCTCACGTGCCCACTGTTGGCGCTTTCGCCGGTGGACAGGGGTCAGCATGGGCACCCTGACTGGTCTGTGGCTATGCTCTGACCCAGTCGTCTAGCCATCACAATTTGGCCCTTGTCAAACTTGCTCAAATCCTTATGCTTGCCCATTTTTCCTGCTTCTAACACATTAGCTTTGAGGACAAAATGTTCATTTGCTGCCTAATAATTCACCTGTCAGTGGTCATAATGTTATGCCTGATCGGTGTATACTTAAAGTATATTCATCGCAGTCTGAGCTTCTTTTCTTATATTAAAACTCATGAGGTGCTAAATGAAATGCAGATGAAATTAATGCACTCACCAGTGTTTGAATAATGGCATCGAGTTCTGTGCATCATTTTGCATTGAAGTGTATCTTCACAGCTAATCTACAATGCATATCTCGAAACAGACATTAATTCTGTCCTGATTTTCATGATGGATAAATAGTTTTCCATGATAGAAAAGTGGCTTCAGCTTATTTGTTCTCTCCTGCTGTACCTTGGCCTGGAAGCTTGATACGTGTCCAGAGAAATTTTGGAGAAATATTTTCTAATCTGACTATACTTCAGTGGTCAGAGACAGGAATAGAGATACATTTGGCAGTTCGGCTCATTCCCTCTGGCTGCATGCTGTTTGATAAAGCACATATTATGTGTATAAGAAATAACACAGAAAAGAGCTGCTTGGCACATCATAACGCGGTTTATGAGTGGTTGTTTGTGTAATGAGATATTGACTAGGCAATTGCAGTATTATGAAGTTTTAGCATTGGTATTGTCTGTTGTCCAGTGTAAGGTGTTGTTTTGTATTCTGGTCCATGTCTCAAACCCAGACGAGTCAAAAATGATAAGCCCACCATGGCAATCAGAGAGCATTAAATGAGAGCTATGGATTCTAGCAATCTTGGAAGGCATCAGGAATCAGTTTCCATGATGCGGATAGCATGGTGACATTCGGCTAACCCTGCCGCAGTCACAGAACGGTAGCCTAAATGATGATTGCTTTTCCTTGTCTCCTCACTTCCTCCATTGCATTGCTTGGGCACTCTCTTGGTTCCAGTGGAGCTGCTCACAAATGCATACTGCACTGCCTATATGACCCTGTGCACGTCCTCAGCTCTTCAGGTCTTGATAATTGAGAATCCATAAGCCTGATGAAATATAAAAATCTTAACTGCATCATGGTCCTGCAGTTAGTTTCACTTGCATACGGAATACTAAAAGTTGCCATAATGAATTCACGAAGAATCAATTCACTGTAAAAATGTTTTGTCAGGTAACTTAAAAAAATCCATGTAATGGAAGTAAATGTATTAAGTTTAAAGTAAATATATAAAAAAGTAAATTTATCATGTTTATAAATATTTCAATATCAAATATTTTAAGCATTATTTATTAAAATACTTTAATAAATCATTTAAAAATATAATAAAATTTATAGAACAAAAAAGGCAATGAGATATTTTCATATTTCTATGAAATATCTGAAGTCTTTTTTTATCATATGCAATTGTGAGTAAATAGTACATTTATCTTATAAATATTTAAATATTATTGATTTTATTGTGTGCAAGGATTTAAAGGGTTAGTTCACCCAAAAATTAAAACTCTGTCATTAATTACTCGCCCTCATGTTGTTCCAAACATGTAAGACTTTAGGTCTTCTTCAGAACACAAATGAAGATATTTTTGATGAAATCTGAGAGCTTTCTGTCCCTCCATAGACAGCTACGCAACTACCACTTTGATGCTTCAAAAAGTTTATACTAATCTGTATGAATTGAGCAGTTTAGTCCAAATTTTCTGAAGAGACTCGATTGCTTTATATGATGAACAGATTGAATTTAGGCTTTTATTCACATATAAACATTCATCAACTCACACATCAGTTGTGGTAAACAGAAGCTCAAGCATGTTTGCTTAACATGTGTGAGAACCAGTGAGGTTCATTCTCATGTTACGCAGCACGTTTGAGCTTCTTCAAGAATCAATGAGGTTCATTCTCGTGTGTTACGCAGCACGTTTGAGCTTCCTCAAGAACCAGTGAGGTTTATTCTCATGTGTTACGCAGCACGTTTGAGCTTCCTCGAGAACCAATGAGGTTCATTCTCATGTTACGCAGCACGTTTGAGCTTCCACAAGAACCAATGAGGTTCATTCTCGTGTGTTACGCAGCACGTTTGAGCTTCCTCAAGAACCAGTGAGGTTCATTCTCATGTGTTACGCAGCACGTTTGAGCTTCCACGAGAACCAATGAGGTTCATTCTCATGTGTTACGCAGCACATTTGAGCTTCCTCAAGAACCAATGAGGTTCATTCTCATGTTACGCAGCACGTTTGAGCTTCCTCAAGAACCAGTGAGGTTCATTCTCATGTGTTACGCAGCACGTTTGAGCTTCCTCAAGAACCAATGAGGTTCATTCTCATGTTACGCAGCACGTTTGAGCTTCCTCAAGAACCAATGAGGTTCATTCTCATGTTACGCAGCACGTTTGAGCTTCCTCAAGAACCAGTGAGGTTCATTCTCATGTGTTACGCAGCACGTTTGAGCTTCCTCAAGAACCAATGAGGTTCATTCTCATGTTACGCAGCACGTTTGAGCTTCCTCAAGAACCAATGAGGTTCATTCTCGTGTGTTACGCAGCATGTTTGAGCTTCCTCGAGAACCAATGAGGTTCATTCTCATGTGTTACGCAGCACGTTTGAGCTTCCACAAGAACCAATGAGGTTCATTCTCGTGTGTTACGCAGCACGTTTGAGCTTCCTCAAGAACCAGTGAGGTTCATTCTCATGTGTTACGCAGCACGTTTGAGCTTCCACGAGAACCAATGAGGTTCATTCTCATGTGTTACGCAGCACATTTGAGCTTCCTCAAGAACCAATGAGGTTCATTCTCATGTTACGCAGCACGTTTGAGCTTCCTCAAGAACCAGTGAGGTTCATTCTCATGTGTTACGCAGCACATTTGAGCTTCCTCAAGAACCAATGAGGTTCATTCTCATGTTACGCAGCACGTTTGAGCTTCCTCAAGAACCAGTGAGGTTTATTCTCATGTGTTACGCAGCACGTTTGAGCTTCCTCGAGAACCAATGAGGTTCATTCTCATGTGTTACGCAGCACGTTTGAGCTTCCACGAGAACCAATGAGGTTCATTCTCATGTGTTACGCAGCACATTTGAGCTTCCTCAAGAACCAATGAGGTTCATTCTCATGTTACGCAGCACGTTTGAGCTTCCTCAAGAACCAATGAGGTTCATTCTCGTGTGTTACGCAGCATGTTTGAGCTTCCTCGAGAACCAATGAGGTTCATTCTCATGTGTTACGCAGCACGTTTGAGCTTCCACAAGAACCAATGAGGTTCATTCTCGTGTGTTACGCAGCACGTTTGAGCTTCCTCAAGAACCAGTGAGGTTCATTCTCATGTGTTACGCAGCACGTTTGAGCTTCCACGAGAACCAATGAGGTTCATTCTCATGTGTTACGCAGCACATTTGAGCTTCCTCAAGAACCAATGAGGTTCATTCTCATGTTACGCAGCATGTTTGAGCTTCCTCGAGAACCAATGAGGTTCATTCTCATGTGTTACGCAGCACGTTTGAGCTTCCACGAGAACCAATGAGGTTCATTCTCATGTGTTACGCAGCACATTTGAGCTTCCTCAAGAACCAGTGAGGTTCATTCTCATGTTATGCAGCACGTTTGAGCTTCCTCAAGAACCAATGAGGTTCATTCTCATGTGTTACGCAGCTTGTTTGAGCTTCCTCAAGAACCAATGAGGTTCATTCTCATGTTACGCAGCACGTTTGAGCTTCCTCAAGAACCAATGAGGTTCATTCTCATGTTACGCAGCACGTTTGAGCTTCCTCAAGAACCAATGAGGTTCATTCTCATGTGTTACGCAGCTTGTTTGAGCTTCCTCAAGAACAAATGAGGTTCATTCTCATGTGTTACGCAGCATGTTTGAGCTTCCTCGAGAACCAATGAGGTTCATTCTCATGTGTTACACAGCACGTTTGAGCTTCCACGAGAACCAATGAGGTTCATTCTCATGTGTTACGCAGCACATTTGAGCTTCCTCAAGAACCAATGAGGTTCATTCTCATGTTACGCAGCACGTTTGAGCTTCCTCAAGAACCAGTGAGGTTCATTCTCATGTGTTACGCAGCACGTTTGAGCTTCCTCAAGAACCAATGAGGTTCATTCTCATGTTACGCAGCACGTTTGAGCTTCCTCAAGAACCAATGAGGTTCATTCTCGTGTGTTACGCAGCATGTTTGAGCTTCCTCGAGAACCAATGAGGTTCATTCTCATGTGTTACGCAGCACGTTTGAGCTTCCACGAGAACCAATGAGGTTCATTCTCATGTGTTACGCAGCACATTTGAGCTTCCTCAAGAACCAATGAGGTTCATTCTCATGTTACGCAGCACGTTTGAGCTTCCTCAAGAACCAATGAGGTTCATTCTCGTGTGTTACGCAGCATGTTTGAGCTTCCTCGAGAACCAATGAGGTTCATTCTCATGTGTTACGCAGCACGTTTGAGCTTCTACAAGAACCAATGAGGTTCATTCTCGTGTGTTACGCAGCACGTTTGAGCTTCCTCAAGAACCAGTGAGGTTCATTCTCATGTGTTACGCAGCACGTTTGAGCTTCCACGAGAACCAATGAGGTTCATTCTCATGTGTTACGCAGCACATTTGAGCTTCCTCAAGAACCAATGAGGTTCATTCTCATGTTACGCAGCATGTTTGAGCTTCCTCGAGAACCAATGAGGTTCATTCTCATGTGTTACGCAGCACGTTTGAGCTTCCACGAGAACCAATGAGGTTCATTCTCATGTGTTACGCAGCACATTTGAGCTTCCTCAAGAACCAATGAGGTTCATTCTCATGTTATGCAGCACGTTTGAGCTTCCTCAAGAACCAATGAGGTTCATTCTCATGTGTTACGCAGCTTGTTTGAGCTTCCTCAAGAACCAATGAGGTTCATTCTCATGTTACGCAGCACGTTTGAGCTTCCTCAAGAACCAATGAGGTTCATTCTCATGTTACGCAGCACGTTTGAGCTTCCTCAAGAACCAATGAGGTTCATTCTCATGTGTTACGCAGCTTGTTTGAGCTTCCTCAAGAACAAATGAGGTTCATTCTCATGTGTTACGCAGCATGTTTGAGCTTCCTCGAGAACCAATGAGGTTCATTCTCATGTGTTACACAGCACGTTTGAGCTTCCACGAGAACCAATGAGGTTCATTCTCATGTGTTACGCAGCACATTTGAGCTTCCTCAAGAACCAATGAGGTTCATTCTCATGTTACGCAGCACGTTTGAGCTTCCTCAAGAACCAGTGAGGTTCATTCTCATGTGTTACGCAGCACGTTTGAGCTTCCTCAAGAACCAATGAGGTTCATTCTCATGTTACGCAGCACGTTTGAGCTTCCTCAAGAACCAATGAGGTTCATTCTCGTGTGTTACGCAGCATGTTTGAGCTTCCTCGAGAACCAATGAGGTTCATTCTCATGTGTTACGCAGCACGTTTGAGCTTCCACGAGAACCAATGAGGTTCATTCTCATGTGTTACGCAGCACATTTGAGCTTCCTCAAGAACCAATGAGGTTCATTCTCATGTTACGCAGCACGTTTGAGCTTCCTCAAGAACCAATGAGGTTCATTCTCGTGTGTTACGCAGCATGTTTGAGCTTCCTCGAGAACCAATGAGGTTCATTCTCATGTGTTACGCAGCACGTTTGAGCTTCTACAAGAACCAATGAGGTTCATTCTCGTGTGTTACGCAGCACGTTTGAGCTTCCTCAAGAACCAGTGAGGTTCATTCTCATGTGTTACGCAGCACGTTTGAGCTTCCACGAGAACCAATGAGGTTCATTCTCATGTGTTACGCAGCACATTTGAGCTTCCTCAAGAACCAATGAGGTTCATTCTCATGTTACGCAGCATGTTTGAGCTTCCTCGAGAACCAATGAGGTTCATTCTCATGTGTTACGCAGCACGTTTGAGCTTCCACGAGAACCAATGAGGTTCATTCTCATGTGTTACGCAGCACATTTGAGCTTCCTCAAGAACCAATGAGGTTCATTCTCATGTTATGCAGCACGTTTGAGCTTCCTCAAGAACCAATGAGGTTCATTCTCATGTGTTACGCAGCTTGTTTGAGCTTCCTCGAGAACCAATGAGGTTCATTCTCATGTTACGCAGCACGTTTGAGCTTCCTCAAGAACCAATGAGGTTCATTCTCATGTTACGCAGCACGTTTGAGCTTCCTCAAGAACCAGTGAGGTTCATTCTCATGTGTTACGCAGCATGTTTGAGCTTCCACGAGAACCAGTGAGGTTCATTCTCATGTGTTACGCAGCACGTTTGAGCTTCCACGAGAACCAGTGAGGTTCATTCTCATGTGTTACGCAGCATGTTTGAGCTTCCTCGAGAACCAGTGAGGTTCATTCTCATGTGTTACGCAGCACGTTTGAGCTTCCACGAGAACCAGTGAGGTTCATTCTCATGTGTTACGCAGCACATTTGAGCTTCCTCAAGAACCAATGAGGTTCATTCTCATGTTACGCAGCACGTTTGAGCTTCCTCAAGAACCAGTGAGGTTCATTCTCATGTGTTACGCAGCACGTTTGAGCTTCCTCAAGAACCAATGAGGTTCATTCTCATGTTACGCAGCACGTTTGAGCTTCCTCAAGAACCAATGAGGTTCATTCTCGTGTGTTACGCAGCATGTTTGAGCTTCCTCGAGAACCAATGAGGTTCATTCTCATGTGTTACGCAGCACGTTTGAGCTTCCACGAGAACCAATGAGGTTCATTCTCATGTGTTACGCAGCACATTTGAGCTTCCTCAAGAACCAATGAGGTTCATTCTCATGTTACGCAGCACGTTTGAGCTTCCTCAAGAACCAATGAGGTTCATTCTCGTGTGTTACGCAGCATGTTTGAGCTTCCTCGAGAACCAATGAGGTTCATTCTCATGTGTTACGCAGCACGTTTGAGCTTCTACAAGAACCAATGAGGTTCATTCTCGTGTGTTACGCAGCACGTTTGAGCTTCCTCAAGAACCAGTGAGGTTCATTCTCATGTGTTACGCAGCACGTTTGAGCTTCCACGAGAACCAATGAGGTTCATTCTCATGTGTTACGCAGCACATTTGAGCTTCCTCAAGAACCAATGAGGTTCATTCTCATGTTACGCAGCATGTTTGAGCTTCCTCGAGAACCAATGAGGTTCATTCTCATGTGTTACGCAGCACGTTTGAGCTTCCACGAGAACCAATGAGGTTCATTCTCATGTGTTACGCAGCACATTTGAGCTTCCTCAAGAACCAATGAGGTTCATTCTCATGTTATGCAGCACGTTTGAGCTTCCTCAAGAACCAATGAGGTTCATTCTCATGTGTTACGCAGCTTGTTTGAGCTTCCTCAAGAACCAATGAGGTTCATTCTCATGTTACGCAGCACGTTTGAGCTTCCTCAAGAACCAATGAGGTTCATTCTCATGTTACGCAGCACGTTTGAGCTTCCTCAAGAACCAATGAGGTTCATTCTCATGTGTTACGCAGCTTGTTTGAGCTTCCTCAAGAACAAATGAGGTTCATTCTCGTGTGTTATGCAGCACATTTGAGCTGCCGCAAGAGGTTTGTTCTCATGCATCAAGCAGGTTCGGTTGAGCTTCTGTTTATGTTCGCTGATCAATGTTTATATGTGAATAAAAGCCTAAATTAAATCTGTTCATCATATAAAGTTATTGAGTGTCTTCAGAAAATTTGGAATAAACCGCTCATATAGATTAGTTTTACGATCTCTTTATGAACTTTTTGAAGCGTCACACTGGTAGTTGCGTAGCTGTCTATGGAAGCTCTCAAATTTCATCAAAAATATCTTAATTTGTGTTCCAAAGATGAACGACATGAGGGTAAGTAATTAATGACAGAATTTTCATTTTTAGGTGAACTATCCCTTTAAATATTAATTGAAATGGTTGACGTTTTTTTTTCTGGACAAAATACTAAGATGATAGAAAGTGTTTTCTCTTTTATTTGTGCAACAAGTGTTGTATTTTTTATCTGAATGCCTTGACTTATCCAACAGACATTGATGCCCCAACCAATCTGGCAACCAGGGAGGTGACAGAGAACTCCGCAACTGTGACGTGGGATAGTGTTCGTGCTGAGATCGATGGCTACATGCTGACTTACAGCTCTGCAGAGGGCACCAGCCGAGAAATTAAAGTGGGAGCAGACGCTACGTCTTACCAGCTGACCTCTCTGAAGCCAGGAGTCCTGTACACAGTTTTCCTCTGGGCCCATAAGGGCTCTCGTTCCAGTAGGAAGAGCATGACTGAGGCCGAGACGGGTAAGCTGTTCACCTTCTGAGTGAGGATGTGGGGCTTTACCCTCTCTGTTTTTATTTCCTCATCTCAAGTGTTCCCTCAAGGGATCTTGCCACTAGGCTTTGATCTTTCTAGCTTCTCAGCGAATGGAAGAGTGGCATTCTCATTCTCAGATGTTCATTGTTTTCATGTGCATCTAAGCAGTCATTTCCTTGCTTGATTTTACTTCTTTTGACTGAGATTTTGTCTCTCCAACAAGGCTTTTGCATGCATGCCTTGCAGAAAACATTTACATCTGTGCATTTGGCAGACGCACGGTACGCATTTTATATCTATGTATGTCATCCAGTGTTGCAAGCAGCAGTTTTCAACACCATATCATGGAGCCATAATGTTCTAGTATTTTACATTTTCCATAAGATGAAGCATCATTAACAAATATAGAAGTGATGTTTTTTCAGCTCTTTTAAACTGCCAACCCTGTAATAATAAGACTCCTTCATAGCAATGCAAGTTTAAAAAGAGAGAACGAGAAAGTTATTTCTCCAGTGGGTGCTGCTGTAGACGGTAAACCAGATGCTCTAAGTGCATTAGCAGCTGACAGACAGAGTCAGGAAACACAACCCAAACAGAAGCACTTGGATATATAACAAATGTAGCCATGCGTATCCTCTGTTGGGTTTCCATAACCATCTATCACTGTTCACATTACAGCATCTAAAGAGCTTTAGAAGAAATCTGTGCACTATAGTGTGAGCCTCATTGTGTATTTCTGTTTACACTGTGATAACAAACTGCATGAATAATGGAAGATCTACAGTGGAATATTTGAGGCTTTGCTTACAGGAATCAGGGAACCTAAAGTTTAGATTATTTTGTTGGAAATCATGTTGCTTATAGTAGCTACAAATGACAGTGTTTCATAATGTTTGCTACTGTAGTTGACTTAATTAGCTTCAGATATTTTAAAGGTAATGTAGTAATGCAGATTCTATGTTAATATTTGTGCATTAGCATCTCTGTTGATTGTACAATAATTCAACCATCACTCATCTCGGAACATGTTTGCTCTGTGCAAATGTTAATTCCCACTGTCTGAGCATGATAATTTTTTTCTACTCTATTTTACCATACTGTTGTTTGTATTGTGTTACTGCTTCACTTTAATGTGTAAATCTTCAATTTAAATGCAAAGTATCAATCAGGTAGTCAAAAAGTAGCTCGTTATTGTCATTGTTCAGGATCGATTACATTTTAATAATGTGGATTGGAGGTTCCTGAAATGACAACAAAAAATAACAGCATAAAAGTACAGAATAAGTTATAAATATATATAATATTTATAACTTATAACTTTATATCATATTTATAACTTTATAACTTTGATACTTTATATTTAAAAAAAAATCCCATAAGCATTCATATAAGACATTTATATAAGGCATGATTTTAAAAATAATATTATAAAGCATTCAGTGCTGTCTCTGTGTCGTAGTGATGAATTGCAACGTTCTAACAGAACCTGCTGGCTCCATTAATCAAGCTGAACACTAATTTGAGAAAATTGCACTTTTCATAAGCACAGAGCATTTTCAAATTTACATTAATTAAAGTAATTTATTTTCACTCAACTTTTTAAAAAAGCAACCAACATCAGATTAGATAAAAAACTTTACTGATCCAAGAGGGAAATTAAGTCAAACTGTGATTGGAAATAATAGCAATCTGCATCCTGCATTAATTGTATCAGTATGAAAAGAATTCCTTTACATTGACATGCATCATCTTACATCTCCTCTGCTGCACTGCCTATACCTGCATGGCTTTAATGCAGCAATGTTGTGTATTAACCTGTTGTACAAATGGCTTTTTAGACATAGATGCTCCTACTAACCTCATGACCAGGGAGGTGACAGAGGACTCGGCGTCGGTGACTTGGGACAAGGTGCAGGCTGACATTGATGGCTACATGCTGAGCTACAGCTCTATAGATGGCTCTGGTCAGGAGGTCCGAGTAGGAGCTGACAGCACCTCCTACAGGTTCACTGGTCTGAAGCCTGGAGTTGTCTACACAGTCTATGTGTGGGCCATCAAGGGCCCTCGCTCTAGCAAAAAGAGCTCAACAGAAGCAGAAACAGGTTTTTGAATTGTCTTCCCAATCGGCTCATGCAAACTAACACAGAGTTCTTTGTTTTGAACCGTTTATCTGATTGCAGAAATAAGGCTTTTAACAAGGCCTTTCAGGAGAGATTTTCCTCTGATGCATGATTCCTATTTGACTTTCAAATTACCCTCCCTAAATTTCAGTGATTGTTGTGCTGTACTCAGACATGTAGCCTTATGTTTCTACAGATAAACTGTTCAATCATGCATGTCTGTAATGTAGAAATGAGCATTAAAAGTGTTGTGTGTCATTTTTTCAATGTTAAAATACTTATATCCTAGGGTTGTTCACCATTCAGAATTGAATTTGAAAAGAATTAGAAGAATTTGAGGAAACTAACCGGATGCAAAATTTCAATTTGAATATGAAAGGAAGTTGAATTAAAATGAATTCATATAACTGTGTAGAAAGTGAAGAAAGCCTTGAAGTTTGAAGGTTTATAGACAGACAGACAGACAGACAGATAGATAGATAGATAGATAGATAGATAGATAGATAGATAGAGAAGAGTTTGGGAAACCTGCTTGAAAACAATAAAAAAAAAATTTGCAATTCTGTTTGTTGCCACTAGTGCACTGTAAAACCCGATAAGTTACGGTAACTCAAACCATTTGAGGAAACCGTTTGCCGTAAACCATTTAAGTTTTAAAACCAATAAGTGTGAGTACTGTAAACTCATATACATTATATTAACTTATATTTTAGTGTTGGTTTAGTCAATCATTAGAGTAAACTCAACTTAAAGATTTGAAGTTTATTTTATTCATTCAGTTTGAATTCAGGTAACAAATCTTAACTGAAGAAATGACATGCTTCACCTTTAATCAAATGTCTCATCTGTTAATTTAGAATTACATACTCCTACTAACCTTTGACCAAAGAAGTGAGAGACATCAATGTTACAATCAAAGCTCTGGGCATATGAGAAGAAACTACAGCGCCCCCTACAGGTTTACTTGTTTGAGTCCTGGTCACCATGATTTTGAAAAGTAAGACGTGTTCCTGGATCTTTTGTTGATCCTGGAACAACATTTCTGTCTAAAAACATATCCCTACCCCTAAGCTTAACCCTACCCATAACTTATCCCTAAAATCAGAGGGAAATGATAGGTGATGATAATGGTGTAGAAGCCCCTAACCCTTGTTGTGAGCCTAAACTTGACATTAACGGTAAACTTATCCCTCAAATCCGATTGGTTGATTGGAATATTGTTCTAGGGTCAACAAGGATCCGCAGAGATTGATGCGCCCAAGAATCTCAACATGTTCTGAAATCACATTCACAAAAACATTGTAGTCAATGACAAACATGCCTCTAGAATGTACATAGATGTCTTTTCTTCTTAAGTACTTCACACAACGAAACAGTTTCATGTCTCTTATATCAAAAACTTCACTGGCCAACTCTTAATCTTGAGATAAAATAACTGAAGCAGACCAACAAAAGTACTTCCTTGAAGTATTAACACTGTTGTACAAATGGCTTTTTAGATATAGACGCTCCTACTAACCTCTTAACCCGAGAGGTGAGCGAGGACTCAGTGTCGGTGACGTGGGACAAGGTGCAGGCTGACATTGATGGCTACATGCTGAGCTACAGCTCTAAAGACGGCTCTGGTCAGGAGATCCAAGTAGGAGCTGACAGCACCTCCTACAGGTTCACTGGTCTGACGCCGGGAGTTCTCTACACAGTCTACGTCTGGGCTGTGAAAGGCTCTCGCTCAAGCAGAAAAGCCACAACTGAGGCTGAAACAGGTTATCTGATTCATGCAGGCAGCGTGGCTCTGTGCCTGTGCTTTCTTCTTCTGCCTAAAAATGTCTAATGAAGCATGACGAAGGTCTTTACTAAGGTCTTGTCTCAGCAGTAGTGATAACTGAATTAATTCTGCACAGAAAGCTTAAAGAGAAAGAATCCATCATTTTTCACCACTAATTCTCATAGTTATAAGGAGAGACATTTCTCATCTATTAAGAGCTCATTAAGAATGAGTTGTATTCTCATGACCATTTCCAGACACACAATGTCGACCTCATTTAACCAAACACTTTTTTGTTGATCCGCAGAGATTGATGCACCCAAGAATCTCAAAGCCATTGATGTTCAGACAGAAACCTCCACTATTACATGGAAAGCTCCTCAGGCTAATATTGATGGCTACATCCTGACCTACAGGGCTGAGGATGGCAGCATGCAGGTTTGCTCTACACACAAACAGCTTTTGAAACCTATTCAATTGCATACTATATCCGTTTAATGGTAACACTTAGTTTACAAGGTATCATGTTAAGATTAAATATTGCAGTAGCTAATATGAACTAGCAATAAACAATACTTTTACAGCATGTATTAATGTTGTTTAATTTCTTAATTTACTATATATATATATATATATATATATATATATATATATATATACACCTGCAAACTAGTCGCTTTTCGGCGAAATTCGCCGTATGTCATTTATGTAAATCATGTAGATCCGAAGAGTTTTTTGTTTTCGGGGGTGGGGGGTGTCAGGGTGAGTTTGCAGGCACAATAAACCTCACAGGAATCGAAAATGGGCTACTTTCCCATAGAATGGAGTGAGACCATAAACGTCTCTCAAGCTGTCATGATCTATTTTGGCTCTCTGTGGTGTGACTGACACATCGCTGTAGCACGTAAACCGATCATCTCTCCCACTTTACAACACGAAATAAACATGAATGGATGTAGGATGAATGAATACCAAAGGTATGTTGAAAGATGCAGTACAACTTACTGAAATCCGTATCATGTCATATGTAGGCTAATGTTAATCGATCAATCATTATTTCAACCGCGAAAAAGTGCCAATAAAATAGCTTGTAAAAATGTCACATTTACCGTAACATTTACCTCAGAAAAGCCGTTCAATGTCAAAAAACTTGTTAGTCAGCTACAAAATGAACTTAGAGAGGAGCATTTTGATATATATCCACTGAGACTATGCCATTGCATATTCATACTTAACATGTGCTTCAATACTGAATGTATAAAACCGTTTTATGACGGTCACCATTTAAATGTTTAGGCCGATATTAAAAACGAGCAGAAACATAATTATGTCATTAAAAATGTATTATAATGTTATTATAAAAACTTCTTTGTGTAATTTATATGCAAGTAGCTTACAAATCAATTCATTTTAACCTTTAATATTGTAATGATGTAACAGCTGTAATTCCCTGTATTTTTTTGCCAATTGTGAAATTTGTGTCAATACCCAGCCCTAGTGTCAATATTTTTTTACTTTTTTTTTTTTTTTTTTTTTACTTGAAGCAAATGTTGTTTTTTCCATTTATTTTCTTGTGGGAGTGTACCAGAATGCTTAGTTTATATGTTAAAAACGTCACCTTTTTCACCGCTTTGGAGTTTGCAGGTATGTGTCTCTCTCTCTCCATATATATATATATATATATATAGTCACAGTTGTGTAGATCAAAGGCACAATGACGACGGAAAAGGGTAAGGAGTAGAGTTTAATCACAGAAACACAGGATACACAACTTACATAAACGAGAACGGACAAGGGATGGAGGAGGACACAGGGTATATATACACACAACTCAAACAAAGGAACTAATGAGGGTGATGATTAACACAGGTGGAAACTAATTACATAATTAACTGACAGACAGGAAACTAGGTCACAGGGGAAACAGAAACACGAGACATGTGACATATATTGTGAAACATTAAATTTAAAATAACTTTTTCTGTTGTGATGGCAAAGCTAATTTTCAGCATCATTTCTGCAGTCTTCAGTGTCACATGATCCTTCAGAAATAATTCTAATATACTGATTTGGTGCTCAAGAAACATTTATTATCAATGTTGAAAACAGTTGTGGTGCCTAATATTTTTCGTGATACATTTTTTTCCAGGATTCTTTAATTAATACAAAGTTCAAAAGAACATCATTTATTTGAAATTGAATTAGAACTTTTTTTGTAACATTATACATCTTGACTGTCACTTTTGATTAGTTTAATGCATCATTTCTGAATAAAACTAATAATTTCTTTAAAAAAAATCTTACTGACCTCAAACTTTTGAACGGTAGTGAATGTATTTTATTTCAATATAAAATGAATGCTGTAATAAATTAAAAATAATGTAAAAAGATGATTGTTCATTGTTAGACACCCAATGCATTAGCTAATGAACCTTGTTGTAAAGTGTTCCTTGTTTAAAGGGTTAGTTCACCCAAAAATGAAAATTCTGTCATTAATTACTCACCCTAATGCCATTCCAAACCTGTAAGACCTGTTACTCCAAACCATCTTCAGAACACAAATGAAGATCTTTTTTTTATGAAATCTGAGAGATTTCTGTCCCTCCATTAACCCCTACGCAACTGACACTTTGATGCTTCAAAAAGTTCATAAAGAGATCGTAAAACTAATCCATATGAATTGAGTGGTTTAGTACAAATTTTCTGAAGACTCGATTGCTTTATATGATGAACAGATTGAATTTAAGCTTTTATTCACATACAAACATTCATCAACTCACACATCAGTTGTGGTAAACTGAAGCTCAAGCATGTTTGCTTGACGTGAGAACCAGTGAGGTTCATTCTCGTGTGTTACACAGCACGTTTGAGCTTCCGCAAGAACCAACGAGGTTTGTTCTTGCTCATCAAGCAGCTTATGGATTAGTTTTACAGTCTCTTTATGAACTTTTTAAAGTGTCAAAGTGCCTGTATAGCTGTCTATGGAGGGACAGAAAGCTTGCAGATTTCATCAGAAAGATCTTCATTTGTGTTTCAAAGATAAACAAAAGTCTTAGGGGGTGGAATGACATGAGGGTAATTAGTAATTAATGACAGAATTTTCATTTTTGGTTGAACTATCTGATATGATACTATGAGATACAACTGAGTTCTTTGTTTGATTAATTTCTCTGCTTTTTTTTTAGACTGTGGAAAAAACATTGACTGCTCGGGACAATAGATTTGCTCTTTCTGGCCTTGCAGTGGGGAAGAAGTACATTGTCACCCTTATTGCCTACAGGGGCTCGAAGAGGAGTAGGGTAGTGGAGACAACATTTAGTACAGGTAATACATGCAATACCATATTCCTTCATTCACACCTTTATTTGACTCCTAGTGTATTAACATACCACCAAGCATTATTTTCACCAAATATTAAATAAAAGAAAGTTAATAGAAATAGAAAGCATCATTGATTCATTGAATTGGCATTATTTCTAGTGGGGCTGGCCTACCCGTTCCCAATGGACTGCACTCAGATTATGAGGAATGGGAACATGGAGAGTGGCATCTACACAATCTACATCAATAACAACCGTAGCAGAACCATGCAGGTGTACTGTGACATGACAACTGATGGTGGCGGCTGGATTGTGAGTGTCGTTATTATTATGAAATATTCTTCCTGTCTTATTTTTTTATTCAATTTGTATCTACAGTATGAGTGTTGTATCTAACAACTTATCCAATGCATCAACCACAGGTCTTCCAGAGACGAAACACAGGCAAATTAGATTTCATGAAGCGCTGGAGAGACTATATAAAAGGCTTTGGAGAACTGAAAGATGAATTTTGGCTCGGTATATCTGATTAAGACTTCACATACGCTTATTAAAACCTTTCACTTCCCAATACTTTGGTTCATACTGAACTAGATATTGATTTGAGCTGCTCTGATGCTTGTGTTTTTTTTTGTTTATTTGTTTGTTTTGTTTTTTATCAGGCTTGGAAAAGATATACGAGCTGACTAATACTCCTACACAGTATGAGGTGCGTTTCGATTTGGGCTTGGGATCAGAGCGGACATATGCCATCTACGATAACTTCAAAGTAGCACCATCCAAACAGAAGTTTAAACTTACCATTGGCAACTACAAAGGAAACGCTGGTGAGCTGGGTTATCTGATTATGCCTACCAAATTATATGAAGCAAAGTCATGTTATTAATAACACATTGTGCACAGGTGATGCCATGACCTACCACCAGGGAGGGTCTTTCTCCACAGTTGATTCAGACAATGACATTGCGCTTGGTAACTGTGCTCTGACTCACCAAGGTGCCTGGTGGTACAAGAACTGCCACCTGGCCAATCTGAACGGCAGATTTGGGGATAACAGACACAGTATGGTGAGTTATAATCATTTTGTTTTGAAGCTGACTGATATTTTGAAAAAATAAGTGGTGTGTATTGGTGTAGTTATGCCATGTAATCTATGGTAATGAGATGTAAATACCAGCAGAGGGCGCTCTCAAATTACAACACTGATGGCAAGCCAAAGAATAGCCCAATAATTCAGAGGAAAAGCAGTGTCCTGAATCTATCAGATCTCATAAGTTCACAAATAAGACAATACTTTCAAGTTGGTTGGAGTTTTATGTTCCCATTAGAACCCCTATTTCTGTGAGGCTAACAGGTATACTGAATGTTTGAAAACAACATTTTAGGCCACAAAGAGTAGAAAATATTTTACAAAATGTCAAACTAAGCTTAGGTGTCAGGGGGTACCAACTTTTAAAATTTTTCAGTGTTAACTTTGGCATTTTAGACACTTTTATAATAGAAATGGCCCAAAAATACTATTGTTTAGGAAATTTTTGAAAGAAATTTAAGGGTAAGTTCACCCAAAAATGAAAATTCTGTCATTAATTACTCACCCTCATGTCGTTCCACACTCGTAAGACCTTCGTTCATCTTCGGAACACAAATTAAGATATTTTTGATAAAATCTGATGGCTCAGTGAGGCCTGCATTGCCAGCAAGACAGTTAACACTTTCAGATGCCCAGACTAAAAACATATTTAAAACAGTTCATGTGACTACAGTGGTTTAACCTTAGTGTTATGAAGCAACAAGAATACTTTTTGTGCACCAAAAAAAACAAAATAACGACTTTATTCAACAATATCTAGTGATGGGCGAGTTCAAAACATTGCTTCATGAAGCTTTACGAATCTTTTGTTTCGAATCAGTGGTTCGGAGCGTGTATCAAACTGCCAAAGTCATGCCCCCCAGTGGTGAACCATTGAAATTTCGAAACACTTATGACGTAACGAAGCCTTGTTCTCTGAAATCACGTGACTTTGGCAGTTTGATACACCCTCCGAACCACTGATTCAAAACAAAAGATTCATAAAGCTTCAAAGCTTCATGAAATCGCCCATCACTAGATATTATTAGATCGTTATTTTGTTTTTTTGGCGCACAAAAAGTATTCTTGTTGCTTCATAACACTGAGGTTAAACCACTGTAGTCACATGAACTGTTTTAAATATTTAGTACCTTTCTGGGCATTGAAAGTGTTAATTGTCTTGCTGTCAATAAAGGCCTCACTGAGCCATCGGATTTTATGAAAAATATTTAAATTTGTGTTCCGAAGATGATCGAAGGTCTTACAGGTGTGGAACGACATGAGGGTGAGTAATTAATGACAGAATTTTCATTTTTTGGGTGAACTAACCCTTTAATACTTGTATTTAGTAAGGATGCATAAAATTGATTAAAAGTGATAGTAAAGACATTGTGAATATTACAAAGGATTTCGATTTTAAATAAATTCTGTTCTTTTCAAATTTCTGTTCATCAAAGAATCCTGAAAAAAATATTGTGTCGAAGCAGCTTTACAGTGATAACTGGTATATAATTTTGGCTGCACGGCAGCTCTTAAAGAAAATGGTGTCATTTCCAGCTTAAGTAAATTCAGTACTGATTCATTCCGTTATAAGAATCAATAGTTACTAATTTAGTTAATTTATCTATATCAGCACTGGAGTAAACAGTGATGTCCTCATCCAGCTCAGTTCAGTTCGCATACAAGGGCGTCGATTTGAAAATCAAATGTCCCCAACTAAGCAAGCCAAAGACGACAGCGGCAAGGAACCCAAACTCCATCAGGTGGCAAACAGGTGTTAAAATGGAGAAGAAAAAAAAACCTTGGGAGAAACCAGGCTCAGTCGGGGGGCCAGTTCTCCTCTGGCCTACAGCGAACAATGCATGATTATGATTCAGGCAGCTTTCATCAGTCCGATTGGGATTGCAACAGTCAAAGTATTTATTCCAGTTCCATCTAGTTGAGGATCGTATTCATCACGCCGGTATGGGACGGTTTGTTGAGGATCTGTTCCACTGGCTGTCGTGTTGATGAGGCCCTCACAGGGGATGATCTAGTTGACACAATCTCTGCTGACACTTCAGGGCTGCGTTGTGGTCGTGTCTAGGCGTAGGTCCTCGATCTCACCTGGATATGGCCCGGATACAGCTGACTACAGTAAACCTTGGGATAAACAGAGAAACTAATATTAGCATAGATGCCATCCTTCTTCTGATGTAACGAGTACATCTGGTGTTATAGGAAGTGTTCCCGGTTCCGGCTGACCTAATTTATGCAGCCTAACAATCCTCAACAGATTTGAAAACACAAATTGATAATGTGTTATGTGTATGCCAGGGTAAAGAGATGCGTTTTTAGTCTAGATTTAAACTGACAGAGTGTGTCTGCTTCTCGAACAATGCTAGGAAGAATGTTCCAGAGTTTAGGTGCCAAATAGGAGAAGGATCTACCGCTTGCGGTTGATTTTGATATTCTAGGTGTTATCAACTGGCCTGAATTCTGAGATCGCAATTGACGTGAAGGACTATAATGCGTTAAGAGCTCGCTCAGGTACTGGGGAGCTAAACCATTTAGTGCTTTGTAAGTAAGTAGCAAGATTTTAAAATCTATATGATGTTTAACAGGAAGCCAACGCAGTGTTGACAGAACCGGGCTAATATGGTCATACTTCCTGGTTCTAGTAAGAACTCTAGCTGCTGCGTTTTGGAGTTTGTTTATTAAGCGAGCAGGGCAACCACCCAGTAGAGCGTTACAGTAATCTAGCCTTGAGGTCATGAACGCATGAACTAACTGTTCTGCATTTGTCATTGAGAGCATATGTTGTAGTTTAGATATATTTTTAAGATGGAAGAATGCGGTTTTACAAATGCTAGAAATATGGCTTTCAAATAAAAAAAAAAGATTGGTATCAAAGAGCACACCCAGGTTCCCAACTGACGACGAAGACTTAACAGAGCAGCCATCAAGTGTTAGACAGTATTCTAGGTTATTACGTGAAAAAGTTTTTGGTCCAATAATTAGAATCTCTGTTTTTTCTGAATTTAGTAGTAGGAAATTACTGGTCATCCAATTTTTTATATCAGCTATGCATTCCGTTAATTTTGTGAATTGGTAAGTTTCGTCAGGGCGCGAAGAAATATAGAGCTGAGTATCATCAGCGTAACAGTGAAAACTAACGCCATGCTTCCTAATGATATCTCCCAAGGGTAGCATGTACAGAGTGAAAAGCAGCGGTCCTAGTACTGAGCCTTGCGGTACTCCATATTGAATTTGTGATCGATATGACATCTCTTCGTTTACTGAACTGACAACGGTCAGATAAGTATGATTTGAACCATGCCAATGCAATTCCACCAATGCCAACATAATTTTCGAGTCTATTCAAAAGAATGTTGTGATCGATAGTGTCGAATGCAGCACTAAGATCCAGTAACACTAATAGAGAGATACAACCACGATCTGATGATAAGAGCAAATCATTTGTAACTCTAATGAGAGCAGTCTCAGTACTATGGTACGGTCTAAATCCTGATTGGAAATCCTCACAGATACCATTTCTTTCCAAAAAGGAACATAGTTGCGATGATATTGCCTTTTCTAGTATTTTTGACAGAAAAGGTAGATTCGAGATCGGCCTGTAATTGACTAATTCTCTAGGATCAAGTTGTGTTTTTTTAATAAGAGGTTTAATAATAGCCAGCTTAAAAGTGCATATTTGTAAGCGTTTCTAAAATACCAGCAAACATGAACAGAAAAATTACCACTTTATTTTTCTCAGAGATGCTGCCCAATGATATAATGAATGAGTACAGTAGTAATAAATACATTCCTGATTTTCTTCCAGGGGGTAAACTGGGAGCCATGGAAGGGGCACCTGCAGTCTCTTGACTTTGCAGAAATTAAGATCCGGCCAGTGGGAGCAGTGGGCAGACAGAAGAGGTCACTGAAGAGGAGGGTAGCTGTGTATTAACAATCACTTGACAAAAACTACAAAATGTTATATTAAAATCCAAAACTTGAGGAAATTGGATCAAACCAGGTTGAAATCGGTCTTCATATCAGGAAAGCCACTCTAGTTGTAGCCGCTGTAGATTATATGCTGTGTAACTGTATTTTGTATGTTACAAAAAGGCAGATTTTGAATAGAACATGCTTTACTTCAATTTAGTATATATACACACTGTATATGAAAGAAAACCAAAAAAAACAAAGCAAAATTTGTAGCATGACTGACATCACGGTGCCATTCCTAACTCAAAGTAAGTGAGGGTATATTGTATTATGATCTTCACAGAAGCTCTTTTTTATTTTATTACAGTGTTTTGCAACAAAGGACTTTGTACTGTATAATAATTTCTAATGTTTTTAATGGATATTAATGATTTTTCCCCATCATAATAGCTGACAGTTATGATTAAATTGAAATGTCATGCATAAAAAGACGTTTTATAACAGAGGTTAAGCTATAATGTCTTCCATCTGGATGTGTACTGTAGTTGTACTATAATTCCTGACACAGACACCAAATTAAGTGTCACATATTTTTACAGAAATAAAGTTTGTTGAAATAAAAAGCATTTGGAATTCATACACATACTGGCTCTACAGCCAAAAATGATGGGAAATTAGAAAATTACACCACATATTGCAGCATTTCAGAGTCATTGTCTCTGCAGTGGGCCGGCTGCCCTCAGAGTAACCAAAAATATAAGATTAGATCATACCGGGAAAATAACTGTTCTTATAGAGGAACTGACATCAGAGGGAGGCATATCAGCCTCAGCAGGAGCAAGACTGTATTGGCTCTTCTACAGTCCTCATGTGTTCAGCCTGCAGCTTTGTGTGCTTCATTTTTCCCTCATCAGTCCATGGCTGAATCACTGTTTTGAATGGGGTTTGTTATATTTCCTCTCCCCACCTTCCCCTCCTGCATTAGTGTGAGCTGGAGCATGAGACAAAACAAGGTCTGTTTGCGTGGAGGGATCTGGGCAGTGGGTGTGCACAACCATCAGCCAGAGGAGAATTTCCTGACACTCAGGACTGTTATGTGATGGAAAACTGCAGCAGTAGGGTGTGCCCATGGCTGCAAAATGTTCACTAAGTGTTTTTTTTTTCCTCCATATAAACATACAGGAGATCTATCACACCTTGCTAATACCATATTATAGGTCTATAGATTCTGACAAAGGCATATATTATCTGTAATAAGTGTTTTAGACCTATAGCGGGAAATTGTGTACATACGTCACACACTCGTTCTTGTCTCGTCATATGAAGCGTGTATGGTGTGGACGTGGCATAGGCTAAATCTCAAACCTCCAGGGAATCACCTGTTTTAAAACAGAGGAAAGACTGCTGGCAAAAAGAGAACGTGACAGAGCTCGTAATAAAATGAGAATAAACTATGGCTTGGCTTTTGTTTTCAGAGATGGCGAGAAGAACAGGAATTTGAAATAGTAATATTTCACAATATTGTAAAAGCAAGGCTGAGATGCCGTTTTTATTACTCAAGGTATTTTATTGAACAGATGATTTGCTCTAACAGATAAAAAAAAAAAAAAAAACTAACAATTTTATTAAAAACTTTATCTATTGTGAAGGGTCATGTTCATCATCCGTACAGTCATGCAGAGCCGAAGCACAATAAAAACAATGTTCTTCTGCAAAATGCATGCAGTTTTGTTTTTTAACCGCTAGAGGGCCAAAAGTTCAGCCGCATTTACATTGCATGGTTCAAGTGACCCAACTCAGATTTTTCCCTCCCCATTTGCATCTGCCATGCAAGCGGACAGGTCGGATATTCCCCTCTCAATGTGAGTCAGGTGGCGAATGATGTCAACTCACATGGACACCATCTGCAATCACATGACTTCTTTCAATGGCGCAATGGAGGACGAAGAACCATACACTGCGTCCGAAATCGCATACTGTCTGAGTAGATACATTTAAATTTGAACTTCATGACCATTAAAAAATACGCTCTATATAGTATGAATGTGGGTAGTATGAATGTAATCTGGACGTACTACATCCGCCATGTTGTCATTATCATGTGACCTACCAGCGTAAGTTGCGTCGCTTCACCTCCATTCATAAATCCTCTCCCATCGTATGCACACTTCAGAATCTCGCCAGAAGTAGTAGATCATCCGGGAACTTTTTGCCTACTGTTTTACGAATACGTTTTACGAGTATGTATTTGGACATACATACTGGCATACTGTTTTTTTTGCATACTATATAGTAGGGAAGTATTCGATTTCGGACGCAGCTATAGACTGTAAAAAAAGATGGACGACACACCTTCACTCTCTTCCACTGTAGAAAAGTGAAGCAGCTAATGTCCCAATATGGCGCTGACATCTTGGAGCCCGAGTCTGCGCAGTAGTGAGTGTGAAGTTGAGCCGCGGTATCAAGGCCCTGCCCACACTCCTGCAGAATCAGTTAGTACAGTTTACTGCAGAACAACTCATGTCGGTGTGAAATAAACAATTATTGAAATGTAGAAATTAGAGTTAAAGCTCCAATCTCCTTCCGAAAATCCCGAAAAAGTCCATTGGTGCCTCAGCGACTACTTCGCTCAGAGAAGCTGTCAATCTCAGCTGTCAATCATGACGTCACGCCCCTGTTTTTATTGCATCCAATAACTAACTAAAACCAAACTTATTACAAAAAACGAACACTTGAACTTACATCGGCATGATAAAAACTACCTAAAATGACAGAAACCATCTTTGAAAAAATTTATTTGAAGTGTAATTTGATTGTTTAGTTTGTCTTGCGTCCCATTAGATTACATGGAAAGGGTGGGGATTAAGACCTATACTGCATCCAGCCACCTGGGGGTGATAGAAACGTTTTGGCTTCAATTTTCAGGGCTTGTGCAGTTCTGAAAAATCGGATATAGTCAACAAATCGGAATAGGGCATCAAGACCTGCAGTGCAAATGAGGCCATAGTGTACCTTTAGTTAAGTTCATTAACTTTGACAGGTATAAAAAACTAAATACAGGCCAATAAATATAAAAATAATTTTATTTAATTTTGCATACCCCCCCCCCCACCCCAAAAAATGACAAAGCTGAAAATATCTGCATGTATCAACCTGCATAGCAACAGACTATGAGAAGGATGAATGCTGCTTCAGCATATTCATACAAACTGACACTCATTTTCATGCAGAACTGGACTGATCAAAGCTTTGCCATCACATATGTTGAACGAGAACACAGGAAACAGAACTTGACAGCTTTGCTGTTCAAACAAATGAAAAATGTTCTCCAGCTGTGCCAGAAACCAAAATCAATGAAGAGCAAGTATGACCCAACCTTACTGATTACGCAATGAATAATTCAGTGGTTGCTTTCCTCGATAATATGGAAATGCGTGGTAGTCAAACACAACAGTTAAGTGAAAAAAGAGCATGATGGGTGTTAATGCATGACTTTCTGACATGCATAATCAGAATGTGTTGAAGTACCCACAAAAACATCTAATTACGGCACTGCAAACATCCCTGCATCTGAAAAGTGCAAGAAGATCAAAGTTTGTTTATCAGCAGGCCCAATTACTCACAACTGTGATGATAATGGTGTATCCATCAGTCTGAGTTTTGAGAACGGTATAATTTTCACTACATTGTGAACGGAGGAGTTTAGGAGGAGATTATGAGACAAGTGTCATGGAACTGTTGATCATACTCTAGTAAATTCATCCATATGCGTCACAGAGCCAACATAACAGCCTCGCCACACGTTTTTTCTCTAAATAATGGTTTAGTCGGTCGACAGTAAGAAAGGCAGGTTATATTTATAGGGAAATTGTTTTGTGGGAAACTATCAATTTCTGAAGCCATTTAAAGCAAGTCATTTTAAATGCATTGCATCCTTCGAGTGAAGGACAAGTGGTTGCAACCCACTAGTGCATCACTAGAAGTCTTTGACATCTTTGGGAAACATTTTGGTTTTAAGTGTAGCTTTTAGAAGCGTTTGTAACTGTGGTGAGCTCTTTGGAATTCTGTTTACACTGAATAAACTTGTCTGTTCACAATGAGTTGACCGTTTGAACGTTCTTGTTTCCTTTTATTTATTTTGAAGATCTGAGGTGAATTGTCCGTTGTTGCTTTCAGTACAGCTATTAAAGACACACAAAATGATATTCAAACTCACATTAGATGCTTTTAACATTAAATAAAGCACATAAACAGTACCTGAGATTAGCATTTACATACTTTGTGTTGTTGTTTCAGCCGCGATTTCGCAAAAAAAAAAAAAAAAAAAATAGAAACCGTTTCTAAAGTAGAATCGTCGAGTGTCGCTGTCACGGCTAGTTAGAACAAAAACACCGATTAACATGCAATAGATACCTTTTATCGTGTCGCGGCATCGCGTCGCATCTGGTTAGGACAGGCGTTACTGTTGTTTTGATCGAATTGTTTGAATTGATTTAATCACATCCGTGTTGATATTCAGACAATATGACAGTGAGTGTGATATTTCATTTTGTACAGCAGTTGAATAAACAAAAACTTCACAATGAGTACAGTAACTTACATTTTAGACAGAATATTGCAATGCAGTTTTCATTTGTGTATTTTCGCTCCGCAAACGAACAAATTTCAAATGAATCCAAACCAGAATCAACTGTTGCATTTGCTAGCCCAGCGGTGGTTTTTATCAGAACAAATCAATTGTGTAAATGATTCAATGACTCACTTATATAGATGGTCACTAGTTTTGCTCATGAATCAATCTCGCTCATATAGACAGTCCCTATTTTCGCTGAATGAATCAAAGACTTATTCATAGACAGTCACTTGTCTGGCAAAGCGATGTATCATGCTGAAAGAGTTGCTGAAAATCCCCACTGGAACAAACAAATGCAGATAAGCGGAGTGATACTAACAGTAAAAAGTCCCAGTGCTTTTGGACTGTCTATCAGGGGCCATTCACACAGAACACGTTTTTGCGTTAAAAAATGCAAATGAAAAAACGTAAGGTCTAGAGGTTTTTTTTTTTTTTTTTTTTTAAAGTTGAACTATTTTTAATTAACCACCACATTTTTAGAAAGCCATGTCATGCGCAAGACTCAAGAAAGGCGCGAGCACAATGATGCTCTAGAGCATGTTTACACAAAAAATCAATAGTAAATCAGTGCAGTCAAATGCAAAAACACAGCTCAGGAAATCAAATCCAAGGCCCAGGATTAACTGTTGTATAATGACAGATATGCATTTCTTTTCACCTAAAATGTGGGTTATGGGAAAGCTTTTCAGGACCACACACACATCATATAACATATTCTTGCACATTCATTCACTCCCAAATTTCATTTCTATACAAAAAGTCTCTTGAAATTCTCTCTTTCTTTTTACATTCAGGCACATTTTAAGTAAACACTGCTGTAACACTTTTGTACCTTTACATGTACCATAAAGATAAATAAATATAAAATTGCTCATGTTCAATGTGGCTTTTTACACCATAGTGAGTGCAAGTCTGTCACTACTCATGGGATCTGTTTTGACAGAGATCCACAAGTCTTCACTGTTCTGGGTGCCGTTTTTCTTTTTCTTCTTCTTTTCGGATTTCACATTTGTCACCGAGGTCTCGCTTTTGCGACGACAGCACCGACATCCATCGGCATGACGACAGCAGCAACAATGACAGCAGACCAGCACAGATGTGAAGAGCACAACCAGCGGCAGAGTCAGAAGCACTACCAGGCAAACCGTGTTGTAGATGCTCTGGTCATGCTTGGATGAAGCAAGGTTCCATACATTGCTGAAAAACTGCACGATTGCCTCCTTCATGGTTCAGCAAGAGTTCTTCAAATCCCTGTAGAGATCAAATCCAATGCGATCTGAGATGTAAAGCCACTGTAGATCCGATTAAACCAGTAATTAGCATGGGATTTCTATCAAGAGATCAAGAAACTGTCCATTTGAGCCAGTTCTAACACTGTGCTTCAGCTCAGAAAATGTTCTGCTCATGTCATAGCAAGTCCCATCCTGAGGAAATATCTCACAAGCCAATTGTAATAAATGATGGATGGACAATTTCAAAGTCCTCAATGCACACAGTTATTGCTTTAATCTCAAACCTCACCATTCATCTCATAAAACGCCTTGCCTTTGGGGTCTAACAACAAAGCATTGCTTATGAGATGTTTCGCTTTGACTTTTGACGATTCATATCTTGTGGCTGCGGAGATCGTGGGTCGTGTTTATGCTGGGTGGATTCCTCTCAGCATCAGTCTCTCTGGAGACTCCAACTCTATTTTAGTCTCTTCTGCCTTGACTCTCACAGATGTGATGGAATGGGGACATTTCTGGAGAGAGAGAAATAGCGAGAAAAAGAGAGAGCAGAAGTTAAGTCAGCTGTGGCTCCTTCAGTGATTCCTTGTCTCTCATGTATTCTGACTCTCATCAATGTTGCAGGACAGAGTCACAGCCACAATGGGTCAAACCAGGTCAAACCATAAGCCTCAGAGTGGGTCATGATACATTTTTCTATTCACTTTTTTATATTTAAATGGCAAATATGTGCACTGTTAAAAAAAATCAACTTGATGATATGAGCTTCATATTGTATATTGTAGAAGTAGATTGATAGTTATTTCAGAATTTTTTTTAAATAATTTAACTTATCAATGTATACTAAAACAGACAAACAAACAAACAAATAACAATAATAAATATGTGACCCGTGCTGGCAAAATAAGTCGCAATGAGCAAATTTTCAAAAATGAGTTATTGTTATTTTCACAATCTCTATTAAAAAAACCTTCAAAATAATGTATGATTTGTTGGAATCCAACAAATAAATAACTGAGCTACACCTGTTTGAAGTCGATGGAGTCAGCAATGTCAATTTTGAGAAAAATCGAGTTTTCTAACGGTTCCAAAACAAAATCACCTAGCAACCATACCTTAAAATCCCTGGTAATACTGCCAAATTTGGCACACAAAGCCAAATATCTATAGGAATATATATATATATATATATATATATATATATATATATATATATATATTCAACTTTTTCACCCAATATTTTACTTCAATATTTTGAAGTACTGTAATTCTTTTTATGTGTATATCAGGATCGTGCGAGGGCTTCGGATGTGTCAGTCAGCGCGAGGAAGATTGATTTGTTTACATCAGCATGAGTTTGAAAATCACATTTCATTGGTTCAGACTCATGCCATCAAAAATTCACTATGAATATTCACAAAGTTGGAATGCTGCGCTTCAAAACAATACCAAACTTGGACTAATGAGGAAGTTGCTGAGGGGTGGTGAAGCGAGCAGAGAAAAACTGCATTTTTCATGGTCAAAGGAAAGGTAGGCCTACTCCTCTCAGAAAACATACAAATAAAGATACTTTTAGATGTTTAATTGCTATTTGAAGCATTTGGGTCGCTAGATGTGGGCTTAATGAAGTCATTTTTGTGAAAACCTCAAATTCGACCAAAATCGACATTTTGATTTGTTTTGCCTGTAGCTCGTAATTAGCCTATGCGCATTCCTACTCATTTTGCCAGCATGGGTCATGTATATTACCAAAAACAATGAGAGATAATGCGTTATTTCAAAGGACCTAAGAACCAGTGAACACACTGACGTCAATACACATACCACAATGATGGTAGGAAAACCACCAAATGACAGTTTGACATGTCAAAAAACACAACAGTAACATAATCTTATGAACATAAAGTAAATTTTGTTTAACCGATGTAGCTATTACAGGTAAGTTTAAGTTGATCCTCGGCCTCAGGGTTTGGACAATATACTTATTTTTCCTGAAAAAACAAAAACAATATATAAAGTAAAGTGTAAATGTATTATAATAATTGTTAGTAATGATTATTATAATGATTATTGATAATTTGCATGTCAAATTGAAGGCCATCTACAAATCATTACATACCATTAAATATGAAGGTTCTGTAAAAGTTGTGTTCTTTTATTAATGTGTGATGCTTGTTTTGTGTTATTATAGGCAGGACTTGGAAAACTAGGTCAATTAGAAGCAATTAAATATAATTCTCTATTTATACATGGAAAATTTGTATGAAAATTCATTAAATTATTTAAAAATGAACCTACATTATATAACTGACCCAACATCAGTTAAAACCATTAGACGCTCATTCTCACCCCTCCCATCGGTGAACCATGAGAATTTAGAAATGTTTCGAAACCAAGTTTTGAAACAATATGACGTAACAAAGCCTCCTTCGCTGAAATCATGTGGACTTGGTGAGTTTGATACAAGCTCTGAACTACAGATTTGAAACAAAAGATGTTTCAAAGCTTCATGAAGCAGTGTTTCAAAAGAGCCCAAAAGTGCTGTTCATTTCTTTATGTATAAAACTATAGTAATTATTTATAAGTCAAGACACCACAGGTGAATAGGGCAAAAAAAAATTGGTAACACTTTTATTTAGGGTCCAATTATCACTATTAACTAGTTGCTTATTAGCATGCATATACTAGAATATTGGCTGTTTATTAGTACTTATAAAGCACATATTAATGTCTTATTCATGACCATATTCTACATCCCTTAATCCTACCCAATACCTAAACTTAACAACTACCTTACTAACTATTAATAAGCAGTAATTAGGAGTTTATTAAGGCAAAAGTCATAGTAAATACTTAGTTAATAGTGAGAATTGGACCCTAATCTAAAGTGTGACCAAAATTAATAATTAATAATTAATCAACTAATAGATTTCACCCAATTGATTAATCACAGTACATTAAGACAGTTTTTTTTTGTATTTCAGCTGTTAAGTTTTCTAAAACACTAAGTTTAAATATGACAATGAGTCATTATCAAATTAAATATGCTACATTACATACATTTCCATAAATCTGAACATTGGGTAAAGACAGGTTAAAAATTCTTGTTTAATTTTTTCTGGAAACTTTCCAGGTTTATTCCTGGCTATATTCTGAAGGTTTTTACACAGGAGTTTGTTCATATATCGTTTGCCTGATTTATATAACGTTTTATTCCTAAAAACATGGCAGTTTTTTTCTGGACGGTAGTTTTTTTATTCTTCTCTGATTTATGCAGTGATAAAAAGAGACATCCAAAAATCCTCAAAATCTCCAAAATGTCTGGTTCAGAGAGAAAAACTCAATTTTGAGAAAACTACATTTAAAGATGAGTATTGTATGTAGACTCAAATAAAATAAACATGTACATGTGTATTTTGGGTGTTTTGGCATGTTATAGCAAAATGGCACAGAATTTAAAAATTCACAAATGCACAAAACAACAATGATTTTGCCTGTATTGTCTTGCCTTCATTAAAAAAATTACAGAGAGCACATTTAAAAGTGCGATTAACATGTTGGGAATATTCTTTCACAAATTCACTGTGGAACAAAAAACGTGTTTCCAAATGTTGTGTTGCACAAATTTAATAAAGCCTCAGCATCTTGTTTTGGCTGTGAATGGTTCATTTGTGCAATGTGTTTGCCCTGCTTCCTGCAGACAGTTTCACAACAGGAAACTTGTGCAGTAGAATCTTTTAGCTGTGAAAAACACCTATGCAAGAGGAAACTCTCTTCTCAAATAGAGACAAAAAAAAAAAAAACTCAAAGTAGTTTAACGCTGAAAGACATCATATCGCAGTTTCCATTTTGAAGTTTCAGTCATAGACTTGCGTCAGACTTCAAGAGCATTCAGCTCTCCTTTCTTACTCTTATCCTTCACCTCCTCAGCACGACCCTTCTGAAGAAGAACAATCACTTTAAGTAATTTTCAGATCCGCAGAGGAATGTTAAACAGGAAGACATTCTCAGCTTCACACAAAGCCAGGATGGAGCTCTGAATTTCACTGACAACATCAGAAACGTGCAAAGACATGCCGTTCATCAAGTCAAATTCTTCAGAATTTTGTGAAGGGTTTGTTAGATTCACCTAGATAGTAAAGGCATTTTTTATCTGAGACTCACAACCAAATTTAACACATTTCAAATAGACAAATACAGGGACATGATTAACCTTCCACAAGAGAGGACAATGTCTAAATACAGCACAGGCCCTCAGGGCGCAAAATGTGTTTGAGAGAAAGAGGGCGAACATGACTGAAAAAGCTTCGGCTTTATTGCACTCGCTTAGTTTCATCTGTTGGAAGCTCTGTATTAAACAAAAGTTAAAGCGTCTGTCTTATATTCAAACACTTGCTTGCTGCTAGACCTGTTATGGAAATATTTACAAAAGCAGAGGACTTTTAAAGAGCCCATATAAGCCTCCACCTGCCCTGCATTTACAGTGCCCAGTTTATATTCATGAATGATTTGTATCTCCTGCCTTCCTACTTTGGTGATGCCAAACAGCAATATTTCTCAGACTTTAAAGTAGAGTGAACAATCCCAGGCGGCAATATAAACAGAATGAGCTTAACCACATCTTTGCCAGGTCTAATCTGGAAAAGGTCAAGTTATATAAGGAATATCAGCCAGAAAAGCAGTTAAGCAGAATGCACATGTGTTATATATCAAAATAGAAAAGCATATTTCTCAGCATGTCCACAAGCTTCTCCGTTACTCAGAATGTCAGTCACGACACGGGAGGAACTCAGAAGTTAAAAGGGCATATGGCCTGAATTGAGTTAGCTGTTTTCAGCTATGCCACATGTGACAAACAGATGCTCATCAGGACAGTAATCCATCATTTCTCAGCCCAGAAGCATTAAACCTTACCGGCTCTGATCAGGGGTCAGTCCAGACGTCTCTGAAGGCATCACATAACCCTGCTTTCAGCAACACAATCTGCTGCTCTGACTGGAAGGCAGGAACAGCATATATCCGCTGCTGTACCTGGAGCCTGCGTGTGAGAGGAGGAGTTGAGTCACTGTTTCTCAGTCTTCCTAGGCCATACGCTATAAGAAAGAGCCCTCTGTCTGCTCGCAACTCTTTTGCTTGACACACACTGCATTCTTGTGGTTACTTTATAAACTCAACTTCCCCATGATGTCACAGAATGAAGGGAGGGGAAAATGTGTCACTGTGTTTACATAGTGCCCACGAAAAAGTTTTCAGCCTGAAATGATATCATGTTAAACGTACATGGAGGACCTGTGAGAGAATAGTCTCAAATGCTTTCTCATTATAATTAAAAAAATGTTGGTTTGCAACATTTAGAAAATGAACAGTGAACAGTTACTCACACTCATGAATATGCCACTGTCCAAAAGAAGGCATTGGATATAATTAGATTTGAAAAGGAAAATTATGCTTGATTTTAGGTAATGTAAAATTTTAATAAATACTTTTTCACATTTAAAGGTGCAATGTGTAAAATGTGGGAGGATCCATTGACAGAAATGCAATATAATATACATAACTATGTTTTCAGTGGTACATAAAGACCTTACATAATGAACCGTTATGTTTTTATTACCTTAGAATGAGCCATTTCTATCTCATACACCGCGGATCCCCTTACAAGTTAAGTCGCCATTATGCGCCGGCATGTTTCTACAGCAGCCCTAAACGGACAAACACTCTACAGAGCGCGTTTCGTCACTATGTTGTTCTTCTTCTAAATCGTAAGTGTTTTTAGAGGCTTGCATCGTCACTACGTTGAATACGCACACTCAAAAAAATGATTTTTGATGCTGTTCACTTTATTTAAACAATTTATTTTGATTCAACACCATTGTATCAGGTTTCTGGTTTAAATGTGATTGATTCATGTTATATTGACTTGAAACGGTTACTCTTTGACTTTTGACTATTGAAATAACATGTTTCAATCAAGTAACCCAACCAGGAGTTAATCAAACAGGACTTTTTACCATCATGCTTTGCAAAGGGGCTGAAATGAGAGAGTGAATGTTGAAATAAAGTGTTATTTTAAGCATTTTTTAGCAAGATGAGAAAATGGAGTGTCTTTTTAATGGTTTCTGTTCTATTATGTTGGTTTTTAAAAGTTTCTGTTATGTTAACGGTTTTGGGGTTACCATTGTGGTGAAGTGTAGAGCATGTGCTTGCACGGGTTGAGGACCTGCTAACAAGAATTAAAGTTGTTTTAATAATAAAAAACAACTACTTTGTTTTTGTAACAAAACCATCTTCTGGCTAACGCCTAACAATAAAAGTCTTTACAGAGTAAAGCTTTTGTTAAAGTATTATTCTTAGATAACTTTTGTAAAAGTTGTAAAAATTGATCTTGAATGCATTCACTAAATAAACTAATCAATTAAACTGAATTATTTCTTTTAGTTTTTGTTTGATATTAATTTTAGGATAATTGAACTTAATAGTTTTGGACAAATTAAGAATGTTAACCTGATTCAACTAAATGGCACTGAATTAACCTTATGTAATAAACTTAAGTTTACTGAAATAAATAATGTTAATTAAATGCAACATAACCCAGTTACGTGAAACCTGTTGACATAAAAAAAAAATTACACACTGCACCTTTAATGACTGACAGCTCTCCTGTCCCCATGATGAGAGAAATATTGTAAGTGCAGACTAGTGTTGTGTGTAAATATGATGGATATTGTAGTTCTAGACTAAACGTGAACATGTGTTTACTCATCTCACTTGCACAAAAACATTCAGTATTTCTCAAAATGAATAAAAACAGTGAAATGCAATCTCAGAATTTTATGCAAACCTGTAATAATTAAATATATTAAATTACACAAATATACTTTATATATTTAATTTCACTTTATTAACTAGTGTCTTTGCTGCTGACCTTCAATGATCTAATTCAACCATACTAATAAGCAAAAATTACTTTAGATTAGATTTAGAAATAAGAGTTGTAAGAGCCAGGTATAGTTCTATTATTTTGAACACATTCTTTTTGGTCACTTACGGTAATTACAGCACCTGGTGGTGGTGGCGGAAGTAGTAAAAGTATATCATCTGTTCACCTGTGTGTTTGGGCATGGAGAGAGAGGGGGTGACGGGGGAAGTTTTATTTTTGCTGACCGCTATAATGCAGTTTATCATGATTTTTGGACACAATTTCATATGCTATTGAAACAATTATGGAACGTATTGGATGCACAACCTTGTTTGTTTCTCATGCAAATAAATCTACAAAACGCAGTCTTTGGATTCATGCTCATTATCAGCAAGCGCGTCTGACAAGTTAGTTTCCCCTACTCAGCCTCTCGGCGGTGAAATTTATGGTCTTCAAGACAGTCACCTATAAGAGTGTTGAACTTCTCCTGTATCCTATTCTTCTGTGATCCAAAATGGCAGCACAGCTGAAAGGTATGTTTGAGCTGCGCCCTCTACTGTACAGGAGTAAATATGCATTTCCTTTAGCCTGAGGCTTATTTATTTCACTTTTGGTGTGCAAGGCCCTTTACATTTGCCAAAAATATAACTTTTTTTGGCAACTTTTTTTGTTGTTATTAAAAAACAAACAAGCAAGCCCAGCTAGGTGAGAAAAAGTAACGCAAAAGTAATGTAATGCATTACTTTTCATAAAAAGTAACTAACGCAATTAGTTACTTTTTTAGGGAGTAACGCAATATTGTAATGCATTAACTTTCCCCAACACTGGTCACATGATCCTTCAGAAATTATTTTAATATGCTGATTTACTGCTCAAGAAACATTTCTTTATTATACATGTTGAAAACAGTTGTGTTGCTAAATATGGTTGTGGAAACTGTGATATATATATATATAATTTTTTTTTTTTTTTTTCCCAGGATTTTTTGATTAATAGAATTTTCATAAGAACAGCATTTATCTAAAATACAAAAATTTTGTAACATTATACATGTCTTTATTGTCACTTTTGGTCAATTTAATGCATCCTTACTAAATAAAGTATTAATTTCCTATGAATTATTATTAATTATATATATTATTAATTTAATAATTATATTAATTAATCAAATAGTATACTATATAACCAAAATTAAGCAGCACAAAGACTGTGGGCCTTAATCTATCAAGCATGGAAATGCAGAACTGAGTGTTTATTTTGGGCATGTTCAAGACTTGAACTTCTCTTATTCAACCAAGTAAAAAAAGATCTCCAACCGGAAGATCTCCAACCCTGCTGATGTTCATTTTTAACTTTCACAATTAGGACTGTCTTGGCTGCTTTGTTGAACTAAAATAAAACCAAAAGAAGTCTTGTTTGATTTAACATGACAAATACGCCTTCTACCAGACTACAAGCTTGAGGTTAAGACTCTCGTTACTGTGGTTTTTCACACCCAACTTTAAAGAGCTAAAAGCTGAGGCAAGACAAAGGCAGACTCAAAAATTATCCCTCTCTACCAGCCTCTTCCATCATCCTTCTGTCTGACGTTCTGTCCTCTGATTGGATCTTTCAGAAGCAGTATACTGCACATCCCAAAGGCACAGAGTGTGCTTTCGGAAACATAAGGGTGTTAAGTTTATGTGCAGTCCTTCTAATGAAAAATAAAGCAGGCTGCCTCTGAATCCAAATATAGTTCAGGCCGTTCCTAACCAGTCACAACTGTAGCTCATGAGTCATTCTAATGAAATGTATCAGAACAGTGCTATGAAAACAAGGGACCAGAGAATTCGCTGTGCCTGCCATAAATGGACCTACTCCCTCCTAACCTTCTATACTGCTGTGACTTAAGAATCAGGTCAGAGTAATTGAGTTTTTTAAAACTTTTTTGTATGCCGTTTCATTTCAAACCAAGTATGAGGTAATTTCATTACTGGACTTTTGGAGGGCCACATTTCTCAAAACAGGGAACTACTCCTTTTAGAAGTTATGCAAAGATACAGTCACATGAATTTGTGTTGAACCTTGAAATTGAGCTTCCTGCCTTTACCCACCCCACCCATCCCTCCTACTGTCACATTTATATATAGAGAGGTGAAAAATAATAAGTACTGTAATTAATGGAACATTTATGGATCAAAATCTATGTGCTTTTATAAATAGAACTTTCTGCTTCATGGAAGAATTGTTTATTCTCATATTTTTTTCTTTTTAGTTGATTAGATATTTATGTATCATTGGTCTGTTTTTATCATAAGCTATCACTGGTGTTTTGCTTCATTTCCTGTTCTGCTGATAACCAACCATTTAATCGCAGTAAAATGCAAAAGGGGCTTGTTGCTTTATTCTATCTACTTTAAAAAACAGAATTTGTGCTTAAAGACATGTGAAAGAAAACCGAACATCATAAATAAACAAACATAAAACAAGCATATTCTTTAACCATACATTTTCTTAATACGTTTATATTCATAAATTTAAATTTTCTTAATGTTATGAAGTGACAAGAATAGTTTTTGTGCGCCAAAAAAAATAAATAAATAAAAAATAACGACTTTATTCAACAATATCTAGTGATGGGCGATTTCAAAACACTGCTTCATGAAGCTTCAAAGAATCAGTGGTTCGGAGCGTGAAAGTCACATGATTTCAGTAAACGAGGCTTCGTTACGTCATAAGTGTTTCGAAATTTCAATGGTTCACCACTGGGGGGCGTGACTTTGGCAGTTTGATACGCGCTCCAAACCACTGATTCGAAACAAAAGATTCATTAAGCTTCGAAGCTTCATGAAGCAGTGTTTTGAAATCACCCATCACTAGATATTGTTGAATAAAGTCGTTATTTTTTTTTTTTTTTTGGCGCACAAAAAGCATTCTCGTTGCTTCATAACATTAAGGTTGAACCACTGTAGTCACATGAACTGTTTTAAATATGTCTTTAGTAGCTTTCTGGGCATCTGAAAGTGTTAATTGTCTTGCTGGCAATGGAGGCCTCACTGAGCCATCGGATTTCATCAAAAATATCTTAATTTGTGTTCTGAAGATGAACGAAGGTCTTACGGGTGTGGAACGACATGAGGGTGAGTAATAAATGACAGAAGTTTCATTTTGGGTGAACTAACCCTTTAAAGTGATAGTCCATCCATAAAAATGGCCATCATTCACTCATCCTCATGTTGTTCCAAACCTGTACGACTTTCTTTCTTCTGTGGAGCACAAAAGAAGGTAATTCGAAGAATTTTGCCAACAAACAGTTTCCATTTAACATTGACTTTCATTATATATGTACAACAAAATACAATGGAAGTCAATAGGAACAGAAACTGTTTGGTTATCAGCATTTTTCAATATTTTGCAAAAATGCATACAAGTCTGGAACAACATGAGGGTGAGTAAATCATTTCATTTTTGGGTGAACTATCCCTTTAACATTATCAAAGACATTTCAAACGTTCAGATTTCTATTTAGATTATTGCTACAGTCTTTATCTCAACACAATATCTCATGATGTTAGCTAGTCTAAACATATGACTGTATTGTTGATATTCAGAATATGAATGACTCAAAATAAGCAAGTAGCTTCGAAGAAAGAGATTACAGAGATTGTGGCTGAATGTGCGAATGCTTGCTTCTGCTTTTGAGAACATGAACTAAAATGCAATCCACTTTTTATAAGACAGTTATAAGACAGTTATAAGACAGTTATAAGAAGGTCAGTATCATTTTTAAGTTCCGTTTCCAACATTCTGTTTTACGTCATTTCAGCTGACAACAGAAAGCTTAAAACAGATTGATTCATTTGGATCAAACACGCTCAAGGATTGGCTTCAGCCTGAACCATATTGAGGCCAAAAAGACTAAATAGTTTCAAAATAATGCATCCCATAAAAGGCCTTGGGCACATGCTTATTATTGGGTTTCCAGTCCTAAAGGGCACTTCTGTGGTTTTTGCACCGTATGTTGTGACATCTTGATAAAAGGACAAAAGCTCGGGCATGCTCAATATAAGAAGGTTGATGTTGCCTGAGAGCATGAATTCCAACATGGCTGAAGAACTCAGAAAAGCCTGCTTCTGTACTAAGAGCTCCTTTCTGAAAAGCTTTATTTCATCCATCAAGTTAAAGTGTGCACTAGAAATCCAAGCAATATCTTGTCAATATCACTCGTCACAAAATAAGGTGCAATATGAACTTATTCCAACTAATGACTAATTCATGATTTCAAGAAAGCTCTTAATACTATGTAGTTAATTTAGCATTTGTATTGCAGCCTAAAGGAACCATGAAGTGCTTTACATACCAGTAGGATTGAATAATCTTATTCTGAAATACATGTATTTAAAGACGGGTAATATTAAAAATAAGCTTTAATGCTTTGCCTGGCTGAAGAACCAACATAAAAGTACTTCTGCTTCACACTTATAGCTGTAAATAACACCATTACAGTATGCCAATTTCGTGCGTTAAAAGCAGGCAGGTTTTTTTTTTCTTTAGTTCTCAGTCCCGCTGACCTGTCAAGGTCATATAAAAGAATTTTCAAAAAAAGACATCACTTCTTTTAGCAAACTATTCATTCCCCCTGCAACTGCATGAACCTTACCTTCAGATGTACATTGATTGCCGGTGTACCTCCACAGTATGTGCACGAACTGCCCCCTCCACTTGTTCTGTTGAAGCTGTTCCAGAGATTTGAACTTGGTTTTGGATTTAACCCCCATGTGTGTGCTGCCATTAGCGAGTCCTCCTACAGGCAGCCGCCCAGCCTCTTATTCTGGTGTCAGGAGTGATTAGTTTGCAGCGTTCAGTGACTTGTGAAGATTTGGGGGTGGTGTACACTGCCTACTTACATCAGACTCACCCTGGGCATGGTGCATACAGGGACCTAGAGCTCTGATAATAGAGCGAAGAGGTTCTGAGGCTGGAGGGGTCAACCATTTTGAAAGCCCTTTCGGTTGGTGATCGGGCTATAAAGTGCATTATCGGGCCACTTTAAGTGTGCAGTAAATACCTGCGGCATGGCTCTTAGTTTACCTCATACTGCAGAGAAAGCATTGAAAAGGCAAGCATTAATGCTATTTCATACAAGACCCAGCAAGTCAGTTCAAGACTTCTGTCCACCCGCCTTGTGTAGATAAAAGGGGTTATTACAGCTGTGACGCTGAGCAGAATCACATATAAAGAGGATTTCTTATGTATTTTTAGATCATAAATTAACACCTAGCAAGAGTGTGTCTATGGCTGTGAAGCGTATGACGCAGCAGTAGGAGAGTAAAAATGGTATATAAAATTCTGTCACCAAGCAACCACCATTGATTCTACTTCCTTTCTGTACTCAACAGTCCCATTTCTTCTCGACGTTTCCTACAGGAGTGTGTATATTTCTATACATTTTTTATGCAGAGGCCATGCATATTCAGACTAACAGCAGTTCAACAGTGATGTTGTGTTCGACACATTAGATCCAAAGTGCTTCCACATTGAAGTACAGCATCTGAGCTCTATTAGTTTTTGCCAAAAGCACTTGAGTACATCTGAAGCTTCTTTCACCTGCAAAACCATGACTGCTTCACATCTTGTTAAAAAGGAGTGAATCCTAGTGCCGTTTTCTTTAATATACTATAATGATAATTAATTTCTGTAATTACATTTAGAATTACACTGTTGACCCATTCTTTTACACCTTAACCCACCTTTAAACCTACCCATACCACCAAACCTGTCCCTAACCTTACCCGTGTCCCACCTCAATAGCAGCATAAGTGTTTTGTAATACAATATAAACACGATAAATACATTATACTTATTTTTTTGATGTAAGTACATGGTAGTTAAGGCCACCTAATATAAAGTGGCAGCAGTTTCGCGTTGTTTTTTTCATGAAACAATGTTTTGAATGAATCATTTGAGCGAATGATTCAATGACTCACTCATAAACTTGTGGCTACCTACTGGTATATCAGTGAAGCCTCCAGAAAAAGACTAAATCCTAAAAATTCCCCCAACCACAAATGCACAGACTGACAAGTGGAACAATACAAACAGTGAAACATCCAAGTGCGGATGGAACATCGTTGCCACTTGGTCAATCAAATTCGAGGGGCATAGCCAATGCTGGGTAGATTACTTACAAATTGTAGCCCGTTACTGATTCCAAATTACATGACAAAAATGTAGTTAGTGAAGAAATCCATTACATTACACATTTACGGTAATATAATCTGATTACTTTTAGATTACTTTTGACCTAACTCATTTATCACATTGAATTGAATAGGATAATATTGTACCATATTGATTTAAAAAACAAAGAGAAAGAAAATCTATTTCATTCTTTGTTATCAACAACATGAAGTGCATTAATCATTAGATTACGTCAGGTTTTCCCAGACTGGGGTTCGTGGTGTAAGCTAATAATTAAATAAATAATTTTAAAATAATAAAAATGTGTTTGAAAGATTGCAATACATGGTTAAATGAATTGTTGAGCGATAATTCAAATAATTTGTTTGTCAGGAGCTAATTTGATATGCAATGTTGAGAAAACACTTCTTAAAAGTTAAATGATTTCTGAAAATCCAGTGATCAAATGCTTTGTGATTCGCTAAATTTTCCATGTACTTATAGCCACCTGACTAGTGGCTGGTCTGTGTGTGCAATTTCACAAAAAGACTTTCTGAATATATATATAGCGATATGTTTTTTTTAGAAAGTAAAATTTAAAACATAGAATTAGGGAGAATCAATAAATTATGGATGATTTACTGCCATTGTGTCAATAGCATGTAATCAATAAAAAAGTAACTGTAGTCTGATAAGTATTTTAAAACATAATATAATCTAATTACAAGTACTTCATTTTTGGAATCTGATTACGTAATCCAGATTACATGTAATCAGTTACTACCTAGCAATAGGCATAGCTATTGCTATTAGCAATTGTTTATCTGTTTTTCAGATATGCGGGATGAGTATGTTTAACAAAATGGTTATCGTTCATAGGCTTTTAATCGGCTACGCAACCTGCAATGGTGCTTTACAAATACCCCCAAATCACTTCACAATCAAACTCAGATTTTGTATTTTAAATATTTTATTAATGTGTAGAAAATGTATTAAAAAAGGAACTATACAGCACATTTTAAGTTCAACTAGAGCTAATCCGATCTGTTACAATAATATCCGAGGTTATCTGACAATGTGGTTAGCAAGTTAGGGAGAAATGTCTCAGAGACCACACATTACCTGCTTCATTAGTGTTCATGCTAAACACATTTTCACTTAGGTACAAAATGTAGGGCATTTTTACAATATCCTATCATGTTCAAAATTAAATAAATGTACATGAGAGTGGTAAAAATGACCTAGTTGCTTGTATAACACAGAGTTAGAGTTCCAAGTGTTATGTGTAACATGAGTTTCTATGGTGAATCTTGAGCCATAAGTGGTTTGGTGGATGGGAGGCATGTCAGAATGGAGGAGACTTGACGTGTCTCCACCATATGCTGAGTCAATGAATAATGAAGGAAAATCTGCCCGTCTCTCTCTCTCTTTTGAGAAGTGATCTCAATCATTCTACGCAAACTGAAGTCTCTGTTCCTCTATCATAAATAACTAGAAGGGCTGCTTCCTGTGAACTTACAAACAATTAGTTTGCTTAAGAAAACAGTTAGAAAACACAAGAAGGTACACATATTTCCACCCATGTTCTCCACAGAACAGTGAAAATGATGCCTTCTGGTGCATGCAAAATGTAAGTTATTTTCAGTGTTAAATGCAATTAGCTTGAGCTGATTAAGAATTTACTTGTTTTCTAGTTCCCATCCCAGCTGTTGCTACACTCTCAAATGTTATCCTTCAAAAAGAAAAGAAAAAAAATAGAAGCAAAGGAAAAGGGTAGATACTCTTTGAAAACATCATAGTGTTGTCTCTCAGAAGAGGCTCATTAGGAGATTTGTGACTATGGGAAACAGGTGTTGTTAGAGAAGCAGAACGCTGGAGAACTGAAGAATATTTATCTACGACCTTGCACAAATGGGCAGAGCATGCAGATATACCGAAGCAGAAGAATCTGAATTTTAAATCTGACTTAAAAATAAATGTAAAGATTTTGGTGTTTGGGACCACTTACTGTAATATTTTCTGTGGTTACAATAACATTTGACGTTATTGACACCCAAAAAGATTCTTCAAAATTCTCTCTTTTGGTTTTGCCCAATGTAACTCTTTAAACGTTTTAATGAAATTTTAGCATATCTGTATTATGCTACTGTTGTTTTAATATTAAAAAAAAATGAATACATAGAAAACAATATATTACAACTTCATTGAGCTAATTAGACAAAAAACCCTCTAGTTCAGAAATAAGAGAGAGAGAGATGTGCTACTAGAAAAAGAAATATCATTTGCAGCATGAGGTAAGTGTTACAGTGCATGAGGAAAGGTTTAGAAAACATATCTCATGGTTGTACTCCTTCACAAACCTTTCAATCACTGTACAAAATACATTGAGGACATGTTAAACTACAGAATGAAATCATATATTTTTGTCAGGTACAAAAAGTTAAAGAAGAAAGACTATGTTCTAAGTTGCGCTAGGAGTTGCATTGCTTTTATGACCTACACGTCAAGTCTTGAAAGCTCAAGCCTGACTGCTTGTCAGCAGGTGTCTGCCCAACTGCATTTTAGAATGACTCTGTATGAAAGGAATAGAAACATGTATGAAAAGAACCCTTCAGATGGTCTTCACTCTGCATGTAGCACTGCAGTGGCAAACACAGACTGCAATTCTCCTGCACTCAACTATGAATTGCTATTAACCTAGACGATTTATCAAGACACAGATGGACACAATTATTCTAAGTCTACAGGAACAAAAACATTTGAAACACTCTAAAGCATGGAGTGTGAGACAGAGCTATGTAAAATTTCTCCATATGAGTTCTTCATATGTACATATCAGTGCTCTCAGGCCAGCTTATATGTTCTTTTAGACTGACCTAAATAAAACTCTGATGTGGGATGATGTCATATTATTACTATTAATCAGCCTTGCACAAAATCGTTCAATTTAAAATAAAATACAATTAAAATAAAATATGGGACAAATTATTGTTTGATTGAAAAGCATTTGCAGTAATTCCTTTTTTTGTTTCAGTTTAGTCTGATTTATATGGAAGCTTGTTTCTGCCATGGAATAAAACAATTTAAAAGATAATTGCAACTTTTTATCTCACAATTCTGACTTTTTCTCGCAATTGCGACTATATCTTGAAATTCTGACTTTATAACTCGCAATTCTGACTTTATATCTCGCAATTGCGACTATATCTTGAAATTCTGACTTTATAACTCACAATTCTGACTTTATAACTCACAATTCTGACTTTATAACTCTGAATTCTGACTTTATAACTCACAATTCTGACTTTATAACTCTCAATTCTGACTTTATAACTCACAAATGACTATTGAAATTCTGACTATAATTCGCAATTGCGACTTTATATCTCACAATTCTGACTTTATATCTCGCAATTCTGACTTTATAACTCGCAATTCTGACTTTAACTTGCAATTGCGACTATATCTTGAAATTCTGACTATAATTCGCAATTGCGATATCTTGAAATTCTGACTTTATAACTCGCAATTTTGACTTTAACTTGCAATTGCGACTATATCTTGAAATTCTGACTATAATTCGCAATTGGGACTTTATATCTTGCAATTCTGACTTTATAACTCACAATTACGACTTTATAACTCGCAATTCTGACTTTATAACTCGCATTTCTGACTTTCTAACTCTCAATTCTGACTTTATAACTCACAATTGCGACTTTATATCATGCAATTATGATTTTATATCTCGCAATTGCGAGTTTATATCACGCAATTCTTAGAAAAAAGTCAGAATTGTGAGATAAAAAGTCGCAATTACCTTTTTAATTTTTTAATCAGTGGCAGAAACAAGCTTCCATTGATTTGACCTCAGATACTGAAAAATTCTTTGGTTTCTGAGGTTTCAATGATAATAGCATTTTGTGTTTTTGTCTTTTCAGAAAACCCTGTATTTGCAACAGTGTAAGAACTTCATCCCCTGCAATGCTTCAACAGTTAATGTAAGTTTAAATATGAGATGAAATTACAATAAAATAATAAAAGAAATAGTGTTAGCTTCAGGGTGGAGTAAATGCAAAATCTAACACTGTAATGGGTCACATGAACATGAAGATCATTCAGTTACTTTTTAAAGGTATTTCTCATCATTTATAAAAATAGAAGCATCTCATTTTTATGGGCATTCATTTTCTTCTAAAATCTTTTATCTCAAAGGGAGAAATGATCTCTTTTCTTCACTTAATAATGAGGTTCTTTCCGCAGGCCTCACACTGTAAACGTGCTGAACAATACCAAACGTTACCTAGTCTTCATTCTCCCAGAACTGAACGAATAGCATTACACATAAGAAAGTCACCGAACCTCAAAGTTTACAATTTACAACAGACATTCGTCAAAGGGATTTTGTCATTCAAAGATTTAAATAAGTTACATCGCTCCTTGTGTCCTCGTTGCCCCGTTTAAAAATAGAAACAGCTAGTAGGACGGTGGATTAATGGGTGGACCTCCTCCGCTTGCCACTGATGCTGCGGTAGTTGAAAGGTCTCATCTTCATCTCCACAAAAGGGATGGAAAACTCATGGCCTTTCCAGTGATACCAGTTTATACCCTGCAGAAGTCAAACACATATAATGTGAATACACAAACAGTTATATTAACTAATGTGATCTCATTAGAATTCGTACTATCGGTATTTATACATAAAGTGTGGTTCTAGCACAGATACACTGTCATATGTTTAGACAGACAATGAAACATAAAATATCAACATACTGACATTGTATTAGCATAACTCTTTTATGTACATACAACTTAAGAAGTGTATAAATGTTTATGAATCCTATGAGGTTCAAAGAATATAAAGGATCCGCCGATATTAAATCCTAGTTAATACTAATAAGCCAATAATTATTTTAATGTTATAGCCGATAAATAAAAATACAAAAACAAAAAATTCAGTTTTGCCATAAAAGTTGTAAAGATCTGTATAATTCGTAGGTAAGTTTACAAAAGAAAAATGTTTTGAATTCTATCATGTTGATAATGTACATTTCAGTATCTATCCAAAATAGCAATTGCCTATTGCAATTCAATGTTATTAATACTGAAATACCTCACAAAGTCAAGAACATCTCTCAAAAGAATATTTTTATTATTATAGACCTTATTAGAGTGTTAACCTCTGCTTCTGTGAATAAATACCACAGATACCAATGAAAAATATGACCTTATCGGTTATAAGCTACACCAACTCGCTAACGCTTGTGAGAAAGCTGAAATGAAAGCAGACAGTGAAACAACAGGACATGACACAACGCAATTGAGCAAGGACGGATCTAGAATATTTTTATCCGTTGGCCTGTGACTCTCACATATCAAGCTTTATTTGCTTTCAGTTTGCTTTGAAAGCTCTTGCATGTTTCCTGTCTTTAGTGCCTGCCCTTGCAAACAAAACCACACAGAGTGAGTCACAACTCACAAAGGCTTAAGGTGTAAGATGAAATAGCTGAATTAAGATAGCACTCAAGGTACTAAGTTCCTGTAAGGGTTTGCATGTGTAGGCAGATTGCAACTCCATGTATAGGTGTTGGAAACAATGCATTTTATCACATTAGCCAAATGCAAAAAGGTCAATAGTTTAGCAATGTACAGTATGAAGCACAGCTCACACAGAGCATTGGACGTTCAAACCAAGTAGCTTTCTGTTGGTCAACACAGCAAATCCAGTAATCTTCCGTCCTCACTTGAAATTCCCTATTGCATTGATTTCTACTGAATTGAGTGGATTTCGCCTGAGAAAATTCACAGAACAACGGTAAATGTGTCCGCAACTTTAGGCTAATTATGTGGATATACCAGACATTTCAGTCCAGGGTTTAGGACTACCTGGCTTACCTGACTATGTCTGGACTCTCCGTATTTTCCGTTAAGGTTGGCCCGATGACAGTTTTTGTACCACCAGGCCCCCTTGTAGGACATTGCACAGTTGGTGACAGCGATGTCATTGTCCTTGTCCTTGGTAGAGAAAGGTCTGCTCTGGTGGTAGCTCAGAGAGTCACCTGGGGTAAAAAAGAGACCATAATTACAACAAATATGCTTAAATATACAAAACCACTCAGAAGAGATCATCTTTGGGTTGTTTTAAATGTTTAATGGGAGACACTTCAGGCAAAAACACTGTTTTTTCATGCACCTGTCAATTTCTGTCACTTTTTGGCTTTTCATAAAGTGTTTTTTTCAGACTGGTGGAAAGAAAACAACCAAAATACATTTTTAAGTGTATCTTTTATAGGACTTTATCTATTTGTATCTGTAGATTTCAATTACAGTACATATCTTTAAAGGCCGTTTTCTCAACATGAGATTTTTCTCCTGCTGAGTCAGAAATCTCCACTTCAGCAGAACTTACATACACCAGACTTTACAGTTTTATTCCCATCTATATTCTGAAGGTTTTTAAGAGGGGTTTGCTGATATATAATTTGCCTGATTTTATACAACATATTATTTTTTTTTCCTGGCTGTTGACAGTATTTTCTGATTTATGGAGTGATTAAAAAAAAACAAAAAAAAAACCTTTGACTCTAATATGTCAAAAAAAAAAAAAAAGAAACAAGAATTTTGAACCTGACTTCTATCCAATATTCAGATTTTTGTTCTATAAATTTATGCAAATTAGTGCATATTTAATTAGATAACGCCTAATTTGCATATTGAAACAACATTTCAGAGAACTTGTAATACAAAATGTTTTTGCAATTCTTAATGTAATCAATCAACTGGTGAAGTAAGGTGATATCTATTAGTTAAAGGGTTAGTTCACCCAAAAATGAAAATTCTGTCATTAATTACTCAACCTCATGTCGTCCCACATCCGTAAGACCTTTGTTCATCTTCAGAACACAAATTAAGATATTTTTGATAAAATCCGATGGCTCAGTGAGACCTTCATTGACAGCAAGATAATTAACACTTTCAAATGCCCAGAAAGCTACTAAAGACATATTTAAATCAGTTCATGTGACTACAGTGGTTCAACCTTAATGTTATGAAGCGACGAGAATACTTTTTGTGTGCCAAAAAAACAAAATAACGACTTTATTCAACAATATCTAGTGATGGGCGATTTCAAAACACTGCTTCATGAAGCTTCGAAGCTTTACGAATCTTTTGTTTCGAATCAGTGGTTCTGAGCGTGTACCAAACTGCCAAAGTCACGCCCCCCAGTGGTGAACCATTGAAATTTCGAAACACTTATGATGTAACGAAGCCTCGTTTAATGAATCATGTGACTTTGGCAGTTTGATACAAGCTCCGAACCACTGATTCGCACAAAAAGTATTCTCGTCGCTTCATAACATTAAGGTTGAACCACTGTAGTCACATGAACTGATTTAAATAAGTTTTTAGTAACTTTCTGGGCATCTGAAAGTGTTAATTATCTTGCTGTCAATGGAGGCCTCACTGAGCCATTGGATTTTATCAAAAATATCTTAATTTGTGTTCCAAAGATGAACGAAGGTTTTACGGGTGTGGAACGACATGAGGGTGAGTAATTAATGACAGAAATGAATTTCCTTTCAATGTATGTAAAATGAATGCCCAAATGTCCTCTGGCCGCACCTGCAGTGCCATTATACTCTCCTATCCTCAGTTTGTAGAGGCTCTTGGAATCTCCAATGGAAAACCTGTCATAGTTGGCATATACGGACTCCTGGCCGTCTTTCATGTCAATGCGGAGCTCGTAACGACCTTGAGCTGCAATCTTCTGAATGTTGTCCAACCCTGCATGGAGAAATGGAAAAAAACATGTTCTGAGGAACACACCTATCTACCATCCAAACATCCCATCTCTGTGTTCCAGACCCTTAACATGTGAAAATGTTGTCTTCAAATATGGTCCACACTGATAAGAGCCCATCATTTAATATAAAAGCAGTGCTCCTGTTTGGTGGTCCATCTCACTCTCTCTGACTCTTATATGTTGTGAAGATAAGCAGCAAAAGACTGCAGATAAACAGTCTGTTTATTGAAGATAATCAAATTTTCTGACTGTGCAGTGAAGAAATGCCCTGTCTGGCTAAAGACACAATCACTTTTTGATAGCGTAGATGTCTCTTGATAATAGAACTCCATCTATTTCGTGAGTGTCTACAAGGATGTGCTGAACTGTAACTAAGCCCTTAAACTCACCTCAGGATTTAAAGCCATAGAATGAACCTAGGAAGCAGAAGGCTGATGAACTGTAACAGTGAGGGGAAACGATCTGAATCACCAGACATGGCCGAAGAGCATTTTTAAGGGCAGCCATTGTTGTAATGAGATTAGTAAAAAAATGGGGGGGAAAAAAACCTCATTAAATAGCAGCATGCATGCTATTATTTTTACAGACCCAATCAGTACAATCTCAGCAAGTGACTGTGTTTTTACTTGATTAAAATCAGCCAGGCATCACATGGTATGATATCTAAAATACTACAGAATCTTATCACTTTTATCACCATTTTGGGCAGAGTACTGCACTTTAACAGCACACTTCACATTTTATTATCCTAATGGCATTGTTTTAAGCATTTACCTCACTAAATATTATAAGATTTTTGCTTAAAACTGGAAAATTAATTTGCCCAAGGTGTAATCAACATAATAATAATAATAAAGAATCAATATAATTAATAAATATTTTTTTAACTGGAAAACAAGCCAGTGAAATGTGTATTGGAGAGTAAAATTAACCATTTTAAACCATTTAGTCAGACTGGTTAATGTAGTAGAAAAACAGTCTGTACACCAATTATCATAGCATTATTTCAAGCAGAAACTGAAAATGTAAAATCATTCCAGTGTCCTCAGAGGAAAAACATTCTAATTTTCAAATGTGTTGCAAAGAAAATAACATTTTTTTTTCCCTTAGTTCAGGAAGACTGCAAATCTCTTGCAATGGAATAATGGCAAACAGACCAGCGGAGTCTATTACTTTTCTGAATTACTTTGTGCCTTCTTCCATAACACCATATCTCTACAGCACTGTCCTATCTGCATGGTTGAACCCCAGCCCCATTACTTAAATACACCATTCAGGAGTAACTGTGTGTCATGACCAGGTGAGGAATTACAAGTGCAGAAGTGAGAAGCAGCACAGGAAAACAGACATGCTCTCTTCTTTGAATGCTTGAATGGAGCAGGGCAGCAAAGTTTATCTGCCAAGTTGTGTGGTTGATGAACAGACAGTGTTTGTAGGTCAGTAAAAGTTTGCAGCTAAAAAGGAAAGGTGTGTAGTACATGCTACAATGTGTAAAAAAAAATACTCTCAATAATTCAATATATCAGGGGTGGATGACTTTTGAAAGCTCAGGGGCCACAATGAAGGATTTCTTTTCTTTTTGTAATTCATGTATATTAACAAGGTAAGTAGATTGTGGTATGTGGTATAACCAAAGTCCTATATAAAGGTAGCATTTTATTTAAATCGTGGTATTAGTATGAAATATTAGTATTTTGGTGTACAATATCTTACTGTTAAATGTAATGTTAAACAAAGATTTATTTGATCAAATATACAGTAAAACAACTATTTTATGAAATATTATTACAATTTAAAATAACCATTTTCTATTTTAAAGTATTTTAAAATGTAATTTATTTCAGAAATCATTCTAATATGCTGATTTGGTGCTCAAGAAACATTTCTAATCATTAGTGTTGAAAACGGTTGTGCTGCTTAAAGGGTTAGTTCACCCAAAAATGAAAGTTCTGTCATTAATTACTCACCCTCATGTCGTTCCACATCCGTAAGACTTCGTAACACAAATTAAGATATTTCTGATGAAATCCGAGAGGTATATGACTCGTCTATAGACAGCAATATAATCACCACTGTCAAGGTCCAGAAAGGTACTAAAGACATCGTTAAAACAGTCGATGTGACTGCAGTGGTTCAACCTTAATGTTATGAAGTGACAAGAATACTTTTTGTGCGCAAAAACAAAACAAAAATAACAACTTTATTCAACAATATCTTCTCTTCTGTGTCATTCTCATATGTTGTTTGCGTCCAGCGCTTCCAGGTTCTACATCTGAACGTGACTCATTATTGGCCGGCTCCTGCGTCAGCATCACACGTATGCGTTGTGCTGCTCATGTGATCAGCTTTGGCCAATACTGAGCCGGCATTCGGACGTAAACACGGAAGCCTTCACTGTGCTTACTGCATCACCTGCGTTAGGATAATGACAGGGAAGAGAAGAGATTGTTGAATAAAGTCTTTATTTTTGTTTTGTTTTTGCGCACAAAAAGTATTCTCGACGCTTCGTAAAATTAAGGTTGAACCACTGCAGTCACGTTTAGTACCTTTCTGGACCTTGAAAGTATTGATTATATTGCTGTCTATGGATGAGTCATATACCTCTCGGATTTCATCAAAAATATCTTAATTTGTGTTCCAAAGATGAACGAAGGTCTTATGGGTTTGGGGCGACATGAGGGTGAGTAATTAATGAAAGAAATTTCATTTTTGGGTGAACTGACCCTTTAATTTGTATATGGAACTTGATGGACGCAAACAAAAATAAATGATTTTTCACAAATGAATGACAAGTCTTTCATCATTACAAAAACAGCTTCACATTACATAACAGCTGGGTTGAAAAGCAAAAGATTCAATACAGAATTTTATAAATAGCTGTTGTGATATCATAAACAACCATAACCAACCTACAGTTATACCATATTTCCACCAGACACAACTGTTGAAAAAACAACTATATATATATATATATATATATATATATATAAAACGTAAGTATTCATCTATGACGCAGTATGCAGAATAGGCTATATTCAGCTTGGTATCTGGTTTTTTAAATTCACCCTGTGGTTATACAAAATACCTACTGGTCACACAGAATATACCGCCTAGCGCTGCTAATTATTACCTTGGTAAGAAAGCGTACTTGCGATTACAGCAGTTGCATTTACCACAATGATGACTACGCCAACATAACAGCCACAAAGTGATTTCATTGTTTTAAATGTCTATGTGTATATAGTATGTGAAGACAACACTCTTTAAACGTTCCAAGAAGGCATCTGCACGCGTCCAATGCAGCACTGCTGGAAACAGCATTTACTTTCTGCTCAGGAGCTGAAATCTTTCAAATGAGCTCCTTTCTACACTAAATATAGTTATACATATTATCCAGGCCTAAATGTCTGCAGAGGCATAATTTGTAATGTTTACTTTTTATCTGTAATTGAGACAATGCTCTGAAATCCGTGCTGTGCACAAATGCCATTTTCCCCCCCGAATTTTAATGAATATAATTATAGCTTTCTAATAAGATTTATGCATCAGGGATAAAAAGGAAAAGGGGCTCTATTGTTTTCCATCAAATTGGATTTTGATGAAAATAATTACCGGATCATTTAAACAGAATCTGAAAGCTGAGAGTCAGACTGATGGGTCCTAAAGCACAGAGCCCACACAAACACTAGATACCATACGCAGGAGGGCACATGAACAATTTCAAAGGATGGTGCTTTGATGCAGCCTCTCACAGCGCTAGAAGACTTTGTGTTATTTTCATCTTTATTCAGAGCAGCACAACACTGTCCCTCATTTGAAAGTGTGCTCCGTATAATGCAAGTAAATAGGAAAGTTTTACAGTGTCCCTGGAGCAAGTTAGAGTTAAGTACTAGGATAGAGCTAGATGGTTTTCCAAAATGCCTATGCAATATTTAAATGAAGCAAACTTCTGATTGCTAGTCAAGAGCACTCATCACTGAGTTACATTTAAAGGGATTGATGCTTAAATAAAACTCATACATTTGCAAGAAAAGTGCTGATCAAATTTAGATCTGCCTGAAGAGATTAATGAGGCCTAAAACGACCATATTTTGAATGGGTCATCACGCAGCCGCTTTTCTTCCAGACAGCTCTAACTGCTGTGCCTATAATTCAAGTGTATTTTACGTCTTCTCACCGAGCCAGAATTCATCCTCCAGGTTGCCAAAGCCGATCTTGTAGTCACTCCACTTCCTGGAGAAATCAGTCAAACCGTTCTGACGTCGCTGAAACACCTGAAACACAATCAGCAGAGGTACAGCTGCCACACAACACTCTATGCTAATTAAGTATAATGCGTTTAGGGCAATATGGAGCACATGAATGGCAATTTATCCCAACAGTGTCATTTTACTTTGGGATGACGGCATCTGCAATAGAGGCAGCTGTGTTGGTGGTCATGACCAGAAAAGACCCTGCTGAAAAGACCAGAATGGGCAATTGTGTTTTGAACACTGGTCTCTGGTGTGGGATACAGACAAGGCCCAAAATTTACACTTGTGATGTGCCAAATGCGATTATATAGTTATGTGCCAATTGGCCGCTAACTTTATTGGGAGCAGCAACATTATATGGTTCAAGTCAAATTGTAAAATCGATAGTCTGACCTTTGCTGATGTAAGTGGTGTATGTCTCCTAAAGAAACTCACCATTTTTTTCCTCAGGAGTAAAATGCATCATCAGAAATAAAGTTTTTTTTTCTCCAGACCTCCATGTGGTTTTAATGAGTGTCAGAGATTGGCTCATTTTGTTTGTGATAATAATATGATCTTGTATATGATAATAAAATGTCTAAATAATAATATATCAGTGGTGTGCAGTGATGTTCCGAAATGAGGAGGCAAAGTCCTCACTTAATGTTTTTTTTTTTAATAAATCAGATGTAAATTCATGTCCCAGTTACACTTTAATGTTGTCACATTTTCCTGGTTAAATAAACAATTTATTTATTTTTAATTTCTGCAGGTTTGGTCTTCCATAGGTTTGGTCCTCCATACAGCTGTTCTTTTTAATAGTCAACTTATTTTCGGATCATCAGTCATCAAGCTCGGTACACATTGGTCATCATGTCTTCAGGCCATTTCAAGTTTGATTTTGACGTGACAAAGCGGTGATATCTAAATAGGTGAGTTGTTTACTTATTAATTAGTCTTCCCATTAATGCCATCATTTTGTTCATTCATACCGATTTGCGAAGATGTGAACGCGCACAAAAACAAGAGGCGGGATTTATCGCACAATCCAATCATTTTCAACCATAACCAATCATTGTGCGATGGAGGCATTGCCTCCTCTCATGTGACTTCCCCCATTCATTCTCAATTACTCCCTATCAAACCTAGCGCATGCTTTAGGGGGTGTGTTAAAAGTCAATGGGCTCAGGGGAGGCAAGAGAGACGCGGACTCCCGCTGTAACTTTACCTGTGGGTGTCGCTGTTGGACAGTGTTACTTTAGAAAAATGAGTGATTTATAAACATTTAATGTCACATTTTGTAATATTTGCATTGTTTTATTTATATATATATATATATATATATATATACACACACACACACACACAGTAAGTCTGTATGGCCAGTAAGACATTTTTATGGCCAATAAACTTTCTCAATTCTCTATTCACCTGCCAGACAGATATTTTGGACTCTGGCTATATATGTTCTGGTGTTGACACCAAGTTCTCAACTAGCTTAACCATTAAGATTTGGTTGGTTAATCTAAAACAGCATGTTTCATCTAGCTAAGTTTGCTTGTGAACAGCATGGCTACGCTGGATACTCCAGCACTAACCTGAAAAATAAAAATGCTTGTCTAAGCAGGTCTTTTCAACAGGGGCCAGTCCTAAAATATGGCATTGTGGGATTTTGTGTAAATCATACATTGTGCCAAACGTACAGACAATACAGACAGGGCTCAGATGTCATAGTCAGATCTCTCACTCACTATCCAGCCGCCTCCGTCGGTGGTCATGTCGCAGTAAACCTGCACACCTTGGCTGAGGTCTCTGTTGATGTAGATGGTGTAGATTCCGCTCAGGGACTCTCCATTCAGGAGGTGTTGCGCACAGTTCTGAGGCGTGGGAAACAATCGGTTTCCTGGGGAGGAAAAGGGTTAAGAAACATACAAAACAACAGAGCAAAAGAAAGCGAAGGGTCACTGGGAGGTTAATGAGCGGTGATTTGCATCGCTGCCACGACAATGGAGTGTAAATTTGTTGATTTCTGCCTGAGACGTTATGAAATGCTATCTTTGGAAGTAGGGTGCTTGTAAAGTCACAGAAACACAAGGCAATAAATGAGGGTGAAGCAAGATGCGAACAGATGCACTGAATGTGTCGCTACTGATTTGTACTTGATGACGTTGATGGGGCGATAGTGTACGTTTGTACCTAATGAGGTGAACGAACCCGATCTGAAGTTTACAGGGGATGTGGAAGATTTGCACCTGTTGTGAAAGAAGTAGAAACAATGGCGCTGGTCTCTAATCCTCTGGCGGCTTGCAGTCTCACAGTGTATTCGGTGGTCTCCGCCAGCCCCTCGAGACGGATCCATGTGTCTTCGGCATCTAAGATCAGCTCCTAAAACACAATCAAACACATTCTACTGATCCGCAGGCACGTCGAGGCATTAGTACATCACCTCTGTTCAAACACCGTAGACCAAAACTAAACAAAGAACTGCTCGGCGGCAGAGCGGTTTTGTGGAAAACATGCCTAGAGATACAAAGAACAGAAGCTCTTAGCATTGTGGGAAGGAAAGATATTCCTCATAAACAAACAGAACATAGATCACAATCACTTTAGGAACTGCCTGGCAAATTGTAGTGATCCGAAGCAGCTTACTGTTGGGTGCTTTTCATACAATGCTTTTCCTCCCAATGTTTTTCTTCCATATGATTGGCAGCTCTAAAGCCCATGATGGGGGAGGAAGAGTCTTATCAGGCACTGTTGCTGCTGGGGAGAAACGGCATTTCTATTTTGGTCTTTAGCTCATGACAGTTAACTTCCCCTCTTTTGTTTTTGAAAAATGCACTTTTATCGAACTAATGTGCCACTCATTTTCTGTGCCTTTTTAGAACTTTTACTCTGAGGATTTATCATGGACCTGGATGGACAGTGACACAGCCTTTGGCACATTTGATTCCATATACGAAATGTCACACCTTTTGATCAATGTGTAATGTGAATTATGCAGCACAGCAGTGATTTAATGAAGTTGCATCAAGGTTGCTCAGTATGCAGAGGATATTGAGCAGGTAATTGTATTAGGGAAGCTGCTGTTTGGCTCCATTTATATGTTCTCATTTTGATTCCTTCACAATCCTGAATTTGAAATAAAGGCTGAGGCAACACATAGTGGATGTTGACACTGCATTATTATTTTTTGGCAATTCCCATATTGTCTGTTATTATCAAAACTCTCAGGATTAGATGCTAACCTGGCTCTAATGGAAAGAGAAAGCTTTTATGTGTAAGATGCACCAGCAGGGTTTATATCATCTGTGCACCACTGACACCCACTGGACGGATACAAACACTAACAGTTGGCTACTAGGTCAGAGTCTTCTGTTGCATTGATCGTGTGTGTCTGTGTATAACAACATAAATCTAAAGATTACAATCCACAACCTCATTTTCATCATGGCATTTTCCAGTCAGGCTAAAAAAATTATAGGACAGTGATCATGCATTAAAAGTAATGCAATTATTTGAAACAGATACTGTATTTACTGTATAATTTCAGAGAAATTGTTTCAGGGAAGTCTTTAATAGACTTGATTGAAATGACAATGAAATGACAATGATTTAATTAATATGAATAAGAATAATAAGAATTTTTTTTTTATAAATTGAGCTTTTCCGATAGGCAGATTAAAAAGATCTAATGGATTAGATGGTTGATCTCTGTGGGAATTAGTTTTTGTTAAGTATGATCGTAAAGTTTTTATACACTCTAAAAAATGCTGGGTTAAAAAATGGACAAACCCAGCGATTGGGTAGTTTTAACCCAGCGGTTGGGTTAAATGTTTGCCTAACGTGCTGGGAAGTTTTATTTAAAGGGATAGTTCACCCAAAAATGAAAATTTGATGTTTATCTGCTTACCCCCGGGCATCCAAGATGTAGGTGACTTTGTTTCTTCAGTAGAACACAAATGATGATTTTTAAGTCCAACCGTTGCAGTCTGTCAGTCGTATAATGCATGTCAATGGGAACTCCATCTATAAGAGTAAAAAAAACATGCACAGTCAAATCCAAATTAAACCCTGCGGCTCGTGACGACACATTGATGTCCTAAGACACGAAACGATCGGTTTGTGCGAGAAACCAAACAGTATTTATATAATTTTTTACCTCTAATACACTAAAACTGCCTTGAGCGCATGCACGGCATCCGGTGTGTGAGGTCTGAATGCACTCTGATGCCGGAAGTGATCGCTTGCACTCATTGAAGCAAAGCACGAGAGATCACTTCCGTCATCAGAGCGCGTTCAGACCTCGCCAACCTGATGCTCAAGGCAGCTGGACATAGTGGTGTATTAGAGGTAAAAAATGATATAAATACTGTTCGGTTTCTCGCACAAACCGATCATTTCGTGTCTTAGGACATCAATGTGTCGTCACGAGCCGCAGGGTTTAATTTGGATTTGTCTGTGCATGTTTTTTTGACTCTTATAGATGGAGTTCCCATTGACATGCATTATACGACTGTCAGACCGCAACGGTTGGAGTTAAAAATCATTATTTGTGTTCTACTGAAGAAACAAAGTCACCTACATCTTGGATGCCCTGGGGGTAAGCAGATAAACATCAAATTTTCATTTTTGGGTGAACTATCCCTTTAACTCAACTATTGTTTAAAAATGACTACATGTCTGGCTTAAAATGAATGCAAAATAGGTTAGAAATTAAAAATCAGACATATTATAGAGGCAGCAATAATAATCAAAAGGTGAACATTTATTAATAAGCAATTTAATAAATGTTTATTGTTTAATCATTATTCATTAAACTTATTAATAAATGTTAATTTATTAAACATATTAATAAATGTTTATTTCCAACATATTTTGGGTTCATTTTAAGCAAGCAATACAGTAATTTGTAAACAATAGTTGAGTTAAATAAAACTACCCAGCATGTTGGGCAAACATTTAACCCAACCGCTGGGTTGTTTTTAACTTTTTTAGAGTATAAGATCAGGCTGTACATCAACTAAAGTTCAAATCTGAAAAGCACTGAGAACAGAAATGTGAACAGCAAAATATCAAAACCACTGATAAAATATTCACACTATAATTCATGCATTTTTATTTTTCTATTTTCGTTTTCTAAATATGTGTTACAATTGCATTACTTTATATATGTATTTGTCACTCAAGGTAAAATCCACATTATGCTTGCCTTTCGACTGCCGTCCGCTGCTTTGTAGGTCAGCATGTAGTTATCGATGTCCGCGATGGGCGGTTGCCAGGATATGAGGGCGCTTCGATGGTTAATCTCACTAGCTGTCAGGTTCTGGGGCGCATCCATGGCTGTTTAAACAAAGATCAAAGTGTCAAAGCAATTTATAGACAAAACACATCTGTTAGAGGAAAGTCTCATACCAGATTTGACAAGAAACATTACATTACATCAGACTTTACTTTCCGAGAAAAATACTGTATAGATGTCTACTGGACACATAAATTGTAAAACCCTATTAACTTTACAGTTTACGGTTTACAGTAAAGGTTGATTTTTTTGGTCAGATAATAATATTTACTTGTTTATGTTTGGACGGCACAGATCTATTTTTTTTTAAGCTGTTTTGTTTAATGAGCTGTTTTTCTAGTGGTTGACTATGTATATAATAAAATATGACAAACTTCAGTTTTCCATGTGTTCCACCATTTTCAGCATCATTACTCCAGTCTTCAGTGTCACATGATCCTTCAGAAATCATTCTAATATGCTGATCAGCGAATCAGTGGTTCAGAGCGCCAAAATCCCATGATTTCAGTAAACGAGGCTTCGTTACGTCATAAGTAACTTCAATAGTTCACGTGACTTTGGCAATTTGATACACGCTCTGAACCACTGATTCGAAAGAAATGATTCATTAAGCTTCGAAGCTTCATGAAGCAGTGTTTTGAAATCGCCCATCACTAGATATTGTGGAATAAAGTCGCTATTTTGTTATTTTTGGCGCACAAAAAGTATTCTTGTCGCTTTATAATATTAAAGTTGAACCACTGTAGTCACATGAACTGTTTTAAATAGGTTTTTAGTAGCTTTATGGGCATTGAAAAAAAAGGGAACGTTATTGCTGGCAATGCAGGCCTCACTGATCCATCGGATTTTATCAAAAATATCTTAATTTGTGTTCCAAAGATGAACGAAGGTCTTACGGGTGTGGAACGACATAAGGATGAGTAATTAATGACATAATTTTCATTTTTGGGTGAACTAACCCTTTAATGTGTCATTGCTGAATGATTATTTTTGTTCAAATCCTTACCTACCCCAAACTGCATTCAAAAATATGAATGTATTCTGACAATATAACATTTTACAAGCAACGTTAAATTTGCAAGTCCTCTATTTGTTTTGGAGGGCTTTTAAAATAATGTTTTTTTTTTTTTGGTGTGTGTGTGTGTTTAATTTGTCATCATTTTCCTGCAGCTCCCTAGTCACATGGCATTTATGGTAGCGGTGATTGGCGCAAAACAACCTGGCTTCAGAAATCATGAGCAAAGGCAGCAGATTTCACAGGGGTCTAATGCCAAGCAAATGCTACTGAGATGAATGCTAATGAATAGTTTTCTACAGGTATTTTAGACCTGCTTGCTTTAAACCGACAAGCTACCCTAACAGAGCATGTTAAAAAAGACCATCCCCCTCCTGACATTCAGCTGATTTTTCACTATCTGATGTTTTGTCTGTGTATCAGTGTGTATGTTTGGAGCTGTGTCAGCACACCCGCTGGAGGCATGTAAACCGCTCGCTTGCCTGAGGACAAAATAAATCACATGGCTGTGTGTGTAGTATATGTTTCAGGCACACTGACAGATCCACTTCAGAGGGAAGACAATTAGTGTGTGTTCACCGGCGTCCTGTCTCTCAACGTGATCTCTTATCAGTCAACATGCCACTCTCCCTCCAGCAGAGCACCAGCACACAAGCCGAACACGTACACACACACTTTCCTTTCATACTACAAATGCTGATGCTTCTTTTGCATGACTTCAAAAGCCATCTGCTGTCTATGTGCAGAAAAATTGATGTATTAATGTTTTTTTTTCTTTTCAGTGCGTTAAAAAAATACAGCTCTCCTCCTATCCTACCTCTCATTCTCTGAAACTAAAGGTATGAAATGTCCTAGATATGAAATGATTTGTTGCACTTGCAGACGAGACAACATTTTAATAAGAAACTATCATAGAGTTATGGAGGCATGGAAAGTCATATCAGAACATAATATTTAAATAATTAAAATAAAATTTAAATAATTAAAATGCAAGTAATTCTGGTTTTACACACAAACATATGTATGCAGTGAGAGCCAGTATTATATATATTACATACCATATATTGCATGATGGATATCATATATTGATATGTAGAGGGATGGTTATTGAAAATTCAATTCTGCATTTGTAAATAAGGTCAAAATCTCATATACACACTTAAGTTCACGTATGCAATAAATTGATCAAAAGTGACAGTAGAGGCAGTTAACTTTCTCTTCACCAAAAAATCCTATGTGTTCCATTAAGTGTTTTCAACATTGATAATAAGAAATGTTTCCTGATTACCAAATTAGCATATTAGAATGATTTCTGAATGATCATGTGACACTGAAGACTGAAGTAATGTCTGCTTAAAATTACAGAAATAAATTACATTTGAAAATATACTAAAATTAAAAAGTTATTTTAAATGGTAAAAATATATCTCACAATATTACTGTTTTTACCGTATTTTTGATCAAATAGATGCAGCCTTAGGCTGTGTATAAACCAAAGCATTTTTTTCCCCAAGGTTAGCATATTTTTCCAATTGTATTCAATTGGAGTGTCATGTTTTTAAAACACCAGGGGCCTCATTTATAATATACGCACAGATTTGATCTTAGAGTGTGCGTACGCTTAAATCCACACCAACGCTCATATTTATAAAAACGGTCTTTGACGTGGAAGTGTTTAGAGCCACGTCAGGGCCTGAGCAAACGTACGCACTTTTCCTTGTCTTACTGCAGGTTTTTGGAAATTTAAGCTATTCTTGCAGCTCGCCATTCTATATTTCACGAGTTCACACTTACAAATAATCAGATAGTATGCGTATTTGGCGTGCTGTCCGAGGAGAGGGCTCCGAGCTCGGTATTTGGCCCGAACCCAGACTACTCCCCCCGTATTCTGGTTAAGAAAGTAACCAGGCGAGTGTGAGGAGACGGGGTGGTGGAGGAATGCTGTAAAACTGTGGAGGAATATGGGTGAGTCCACTGTGTCTATATATATGCTTTCACTCATGCTGATTGGGTAGATATGTTGATTACTAATTGCTAACAGCTGGCTGAAATGACGTGATGATTAGTCAGATTATTTGAACGTTGCTCCTCCCGAATTTTGTTAATAAAACATCATTAAAGGATTTGGACGATGACTGGTGATCTTTTATATGTAAATGACTAAAACCATTCAGCTGCGCGCAAGTTCAAGATCATTTGCGATTTATAGATTTCACATCTGAAAGAGAGGCGTATGCTCGTTTTCTGTGTGTCCGTTCATTCTATGAATCACACGTACACACATCTGAGAAATGATCGTAAGATCAAATTTGATCAATAGGACGGTTTCTGCGCAACATTTTATAAATGAGGCCCCAGCAGCGTGATGAGGCGTTGAGCGTCTATTTCACGCTGAAGCTTTGAGTCTTTTTTACCAGTCGCTGAGAGTTGAAGAATGTTCAACTTTGGGTAAAATGCAGCGCTCATCACTTTTTAACCAGCCGTCCAATCATAGTGGAGGAGGGGCGGGACAAATACAACACCGACCAACCACCGAATTCTGCTTGTACAACGTCAACAGATGACAACAACAAGGATAATAATTAGGGATGCACCGATGTATCGGCCGCCGATATTTATCGGCTGATTTTTGCTCAATTTACAACCATCGGCATATCGGCTTTAGCAGGAAAAAGGCCGATATAACAAACCGATGGTTTATTAATTAACTGAGTGAAGGCACTGAGCTGGAAAATGACTGTTGCATAATCCTAGCGCTGCTGTCTGCGCTTTAATGCTAATCAAATAACAAAAGATCGCACACTATTCTTGACTAACCAACTTCTGTAACTTTCATAAGTGTAGCGGACCCCATCCGAATGATGACCAAACCTTTACTGATGTTTTATAAAGTTTATTGCGTCCGTTTTCACTCCAAACAAATCACCACAGAAGCTAAACATTACAGAGCACAAGAAGTGCGCATTAAACTCTCTCTCTCTCCATTGCATTATCATGAACATACAGGGAATTATTCAAAACACTTATTACAACAGTTAACAAATACATACAGATCTTATGCCTTTTCGGGGGATGCTTATTAAACGGACAAACTTTAAATCTGCAAAATATCTCTGAAGAACTGCGTGCTCTCCTCAGACCGTAGACTAGAACACCCGTCAAAATAAGAATCCCACCTTAGTAAAGGAGATAGTGCAGATCTCATACATATTTAAATTTACAAAAAATATTAAAATGTATACGAAAATAAATTAGAAGATTAATCACAATAAAGTCTGTTACAATAAAGGATTAATATGTATTTAATTTATACAGTGAAGAATATGCAGTGCTATTTTACATTTGTTTACTTTATTTCTGTACCTGAAAACTTTTAAACCTACCTAAAAAGCACTGTTTATTTCATATGTATCTTTGTTCTGTTGTCTTTATGTAGGCCTGCTGAATGTTAAATGGATCCAATCCATGTTCATTAAAAATGATTTGATGATGCAGCAATAAACCTGCTAGTATATTTTAATGCAGGTGTTTTTGAACTTTGCTTATTTAAAACATGATCAAAATACTATCTATTTTGATGACAGAATTTCAAATAAGAGAGGAAGTGACAAATATCGGTATCGGCCAATAATTGTTTGTTAATATCGGTATCGGTATCAAAAAATTATATCGGTGCATCCCTAATAATAATGCAACAAAATAATTTAAAGCAAGAGCCAAAGCAAATACTTTACATTGTATGGACATTTTTATGTAGAAACAATACAGAAACAAACTATATGTGAAATGAGACACTAGTAAAGGCTGATTTATACTTCTGCATCAAACCTACACCATAGCTATGTTGTAGGCTTCTATGCAGACCGTAAGCGCTGTGATTGGTCTGCTAGAACCCCTCCCTCAGGTTAAAAAAAAAAATCTGCGATAGCATCGCATTTCCTCATATGTATTTCCACATGCGACATAACTACAGTGAAAACAAAGATATTTAACAACTCAAGCTGCAACAAAAGTCCTGTCAATTTGCCGCCATCACTGCTGCGGCTTCTCTGACAACGTACACAACAAGCTTCTTCTTCAGTTTTTGCCTTGATACTGTGGATTACACCATCAACATGCCTGTGGACACTGCATACTAGTGGTCTGCATGTGTAATTGCATGTCGACGCAGACAATGACGGAGAAGTATAAATGAAAACCAATGCGTAGCCTACTGTGTAGAGGCTACAGCGTAGGTCCGATGCAGAAGTATAACATTTTACACTGCTGCGGATATGATCCACAGCAAGCAAAGCGTCTCAACTGAAAAAAACACAGACACACACACAAAAAAAAAAAAAAACGCTGTGCTGCCGAAGTGCTATAATGCGCCTACAGATAGGCATTTTCATCAGAGCGACTGGCCTTTCGGTTGGCTAAAAACACTTTAGTGGACACACGGCCTAAGAGACTTCTTTCAAAAAAAGAATTTTACCAACCCAAACATTTGCATAGATATAAATTTACATTTTTAGTTGTCTTAACAGACTCGGCTAAACATTCTGCTCTTGATTTCCCATTACTTTAAATTGACTGAGCAGGCAAATGAAAAAAGTGCACCTATCAAGATTGAAATTCTATCAGGGATGAACGGAGAGAGATGCTTGTGTGTGTATCTGAGGAACACATTCATATTCCTGTCCTCACCTTAATCTCTTTAACAATGAATTTAGAACTGTAATCTAAATCAAAATGACAGACAGCACTAATCCCGAAATGAGCATGAAATTTGTTAGTTGTTGTCATCTTAATTATCCCCTTAAGCTTCCATAAGCCTCCTCATAAATGCCAAAATGATGCATCTATGACGCTTCACCTCCCTCAGGGTGGGAGCGGGCAGATTCTTAAACACCGCAGGATGGTAATTTCAGCTACGTTTTTTTCAGGCATTGCAGCCAATAAAACATTGTTACATTTTTATCAGACCATGGCAGGATCTAAATCCACTGTTATTAGAGCAGAACTGTTTCCGAATTAAATTGTCATTAAGTAGCTGGAAAAAAAAAAGTTTGGAGAATAAAATGAACACAACAAACCTCATCAAGCGATTATGTGTCAAGATTCTGCATGTCACTGAGCTGGCACTAGGGTTGCAAAGCCAATGGCCTGTGACACTTTTATGTGCAAATTAATTTCCTCCAAACAATCCAAACTAATGAAGTATTCTGGGAGGGCCGCTTGATTAAAGTTGAGGTCTAATGCATCTGAAAGTGGCCCGGCCCTAACCACCCCCTTTAATAGATGAGCTGAAAGTTTCAATGCAGAAAAAAGCAGCTTGAAATGAAACCGCTGCTTGTTCTAGTTCAGTCTTCTGTGTGGGAAAGACAGCTCGCCTCTCTCCGTGAACAACCTCACTGTGAGGAAAGATGGGTAGTGATGCTGATCTCCTCTCTGTTTTCACATGGGAATTGGAGCTTTGCTGACATCAGTATTTTGTTACACAAACTACAAAAATAACCCCAAAATAACGGCCTTGTTTCTGCTTCACATCTAAGTAGAGGATGATAGTATAGTTAGAGAAGTGCTTCATCTTTCAGCTGTCTGTTGGATATTTAAGCACGAGTGCTGCTTTACTGAATGTCTTCGCAGCTGTGGTTGGACTGCAGGTAATGCGTAACCATAGGTTAAATATCAGCACTCTTGGGATGCTGGTTGTCCAATCAAATTAGAGTACTGGGACGGTGTATAACAAGCTGTAGATAATACTGAAATTTAATCAGCAACTTTAACTGCCACTAAACCAGTGTTTCTCAATCCTGCTCATCTCAGCACAATTCGGATGTCTGATTCAACTCATCAGCTCATTAGTACAGTGCTCCATGAAGACATTGTAAGGGTACATCAGGTTACCGAGACACCCAAAATGTGGCCATCAGCAGAAGGATTGAAAAACATGGCACTAAAGTAAAAAATACTATGACTTGATAGTTATAAAGTCCTGTCACTCAATTCCAAATTATACAGTATCTAAGCTTCTGAGTTTATTTACAGTGATGTAAATAAATATTAAATATTATTATGAATGGTTTCGGCTACTAGTTACTACTCTCAGTCTGTGCATGGCACTATAAGCAACACTACCATTCAAATTTTGGGGTCGGTAATTTTTTTTTTTTTTAAATACATCTGCACACCAAGGCTTGATCAAAAACAGTAAAAACAGTAAAACTGTGAAATATTATTATAATTTAAAAAGCTGAATTTACCACAATCTTCAGTCACATAATCCTTCAGAAATCATTCTAATATGATGATTTGGTGTTCAAGAAACATTTTATATAATTATCAATGTTGAAAACAGATGTGCTACTTAATATTTTTTTGTGGAAACAGTGATACACATTTAATGAATATACATTTTTTTGTAACATTATAAATGTCTTTGATAAATTGAATGTGTCCTTGCTGAATAAAAGTATTCATTTCCTTCAGAAAAAATTAGGGATGTCAAGCGATTCAATTTTTTGAATCTAATTAATTACATAATGTGGGGATTAATTAATCGCAAATTAATCGCACATCAAATTTGACTGTGAAATGTCCCGCAAAATATAATTTAAAGTCATTATTATTACAAAAAGTAGCTTCAGAAATAAATATTTTATGTGATTCAACATAGAATTTATTACACAAATGACCATAAGGTTACAGAGTAAATGATGACTGAATTTTCATTTTTGGATGAACTATACCTTTATTGTTTTTTTTTTTTAATTAATATGGAAATATGAAATTATTTTTTAATTAAATTAAACTCTTAATAAGAAACTAAAACTGCCATTTGATGGTGGTAAATGTCTTAATGATTCATTCAATTATTCATTCATTCAATTCGTTCAAATGGCTAATTCATTTAGAAGTGAAGTAAATTGTTCTCTTTATGAATGGTCCATTGAATCATTTGTTCACTCGATTCGTTCAAAAAGTGGATTCAGAAATAAAACGCCACTGTGTGTTGCTCAGAGACGAACAGTTATGCTTGTTGGCAAAAGTGAGCAAAAACAGACAATACTGTGTCTAAAATAACACAATTTTAACGTCTTATTCATTGATCTGTTGTATAAAATCAGTATCGCATTTGCACTCTTGCAATTTGGGACAAAAAAAAGCACTCGTGTGATATAGCACTAGTTACTCATGTGATATATGTGCGTTAAATACGTTAATAATTTTAATGCGTTATTTTTACCATAATTAATTAACCTAAATCGACAGCCCTTGAAAAAATCTTTTTGACCCCAAACTGTTAAACGGTAGTATATACAATAATAACATAGTGAAAAGTAATTTATATTCAAAGTACAAAAAACAAAGCAAAACAGCAGAACACTGCACGCCAACCTTTTAAATGTATTGTGTTATATTTAACCAATATCTGATGGGTCACTTTGAATGTTTCAGGTTTGGTGTAGTCACATGGCCAAAGAAGCGATAAAAGAAGATACTCCTTCTCTTTTGTTTGGACTCTTCTCTTTACCTTAGCTCTACCTTCCTGAGCAACTAGGTTAAAGGCCGTTAGGCCTGGAACTAGGAGGTCTCGACCTCCTCTAGTCTGTAATTAGAACACAGGGCACAGAGATGGAGCACTTACGTGTGACAAAGTTGGCGATGACAGTGCCACTGGTGAGAGGACCTTTGGTAGCATAAAGGGCCACTGAGTAGGTGGTGCTGGGAATAAGCTGACTCAGCTGGTACTCCTGCTTGCTACCCTCCACTAAGAAGGTGTCTGCAGTAACTGAAAAGAAAAGATCCATTAGTGCAGATGCAAGTGAAGAACTGCCAGGGTTTTGTTTGCAAATATTCTTGGAAACAAGTATTTTTTTAAAGTGATAGTTCACCCAAAAATGAAAATTCTGTTATCATTTACTCACCTTCAAGTTGTTCCAAACCTGTATGAGTTTCTTTTCCCTGTTGAACACAAAAGAAGATATTTTGAAGAATGTTGGTAATCAAACAGTTGACGACAGCCATAGACTTCCATAATGTTTTTTTTTTCCTACTATGGAAGTCAATGGCTGTCGTCAACTGTTTGATTACCAACATTCTTCAAAATATCTTCTTTTGTGTTCAACAGAAAATAGAAATTTATACAGGTTTGGAACAACTTGAGGGTTGACAGAATTTTCATTTTTGGGTGAACTGTCCCTTTATACCTAATATAATTCAAATTCAAATATTAACTGAATTGACATTTAAACAACAAACATTACAACAGTTTTATTATACAAAAATTGCAATACCTGAATTTATTAATATGACCATGAACTGCATTTGCCCACCAACATACAAAATTATTAACATTAATGACAATTTTGATTTCTAAACATACTTTTTGGATGGTTTCATGCACTCAGAAGACAATAATTCACCGTACAAATAAACTGTGGACAGCACAGTACCAACCATGTTTATCCTCGGTGTAGGTGAGACCATATTTAACATAGTCTAGGTTGTATTTTAAATGTATTTCTTTTTTTTTTTTTTTTTTACTTAAAATAGATTTGCTGATGATTTTTAAGGATGTCAAGCAACCTGTCCATGTTGTCATCTACCTAATTTGGCTAGCTTGGCTACCAAGTTACAGATGCAAAATATGGTAGAGTTTGATTGGACGTGCATCTTTGATGTCAAAAAACAAACGACACAAGAAGCTTTTTCTTCTCCCCTTTTAAAAGTTGATAAGCCAATCTATTTATCCATCCTAACTACCCATGATTATATGGTTAATTGCATTTTATTATTGTCATTTAGTAAGATCCATTTGCATATGTGCACTGTTTTTCCTCTGCCGCCTACAGACCTGAAATAGCAAAGCAGCGTATCTTTGTCCATGAGAAGTTACATTTCATATAGCGTTTATGGCTACTGCTTTTGGGATGTGATTTAAAGAGCAAATGATGCTGATGAAAGATTCACAAGAGTTGTGAATGGCCTCCACATACCTTGGTTACGGGTGAGGGTGAGCACGTAGTTATCAACACTGGAAACAGGGGGGTTCCAACGTAGCAGAGCCCCCTGAGGTGTGACATTCAATGCGGTGAGCTCCATAGGCATGTCCATAGCTGTGTGGAACAGAGGATTACGTGCAGGTTATAGACAGACAGTCTGAGATAAGCTCAGCCAAGGTAATTGGCAGCAGTCTCATCTTCACCTTTCCTCCCCCCCCGTGCAAATGATATTCAGCGGCAATTTAAAATTAGAGCACCTCAGCAGCTTGGAACTAATTTGTTGTGATTATCTGGCTGGAGAAGATCACAATTTCCTTAATTAGCCGACATCGAGGGGGAAATTAGACAGTCAAATGTGTGCAGAGCTCATTCTCAATAGCATTTCCATACAAATAAGTAATGAGAAATGTTGTTCTCTGTAATCGTCTATCCATGCTGTGACTTTCACAGATGGCCTTTCTTTTTTCAGACAGGAAAAATCTCACTCTCCTATTTGCACTGTGGCGTACGTCCTCTTAGATGAGGTCAGTGGACTGTAATCGCACATTACCGTCTTCCCATCCTGTCCCACGCGCATTTTTGTTCTGCCAGTCTCTCTTGCAATAGCCATATCACTTCTACAGCTGTAGAGAGCTGACCCTCCCATTAGACACTGTTGACTCTGTTCCAAGAAGTTGTAGTCCCTCTCACAACCTTCCAGAGAAGCTGATCTCCATTGCCTGACAGCAGTTCAGAGGCAAAATCCCCCATCGCACCTTCCCATCTCTCTGCTTTACCACGTCTTGACATGCCCTGCACTGCCAGACTAGGAGGAGAATATCAGTTTTCCCTTATGCAATGAACGTGAACTTGATGATCCCCATAAGGTCATTAGGCAGAGCTGTGAACCAGAACATATCCGTGAACCAGATACATCATGTTTTATCAACCCCTCTTGTCACTCTTTACATAACAGCCGAAATAAGCCAGACTGTTTTCTATATCCCATTAATAATAAACTGTTTCCAAAAGATGCATTTTTTAAAGGAAGAGCCGCTCGTCACTTTGCATTGTTACAGCACTGGCGAGATTTGTCAACACAGGCAGCTTGAGATTGTTTGCCTGCCATATTTTTATTAGCTTTGAACAATTCTGTCAGGCTTTAAGTTGCAATGGGGAGTATAGCTGTGTTTTGATGTATAGGCAAACACTTCCTACCTAGTTATTAAGCAAGTCAGCAGTCTTTAAGCAAAGGCCAGCATCTGTTTCTTCTATTGTACTACATCAAATGATATGACTAATTAGTTAACTTCCTAGGCTTGAGACATAGACTAATGAATTCATTTCAGTGATATAATGCACAGCTGGAACAAAGACCTTTCCAGGAGATTTGTCTATTGAGATGCAAAGTTAAATATTATGTCAGATAATACTTAAGCAAAACATGGTCAGGTCAAAGTGTCTGAATAATTTTTGGTTCCAAATTTTTATCAATTTTACTGGTAGTCCACTGTATGAAGTATTTTTTAGTATAATATGTCACAGTTTACTTTATTTTGCTATCCTCACTTACATAAATGAACTATAGTGTCCTGTACCCACTAGTAAAAATATATCAAAAATATAAAAAACGTCTGAATAATTTTTGGTTTGACTGTATATATATAATTATATATGTATATATAATTATAATTATTTAATTATTTTATTTATGATATTTATTTTCTATATTATATATACACACACACTACACATATATAATTATAAATATTATATATATATATATATATACACACACACACACATACATAAAAATATATTAATAATAATAATAATCTAAAATCACTCTATATATCATTAATTCATAAAAAGTAAAATACATAGATTATTATTATTATTATTCAACGAATTCTACACATTATCATTCAAAAGTGTGTGGTCGGCAAGATTTTTTAATGTTTTTGTAATAAGTCTCTTCTGCTCACCAAGGCTGCATTAATTTGATCAAAAATACAGTAAAACAGTGATAATGTGAAATATTATTACAATTTAAAATAACTGCTTTCTATTTTAATACATTTTAAAATGTAATTTATTCCCGTTATGGCAAAGTTGAATTTTCATCAGCCATTTCTAATATGCTGATTAGCTGCTCAAGAAACATTTCTTATTAATATTATCAAAAATATATTTTTGAAAACGGTTGTGCTGCTTAATATTTTTTGAAGAAAACGTAATAATTTAATGTAATAATTTTTTTTCAGGATTATTTGAAATAGAAATATTTTGTAACATTAAAAATTTTGTATATACTGTCACTTTTGATCAATTTAATGCATCCTTAATGAGTAAAAATATTAATTTCTTTTAAAAAAATCATACTTTTACTTACTTTTGAATGGTAGTGCGTGTGTGTGCGAATATATATATATATATATATATATATATATATATAGTCAAACCAAAAATTATTCATACATTTTTGATATTTTTGATACATTTTTACTAGTGGGTGCAGGACACTATAGTTCATTTATGTAAGTGAGGATAGTAAAATAAAGTAAACTGTGACATATTATACCCAAAAATTCTTCATACAGTGGACTACCAGTAAAATTGATAAAAATTTGGGACCAAAAATTATTCAGACACTTTGACCTGACCATGTTTTGCTTAAGTGTTATCTGACATAATTAAGGCCCCGTCCACACGGAGACGAGTTTAGGTGTATACACAAAAATTTTGTATCGTATAGGCGTTTCGTCCACCTTTTCAGAAGGTGAAAGCGGGTCCCACGGTGGATAAATCTGAAAATGACGCCCTTTGCGTTTTTGTGTGTACAGCCAATCCGTATATTTTGTGAAACGATGATGTCATCAACCCACGTGTCGACCCTAGTCAGACACCGCTAACAGCACAAAACAGCAACAACAACAAAAATAGCGTACTACATACTTGTGTTCGTGCTGCAGAAGCTACCGAGCCTAAAGCTTTATTAAAATAAAGCTTTATTTCAAAGCTGTACTAAAGTTTGTATACAGCGCGCAAGGTTTATGCGCATGCTCCAAGTCTTATTCTTTGTTTTTAGTGTATCTCTATTGCAGAATTACAGCGCCACATACTGATCTGGCATGTATACTACATCGTTTTGAGTCATTTCAGTAGTTTCGTGTGTACGCAGATATTTCTTGAGACGAGGGAAAAAAAAAGATTGGATAGGGTAAGCTCTGGCTTCGTGTGGATGTAGCCTAAGATTATTTTTTTTTGACACAGTTTAACTCTGAGATCTTGTCATATTTTATTACTATTTTTTAAACTATAGTGAATAAACTATTAATGAATTAAATGTTCAAGGTGTCTGAATAAATTTTGGTTTGACTGTATATAATTAGAATAGAATAATCCTCATTAGAATGATCAAGAGTTTTAATGAGCAGGGTAAAGATCAAATTTCTGCACAACATCTGATGGAAATTTACTGTGAGAGAACTTTAATTAGTGAACGAGACACAATCCAATCATAGTACTAGCTGCCTGTCACCGCCGCGTGGTGCTGTTCAAGTACGAAGGCAGGTGAGCATCCCTACTGATCACTGATTCCATTAGTAAAATTTCATTTCACTTCTGCGAGATGGCTGGCAGCCTCCCAGAGGACGGGCGGAACGCACAGGGTGAGAGATGGTGCTCATCACATGGTAAATGATGTGCATCATTCCTCAGACTGTCATTCACATTTCTATCAAATCAAAGTTCTGTGACGAACGAGGCTATGAGAGCACATCCTTCACGAAATACCAAAAGACATCTCCTAGGGTAAATTAGAATACTAGTCTGGAGAATGTGCAATAGTATGTGATTAGTCTCTGAGTAATTGACTGAGAACAGAAATACCTGTGAAGACAGTAGTGGTGATGACCTTGCTCTCTTGGCTTCCTCTCACTGCGTTCAGCTTGATTTCGTACTCTGTTGCTGGGTGGAGGCTGGTTAGGGTGTAGTTGGTGACATCATTGTCAATCACCACATTGTCCATCCTACCTGTGAGACGATTCACAAACAGTAATGCTGGATTATTTGTCTAATTTGTTCAACATGACTTAAATATACTGTGGAGGAATTACCTTTTGGTGATTGGTAAGACATTTTGTAGTAATCAAAGGGTGCGAGTGGCTGAATCCATGATATGGTTACAGATTCCTCGGTGACGTACAACACAGTCATGTCTCTGGGAGGATCCATTCCTGCATCAAGATGACCATGAGTAAGAACTAAAGTATATTTCATTGAGATCTACACTACTGTTTAAAAGATTTTATTTTTTTTTTGAAAGAAATGAATACTTTAATTTAGCAAGGGTGCATTAAATTGATCAAAAGTGACAGTAAAGACATTTATATTGTTATAAAATATTTCGGTAACACTTTAATTTACAGTGCCGTAGTTACATGTTACTACATGTACTTACTATAGTAATAACAGTAAATTATGCACAATTACAAGTAACTAACCCTAAACCAAATCCTAACCCTAACTGTAACTCTATCGTAAGTACATGTAGTTAATTAATAGTACTCAGTACTTAATTGAGTAATTACAATGTAACTACGGCACTTTAAAATAAAGTAACCAATATTTCCATTTCAAATAAATTCTATTCTTTGGAACTTTCAAAGAATCCTGAAGAAAAAAAATGTACCACAGTTTCCACAAAATATTATGTAGCAGAACCAAATCAACATAGAATGATATCACTAAAGACACTGAAGACTGGAGTAATGGCTGCTGAAAATTCAGCTTTGCCATCACAGGAATAAATTGTGTTTCAAATAATATTAACAATTACACATACACAATACACAATAGTGTAATGATGGGCGATTTCAAAACACTGCTTCATGAAGCTTCGAAGCATTACGAATCTTTTGTTTCGAATCAGTGGTTCGGAGCGCGTATCAAATTGCCAAAGTCACGTGATTTCAGTAAACGAGGCTTTGTTACGTCATATGTGTTTCGAAACGCTTCGAAATTTCAATGGTTTACGTGACTTTGGCAGTTTGATACATGCTCCGAACCACTGATTCGAAACAAAAGATTTGTAAAGCTTCGAAGCTTCATAAAGCAGTGTTTTAAAATCGCCCATCACTAGATATTGTTGAATAAAGTCATTATTTTGTTTTTTTGGCGCACAAAAAGTATTCTCGTTGCTTCATAACATTAAGGTTGAGCCACTGTAGTCACATGAACTGTTTTAAATATGTCTTTAGTAGCTTTCTGGGCATTTGAAAGTGTTAATTATCTTGCTGTCAATGCAGGCCTCACTGAGCCATCGGATTTCATCAGAAATATCTTAATTTGTGTTCCGAAGATAAATGAAGGTCTTACGGGTTGTTATTATTATTATGTCTCCATTATATTTGCATGCTTCATGTGTTATTCATTTCAAAGGAATAGACATTGTAATTCTTTTCTTTTCTCATGTTATTTATTTCCTATTTGTGTTTGTCAACAGGCCCTAGAGAGAAGGAGGAGTATGAGTATGCTGGACACACGACACTCTTCACAAGGACATTTACACTGTTATTGTCTGCTGTTGTCCAGCAGGGACTCTTTCATGATTTGTTTATCTGTCCCAATAGCTCTTAGCATCGCAAAAGCAAAGGTTAGACTGCCTCTGAAAACAGCTAAACAGACTAACAGTCGTTCTGGAGCTTTCTGACAATTGAGAGGGAAATAAACAGATTTAATCTTGCCATTATTGAAGTGGCCAGTCCTTAAAACGAGTGGAAAGCCATTCACACCTCCCCATATTCATTAGACTAATGCATTCAATTCATAAACTATGGGTGGCAATTCATAAACAGGTTGTCAACCTCATTTAAATGCTTTCAGGGTGAAATATTCCTCAGTAAATGAGTTGTGATTATTCATGTATGCATTTCTTAATTTATTTTCCACTCAGCAGAGCAGTCAATAAATATATGTTCAGACTTTGTATAAAGGGCACAAAGAACAACTTTTTTTTTTTCAGTCCGTTACATCTCCATTTATTCTGTTTCTTATTGTTGAGCATATGGTGACCTTCTATTCACTTATGCTAATGTAAAGAGTGTTAATGTGTGAAAATATGGTTTCTAACTAAAGCAGGAACATGTCGAAAATGTACTAAACACATTTCTAAGCTAACAAGCTTTAAAACACATCAGACCACAAAAGGTGCAAGTACTTAAAGTGTTCATGTACATATCCCATCTTTATATAATAATATCATGCAAAGTAAAAGTTTTTACTTTATTTAACTAATCAAGCTGCTGTGCAGGTGGTCCTCTGCAGAGTTGATTTCTATGTTTAGAAATAGCTCCGAGACAATATCTCCTTTGGCAACTGCAAATATCAGTTCACTGACAGAACAGCTGAATTATTCTTGACACCTCCACATTCAGAGAGAGGTAATTAGGGGAGGATTACATACTGTTGAATTAATTAAGACACAAAAGGGTGAAAAATCTGCTGTGCAGCTGTGTGCAGGAATCATAATGAGGAAATCAAGCAGGTATAGTTCTGCGCACGCTCACAAATGACTGTCTTGTGACATTTATAAATGGAAACAAATATGAAAACCTTAAAGTGTTCCCTAATAAAAAGAAACACTGTGAATCTAGTGTGAACATGCAAATGTTACACTTTTCTCAATCAATTTCCACAAACTAAAGCCAATGCTTTTATAAGAATTAACACAACCATTTAAACAGTCTCTTAATTTAGTAAAACGGTCCATAATGTAGCACATTATTGTCAGTGCAGCACTGCATTTCATTGTGAAGTGTAATTTTCATTTTTCTTCTCAATAAAGATAGCTCTTTTTCTTGAAATATCTGTAAATTTACATATTTATCATCCCTCTAATTTCTGTTAAGCCAGAGAATTTCATTAACATCAAACAATATACGTTTCTCAAGTAATGGATTTAAGTAAAGAACAGTGTGAATGCTGAATCCATAAATGGCACAAATGTACTTCAATATCTCTGCAGGCCTCTTTTATTGCTTGGAAAAGAGTTTCTTTTTCACAAGGTTGTGGTTTAACACTTTTTTTTTTTTTTATATATCTACTGTAATAAGAGAAGAACTCAACAACTGGATTCAGAAATGGAGAATATGGTAATAGTCCACCATCACAAAATAATAGGTTTTCACTGATGATTCTTATATAAATAGCAAAGTCATGATAGTTGACAATTTCATAAATTGAACTTCCTGTGCTGTGTGCATTACAAACCCAGCAGGTATCAATATGGTGCTATTTGACAGCATGCCATGTGCTTCTGAGAATATGGCATTTTTGTTGTTTGAATCAACTGTTTTTGAATGCAAGAAGCATGGATCAGAGAAATGTTTCATGAAAATGGTGCATGTACCATTTTAGAGTACTATTTTAAAGGGTTAGTTCACCCAAAAATGAAAATTCTGTCATTAATTACTCACCCTCATGTCGTTCCACACCCGTAAGACCTTCATTTTAGATATTTTTGATGAAATCCGATGGCTCAGTGAGGCCTCTATTGCCAGCAAGATAATTTACACTTTCAGATGCCCAGAAAGGTACTAAAGACATATTTAAAAAAGTTCATGTGACCACAGTGGTTCAACCTTAATGTTATGAAGCGACGAGAATACTTTTTGTGCACCAAAAAACTAAATAACAACTTTACTCAACAATATCTAGTGATGGGCGATTTCAAAACACTGCTTCATGAAGCTTCGAAGCATTACGAATCTTTTGTTTCGAATCAGTGGTTCGGAGCGTGTATCAAACTGCCAAAGTCACGCCCCCCAGTGGTGAACCATTGAAATTTCGAAACACTTATGACGTAACAAAGCCTCATTTACTGAAATCATGTGACTTTGGCAGTTTGATACAAGCTCCGAACCACTGATTCGAAACAAAAGATTCGTAAAGCTTCGAAGCTTCATGAAGCAGTGTTTTGAAATCGCCCATCACTAGATATTGTTGAATAAAGTTGTTATTTTGTTTTTTTGGTGCACAAAAAGTATTCTCGTTGCTTCATAACATTAAGGTTGAACCACTGTGGTCACATGAACTGTTTTAAATATGTCTTTAGTACCTTTCTGTGCATCTGAAAATGTTAATTATCTTGCTGACAATGGAGGCCTCACTGAGCCATCGGATTTCATCAAAAATATCTTGAACGAAGGTCTTACGGGTGTGGAACAACATGAGGGTGAGTAATTAATGACAGAATTTTCATTTTTGGGTAAACTAACCCTTTAACAGGGTTAAAAGTCTTAGTTGCAGTGTCAGTGTCATTGGACAAATGCAGCAGCAATCCGTTTACATTAAGTCTCAAGTATTGCACATCCTCATATTATCACTTTGCCGAATGTACCATCAAGTTTTTCCTAAATGGACTTTTCCGACTAAAAAGGTAAGAATGAAACGGCCTCTTCTCCACTCCAATTGTTGCGTTTTCTGTTGCCATTTAACATTTTTCCCCTTAAACGTTTATGCAATATGCTGTGTTTCCGTGCCTGTCCAGAGCATGTGAATATAAGGCACGCTACTGGCTGTCTGTTTCTAAGCATCTAGCTGTAACATTCTAACACTGCATTGTTTCACACCCCCTTCTAAATTACAAGTGTGAAATGTTCCTCTACCTAGAGTTAATAGCAGGGTTTAGAACGACGATAACCCGGGGTTAAGCACAGTGTGAAAAGCCCTTCTGTTTAAGAAAAGTGCATGTGAAATTCTTTTGAGAGCATTGGCCTTAGTTTGTAAAAATGTGTAAAATCAATTGAGAAAATAAGAAAATATATATATTTTCAAACATTAAATAAACACACTTAACTCCCTCAGACATACTGTATAAAAAATATCCTTGAGAATCACATTCATTAGTCTTAATACCTGTTGTGACTGAGCCTATTACTGGCTTTGAGGTCACATTGCCGTGCATGGTAACCAAGGTAACAGTGTACCGCCTGGAGGGCAGGAGACCAGTGAGGGTGATTCTGGTTTTGGACCCATCTAGAGCAATTTCAGAATCATCACTGGAGTCCTGAGCACTGTAGTTCAAGATGAATGCATCAGCAGGCGGTGCCGGTGCACTCCACGCCACAGTCAATGAATCAGATGTGACTTCAGAGAAGAAGAGCTGCGTGATAGGGCGGAACCCTGAAATTGAATGACAACAATGATATTACAAAATGCTGGCTCCTGTGATTAAAGATCTCTTAAATGATTGGCACATCCTCACAGGAAGGAGGAAAGAAGAGTACAAGAATGAAGAACAATGAGGTGATCGGATGAAGTTTGCAGAAGAGATGCAGCCAGACAGCAGATATCAAGCAAATGATGGAAACTGAATGAAGAAAAGTGAAAAAATGGTGATGAAATGTGATACAATCTTGATGCTGTAGATGTAAATGTGTTGATGCACCAGGCCAAAGCAAGTGATTGAGTGATAACAACAAAGACAAAAATGCATAAGGAAGATAAAGCCTGAAGAGTTATTTCTTTGGTAGATGTAAAATGTAATGAAGTGAAGAAGTGAATTCAGTTTCTAAACCTGAATTCTGTGATAGAAATGTTAAATTAGAGCTGTTTAATGCAATAATTTAGCACATTAATTAATGATAAAATAATGATAGAATAATGAAATAATGATGGAATAAAAAAAATATATACAATTAATCACGCTCCCTGACCCATACGTAAATCCCATAAAAAGGGATTTCTTTTTTACAACTGTTACAGCCAAGACACCTCACCAAACCACACTACCGAGAGCAGACAGAGCCAAAAAAAGCTGGACAGAGTGCAGAATGAAACCAGAAAAAGAACGAAAGAGAAAGCAGCGGTCTAAAAACTAATTATTAAAGTTGAGTGTGACATGCCGTCATAAAAATGTGGCGTTCAAGACGTGGTGCAACAGCCAAAGACGTCAACTTGCATGTCTACATAGAACAACAATAATAAAAAAATTATGGCAGATGGAATACAAAAACATGTCCTGTGTAAACAGCTTTTAAATAAACCTCACAGGGGACAGTGGCATAAACATAGCCATTATGTTAAGACTGTGTCTTAAAGGGATAGTTCACCCAAAAGTGAAAATTATCCCATGATTTACTCACCCTCAAGCCATCCTAGGTGTATATGACTAACTTCTTTCAGATGAACACAATCGGAAATGTATTTAAAAATATCCTGGCTCTCCAAAGATTTATAATGGTAGAGAATGGAGGGCCTGTTTTGAAGCCAAAAATAAATGCATGCATCTATCATAAATATAATCCATATGGCCTTCTGAAATGAAGCAAAACTTTATAATCTAAAATAACTAGCTTCTGCCAGATGACCATACGCATACTACGCAAGTCGACTTGTGCCAAATGAGTAACCCTCGCGCGATGTATGACGCAGGATGTAGGAGTAGCATAAGCTTAGACGCCTCTCGCGGTTTAAACAAATAGGGCTGTGCAACAAACTCAAGCTCCTCTTCTCTTATATTGATATTCTCTGACATTTCTCTTAAAATTTCTTGTTTTAGACTTCTTATTTGCGTTTTGTTTTGCTCTATCCTCTGAGCTTCCGTGTCATTGCGTCATGAGTCAGGTCAGAGGTCACTCTTCCACCGTAAATCGATGCGTACGGCCGTCTGCAGGAAGCTAGTTATTTTACCTTTTAAAGTTTTAAATATGGATATTTTTCTTACAAAAACACATCGCTTCATTTCAGAAGGTCTTTATTAACCCCCAGGAGCCATATGGATTATTTTTTATGATGAATGGATGCATTTATTTTGGGCTTCAAAATAAGCCCCCCCTCCACTACCATTATAAATCTTTGGAGTGCCAGGATATTTTTAAATATATCTCCGATTGTGTTCGTCTGAAAGAATGGTGGTGAGTAAATCATAGGATAATCCTTTTTGGGTGAACTATCCCTTTAAAGGTGCAATATGTAATATTTTCTGTCCGCTAGAGGTCGCTAGAGGCCTATTCAAAACAAAAGCGTAGCTTGATGACGCCAAGTTTGAGCGCGGAATCTTGGGACATGTGGTCTTCACCTCACAGCTGGTGGAAAACAATTGGGATAGGACTTGGGAAGAAATCATGTTCATGGATGCGATTATTAACGTTACTGTAGTAAGAAGCAGAGCAGGACCGAGTGTTGTGGGAGCTGAACGATCGCCGCTGGAGCGATTGTGCAACACACGCCTCACGAGCAGCGGAACTTTTATTATGCCACAGTTGCCGGCGCTTCCTCTGCTTTTCCGGTCAAGCGTATGAGGTAACACAGCTCTGTTTATCATATTAGATACATTTGAGTGTGTTGAAAATGATGTTATAACATTACTCTGTGCGTTCGCTCGGTGGCTGCTGTGAGACACTTGTTGAACACTGCAGTAAGCTAGATCGATTTTAGAATATCATATTAAATGCTGGATGGCTTATGCTGATAAATGGCATGCAATTAAATTTAAAACGCATTGTATGATGGAGAAAATACTGTATTACTGTTACTAAAAATAAAGCTGCATCTGATTGTGCTATGTTAGCTACTTCACAAAATAGCGTTTTTCTCTGAGGCATGGTAAAGCATGGTACTTGCAAAAAATCAAGAAAATTAGATTTAAACAATAAGACTAAACAGTTGTTCCCTTGTCTATTAAAACATGTAAATATGAAAGCGTTTTTGGTGTTTCCATGGTTTCTACAAAATAAAACCGGAAACTGAGGGTAATGCAGGTATGACGCAATTGACAGGCGACTCCTCACACGTCCCGGAGCCTTGGTTAAAATTGCAATTTTCTCACGACTTACAAATAGTTGGAAACATTTGGGATATTGTAAGTACTCAAGTGAACAAAATATATAACACTGGCCTAGTGGTTTTTGGATATTTTACTGCAAAATTATTACATATTGCACCTTTAAGGCTGGGACACACCACACTAGTCGGACGCCGACAGGGTTTTTTGGCCCGATTCAGAATGTTGAATCGGCCTCGGGCCATCATTTAGAGAGAGCTCTGATTGGCTGTTCAGCTTAGCGAACGAGTCGGTGAACGAGATTAAAAGCGAAACTGATGAAAGCGAGCAAAAAAGTCAAGACGGTACAGACAAAACAGAAGGCTGTTATAATTTTAGGTCATCCTACCTGAGCATTCAAATGCACGAATATTTTCATAACATGAGCAGAGTTGAATGAAGAAAGTGATCAGTATGATTGATATTCAAAATTGTAAGCAAGCTCTGCTTTGTTACGGTTTGTATATCTGCAGTCCTAGTTTCGGTTTCCCTTTTTGAATGACCAAAATAGACAGAATGCACATGCTACTTGACAGTCGCCTTTAGTCCTTTTGATGTGTTCAAGCGCAGCTTTTTGGCCGAGACACAGCTGACGAGAGGCGACAAGAGTCAGCTTTCGTCACCGCTAGTTCTTTGATGTCGGTTTGTTGTGTCCCGGGCTTTAAGAACTAGTATGACCAACCTGCATTTTTATGTAACTGACATGAGAAAGTTATGAACAGTCTTAAAAAAAAAAAAAAAAACGATGACTAGCTTGTAAGACTAGTCTTAGCGGTTTATGCAACCGGCCCCAGATGTGTTGACAACATCAGTTACAAAATGGATTGCTGTAGATTGTAGGCTAGTGACAGGCTTATGTTCAGTGATATGAAAATATAAATGTCTATTTTTTAATTTAATAATTCACTTGTCTGCCACAATAGTAATGGCTTTAAATTGTCTTAATTTTCTCATACAGTTACAATATATGCAATTTATTGTTTCAAATTTCTTTTTAATTGATTGACATCCCTAATAAAGAAAATTATCTATAAACGGTTTTCTATTTGATCATTTTAATTTCATACTTTTTTAATTGGGGCTATCAACAAATCACATGATCTTATTAGTAGATATTAAGCAAATGGAGACTGGATGAAGAAAAGTGGAAAATGGTGATGAAATATGATAAAATCTTGATGCTGTAGATATATAAGTGTTGATACGCCAGGCAAATCCAAGTGATAACAACAGACAAAATGTTACATAAGCAAAATGATTAAACATGTTCATTCGACTGATAAAAAAAGTCTGGGAACCCCTGAAGTAAATGACAGATGTATGGCTGAATTTTGATGAAAGATGATTAGAAGTGACTAGAAACAAACCTGCTGGGAAAAAAAAAAAAAAAAAAAACATCTACAGGAGTTGTTGAATTTTCTTTGCAAAGGGTTAACACTGAAGCAAAAGTCTTACTCCCACACCATGCTGCATTCCTCATGAAATTATCGAAGAGATTAACAAAAGACTTCCGGCCAAAACTGACATGATATGTCATGTCATGAGGCAGTGCTTTGGACACTCAACAGTGATTCCTGTACTCGAGTTCCCAAAAGATCAAATTACCTGTGAAGGCATCAATAGTGGCTGCAGTGCTCTGCTGCCTGCCTCTCTGTGCTGCAACTGTAATGGTGTACTCTGTGCCCGGCTCTAGACCTGTCAGTGTGGTGGTGGTGACGTCCTTGGGCACCGTAAGCTCTGTTGTGACTCCAGTGGAGGATGTGTAGGTCACCCTATAGTGGTCAATAGGCCCCTGCACTGTACCCCACAACAGCGTGATGGTGTTGTCGGTGGAGGCTGTGACAGTCAAATCCAAGGGGACATCCAGACCTAAAGATTACAGAGTACACTGAGGCTGTTTCAAGGTTTGTAATGGGAATATTAAACTGTTTGGTTCAGGAAACCTTGAGCATATTTTTATGCCATCACAAACATCATATATCAGTTCTACTGGCAAAAACAGATTTGCACGGTCTGCAGCAGGAATACAAACTCCATACTATTGAAAATAAATTTATTTCACTGTGATATGGCAACGGCAGACCCATAAGCTTTTAGCTTACCCGTTCTGGCATTCATCGTTGCTGGGGTGCTTTGGTTGGCACCCACAACAGCTGAAATTCCTATGCCATACTCGGTGCCAGGCAGTAAATCTAAAGAAGAAAGAAAGTGAAAGAGAAAAAGAAAGAGAGAGATAAAAAAAAAAAGATCAATACATTTAGCACATGAGCAATTTATTTTGTTGTCACTATATAAGTAAGCATAAAAATAGATTTGTGGGTGCTCACAATTAACTCATAATGAGATGAAAAACATCAGGAGCAACTGAGTCACCTTGATGTGACTTGTAATACATTTGAGAAACATAAATACACTTATTTTCAACACTTATTGTCAGAAATGTTGATTACTTGAACAAAAAAGCTGTTCAAGAGAGAAAAAAATCAGTATGGCAGTAAATTTAAAAGAGGTTGAGGATTCACTTTAAAGTTTTCCACTGAGTCAAAATGGCCTGTATCCACGCAAATCTAAAACAAATTTGTACTACAACTGTACTTTGTGTACAAATATTTAAGAGCACTAAAAAGATTACACTGACTGTAATATTCATCACCATTCACGTTTTTGGAGAAGTTAATAATAGAATAAATGGGTAACACTTTACAATACGGTCTTATCTGTTAACATTAGTTAACGTATTAACTAACACAAACTAACAATGAGCAATACATTTGTTACAGTATTTATTAATCTTTGTTAATGTTAGTTAATAAAATCCAGCTGTTCATTGTTTGTTCATGTTAGTTCACAAAGCATTAGCTATTTAACAAATACAATATTATATGTATTAGTAAATGTTGAAATTAACATTTACTAAGATTAGTAAATGCTGTAGAAGTATTGTTCATTCTTAGTTCATATTAACTAAAGTAGTTAACTAATGTTAACTAATGAAACCTTATTGTAATGCCTTTATGATGTAGTCAAAGACCTCAATTCATCATAGTGACAATGTGATATATATAAAAGATATATTTATAAATTTAAAATGTTATGATTAATGTGAATGTGGGATGACATGCTGTTTAATAATGTTAAAGCTTTTTTAATCTTAAATTTGAATTTTAAACCAATTATAAAATAAAAGAATTTTAAAGAATTTTTAATTGTAAATTTGAAATGAATTTTATTGAAAAAAAAAGAAGACATTTTTGCCTTTATTCAGATTCAGTACAGTTGGACAGAGGACAGGAAACAAATTGGGAGCCCATGCTGCCCATGAGGCTATCGGCCTCAACAATTTTATTATAAATAAAACCATTTTGAATTGTTATACTGTGTGTGTATATATATATATATATATATATATATATAGTCAAACCAAAATTTATTCAGACACCTTGAACATTTCATTCATTAATACAGTTTATTCACTATAGTTTAAAAAAATGGTAATAAAATATGACAAGATCTAAACTGTGAGAGTTAAACTGTGTCAGAAAAAATTAATCTTAATTATGTCAGAAAACACTTAAGCAAAACATGGTCAGGTCAAAGTGTCTGAATAATTTTAGTTTGGTTTGACTGTATATATATATATATATATATATATATATATATTCCAGTAGTATGAAATAAAGGAAAAGGTTAGGTTTGAGCTACCATTGAGAGTAGTTTTGGAGGTGGTGCCATCGTTGCGTGGGACAATGACTTTGTCATACTGATCGCCAGCCAGAGTGCTGTAGACCACACTGTAGCCTTCTACATCTGCCTCACTATTGTCCCATTCCAGCTCCAGGCTAGTGGAAGTTTTTGACAGCACTCTCAGGTTCTTTGGAGCATCGATTTCTGAGAAAAATGATACAATCGATAATGAACTGGTCACAAAATGGATATCATGCATTTTTATCATGTTGCATTTTTGGAATCGAATACAAATGTTTACTTCTGTGAAGCAGACCTACTTCACTTAAAGATCTTTAATCTTTAAACTCTGATGAAAGTTGATTTACACAGTCAGAACTGCTTTCTTTCACCTGTCGTGAACTCTGTGGAAATGGCTCCACTCTCAGTGCCATTCCGGACTCCACAAACTGATACTTCATACGTGGATCCAGGCCTCAGTACTTGGAGGGAGTATTGGCTCAGAGTGGGCTGCAGGCGAAAGGTGGTCTTTGGTCCGTCCACCCCTACCAGCCCGTACCGCAATATAATCTGGTCCACTTTAGCTTTGGGTGGGCTCCACTCCACAAAGGCAACCGTGTCTGAGACGTCTCGAACAATAAGCTGTGTTGGGCCATCGATTACTGAAGAAAAAACATAAGACAACCTCAATGAAATAAGTCTGGTCAGAGCTTCTCAATATGCTTGAGTTTTCAATCATGAGTCAGTGGACACCGGGGAGAAGTACGGCAGGGGGTCCATGGAGAAGATATAGATAACTCTTTTTAAACTGTTTCAATAAAAAATAACTAATGATCTGATACACATTATGATCTAAATATAAATAGTTACTATAAAGAGATATTGAAAAAAAAAAATTCTAGCAAAGGATAAAGATTCTTGAATCTATAAAGGTTTTAAACCCTTGTGCAACAATAAGGAAAGAACATGGTAAGCGTGGCATTAGAGATTTTTTTTGACATTTTAGCCTAGAGGAATTTATTTGATGATTTTAATTTAATTTCATCTGTCTGGATGATTAAATGCTGTGATGTATGAAAGACATAAAAACATCCCTTTTTGTACCATTAAATACAAATGAAGATAAAATACAAATAAGCAAATATGTGAATTTGCTTAAAGTTTATTTTTCCACACAAAAACAGGCCCTGAGCTATAGACCTAACATGGCTTATTGGATGCAGTGTCAATTTATTTATTTATTTTATTTATTTCTTTATCACATCATTAGAATATTACCAAAGTAATAGTGCAGGGTCAAAAAGTGGTGGCAAAACTTATTTAAAAATGAGGAAGCGCAATGTTGTAGGAATGTGCAGAACCTGATAACACTGAATTTGCAAGTTAAGCTTGAACTTTAAATATACTGAAATGTGACTGTGTCTGAGATTTTAAAAGTGTAATTTATTTGGCACAAAAAGTACCAAATGAAATTGCTTTTTTTTTCCAAACAGGTTTTCCAAAAACTACCTCTTTTGCCCCCATCTATAATAGTTGCTCAGCAAAACTATAGGCTACTATAATCTATTGAAATTTTTATGATGTATGTTTCTTGCAAAAAAATACTACTTTGTCAGAAAACATGGCAACATCAGAAGACATGGACAGCTGTCAATGGAGAAAGACGCTCTATGGTATTATTACAGCTAACTAGACCATGTTAAGCAGCCAAACGCTGACCTTTTTGGACAAACAGGTAGTCCAATGGCCTGCACCACTGGTTAAGTCAAAAGTTTCCATGTTGGACCACTAAAACCAAACAATGTTTGAAAACTAAGAGCCACAGTGTATACAATGAAGTCATATTAAACTTCATATTACACACTTCACCTTTAAGTTATCAATGTTTTCAATACAGTTAATGAGAAAGTATTTTCCAGATATTGACGGCAGGCAAACCCACACTCAAGTGACTGAACCAAGTGACCATGCTGAGCCTCCAACAGGCTCTTTTAATAAGATGAAAACTTGTTGTGTGAATAATTAACCTGCTTCTTTATATAGGGCAACATGACCATCTGCCTCAGAAACAGGTATTGTGAAGGAAGATGAACATTCTCTGGTACTTTTGACCTCATCGCCAACCTCGTCCTCATTCTGCTGTGATATGTAAAATGCTACTAATTGGACCAGGTGAGACTGCACTGAATACCACATTTCCCTTTTCAAGGATGAGCCCAAAGCATATATCGTGCATGATGCCATTGTGACTCTCTAAAGGATATTACAACTACAAAATGTGACCCATTAATCAAACACTAGGGTTCAGGAGGAACCCCAAGCAAATGAGGAAATTATGTCACGTCAGCTTCATGGGAATATTTACTTGAAGTTCTTTGCACAGCCTATTCAATCCACATGGGTGATTTCTTGGTTTTATTCAAGGCACACCAGCATAGTCTCATTTTAAAATCTAGTCACACCAGAGACAAGGCAATAGATTACGGTTTATTTTTTACTGAAAATGTTGTATTTTAGCGCTTAAGCATGATTACTGTGAAGCAGCTAGCAAACTCATGAGGAACCACGCGTGTGCTTAGCGAAAGCTCGTCGTCCTGGGCTTTCTCCGGGGATAGATAAATCTTTGCACACATAAATAATTAAATGACATCAAATTTGTCTTTCTTTATCCAATAAGGTATCCGCAGTGGACACGTGAAATATTAATGGACCCACATACATAATTAATGTCTCTTTAATTATGCTCGACGGTGAGGCCCGTACAAATTAATGGCGTTTTCGCAGCAGACATGTAATTTCAATTGTCCATGAAAAGTTCAATTGAATCTAATCCTCCTGTCTGTAAGTGACAGAAGAAGAATTCTAGGGTGAAGTTTGCATTAAGTGCATAATTGCTGGCAGACTCACCCATTCATCATGGTGACATTTTCCATTAGCTGAAGCATTGTGACACCTCCTTGCAGTTTATGCCTTCCCAGCCAAGTCTAGCCCCTCTCACACACCTTTTGAATGGACTATTTACACACCTTCCCTTGTGAGTGCACTATATCACTGACTGTATGTTTTTCTGAATGTCTTGTCAGACATATTTGCAACAATGTTACGTTCTGACAACACACTGTCAGCAGACTAACAGTAAAATGACTGTATTCATAGTATAGTTTGAAGGTGAGCCCTCTGTTCAGCCTCACTGCTGCACTAACACTGATTTCAGCACCAAGGACAGGGGAAAAAAAAACAACAGGACATGGCAGATGGGTGGAGGAAATCACTGCTCAAGCCACTTCCAACTTGTCAACTCCAGCTACAAAAGAGACACTAGTGACTCAGCTGGCTGAGTAACCTGAAGGGAAAAGCACTTCACAATGTTCTCTCTTTCATCTTCTCTGCACACAGAATGCAACTAAACCCCCCTGTATTGTGCATTCATCCGAGGAGCATTTGTTTGCTTTGCAAACTTTTGTCTCCATTAATGATGAAGCAACCTGTTCTGCTATTCCACACTGAGAGTACCTATGCTGTTTATCACAAAACTTGCTTGCTTGATGAGCATACTTATTTATTTCAGACAACTAAGGATGACAAAAGTAGTAAGAAATTTAGTAAGAAATTTAATTTAATAAAATATTTACTCCATACATACACCGATCAGGCATAACATTATGACCACCTTACTAATCAGTGTTTCCCATACATTAACTAGACTGTGGCGGCCCGCCACATTCTAATTTGTCCCGCCACGGTCTCAAAATGGACCAGAAATATAATGTCCGTAATATATGAATAGGCCTATATGAGAACCGGAAATATTGTGTCTCTTAATACCTCCATAGAAGACGAATAGCTGCTCCGCCGAGCGAAAGGAGCTATTTCTGTCTACATACGCACGTGAATGGACACAGCGGGCGTTCACTAGATTCTCCCTGCGTAGCGGAGTCGGAAGAATCGAGTGCTTGAGGTGTTACAACAGACAGACAGAGTTCGGCTAATGTTTCTGTCTATACGCATTCTGGCTTACCAATACATTAAACAACAGCGATGACCAAAAAAAATCGGGTGTTGATAGCGCGCGAGCGCAGGTAAAACCTGAAAAGCACACAATATTGCTATCTGTGTTTAAACTAAAACTCATTTAATCCTCGCCAATTTAAACATTCAAGAGCCAGAAGACGCGAGTGAGAACTTGCGTGTGCTGTGAGAAGATTTGTGTGTGCGCTCATCTGAAGCGCGCATGCGAAAACCCGCGTCTCAGCGCGCAAATATTAGGTTCTGTTTCAAGTCTGTTGCTTGTAGTTTGATTATTTGTTCTTATTTTCTTTATTTTTATTTGACAGTCCTTTTCCCCCTGAACATAGCACATACCGAACCGTACCGAAACTGTGACCCTAAAACCGTAATAAAAATCGAACCGTGAATAATCTGAACCATTACATCCCTAGTAAATATGTACATAATAATAATAACTGTATGTATTACCGGCCCCCTCTAATTATTCTAGAAATAAATTAATTCAACAAAGGTAATCTCTTTAACTACATATTTTTGATGGTTCAAATGCATACTCTACATGTTTGTCCATTTATGAACTATCATTTACTATATGTTGTTTATGTGACTAATGTGCCCTACCATCACCATTCATGTCTATGCAACCAATAAATAAATAAACTACTAGAGCACAAAATTGTTTAAAAGAGAACAAATTTCTTCATTGATGTAGTCACTTAATTTTGCTCTCAGAATGCACCAGATTTATGCATTTAAATTTAAAATGTCCAAAATTTTCTTTACGGGGGGCATGCCCCCGGACCCCCCTAGAAGGGCCGATGTCCACCCACCACAGTCTCACTAAATCCTGTGGGAAACACTGCTAATATTGTGTTGTTCCCGCTTTTCCTGCCAAAACAGCCCTGACCCGTTGAGGCATGGACTCCACTAGACCCCTGAAGGTGTGCTGTGGTATCTGGCACCAAGTTGTTAGCAGCAGATCCTTTAAGTCCTGTAAGTTGCGAGGTGGGGCCTCCATGGATCGGACTTGTTTGTTCAGCACATCCCACAGATGCTCGATTGGATTGAGATCTGGGGAATTTGGAGGCCAAGACAACACCTCAAACTCATTGTTGTGCTCCTCAAACCATTCCTGAACCATTTTTGCTTTGTGGCAGAGCGCATTATCCTGCTGAAAGAGGCCACAGCCACCAGGGAATACCGTATTGCCCAAAGCATCCCACTGCCTCCACTGGCTTGCCTTCTTCCCATAGTGCATCCTGGTGCCATGTGTTCCCCAGGTAAGCGATGTACACGCCAGTTCTGATGCTCATGTGTCCACTGTTGGCGCTTTCGGCGGTGGACAGGGGTCAGCATGGGCACCCTGACTGGTCTGCGGCTATGCAGCCCCATACGGAACAAACTGCGATGCACTGTGTATTCTGACACCTTTCTATCAGAACCAGCATTAACTTCTTGAGCAATCTGAGCTACAGTAGCTCGTCTGTTGGATCGGGACCACACGGGCCAGCCTTTGACCCCACGTGCATCAATGAGCCTTGGCCGCCCACGACCCTGTCGCTGGTTCACCACTGTTCCTTCCCTGGACCACTTTTGATAGATACTGACCACTGCAGACCGGGAACACCCCACAAGAGCTGCAGTTTTGGAGATGTTCTGACCCAGTTGTCTAGCCATCACAATTTGGCCCTTGTCAAACTCGCTCAAATCCTTACTCTTGCCCATTTTTCCTGCTTCTAACACATCAACTTTGAGGACAAAATGTTCACTTGCTGCCTAATATATCCCACCCACTAATAGGTGCCGTGATGAAGAGATAATCAGTGTTATTCACTTCACCTGTCAGTGCTCATAATGTTATGCCTGATCGGTGTACAAAACAAAAGAGCATGCCTATTTTATCAAGTGGACAAGAAGTGTCCAGTGTTGACTCCTCAATTTCATGTTGGAACACGGTGGAACATTTCACGACTGATGACAGACCTCGTTCCTAGATAATTAATTATAATAAGAATGCATTATTTGTATCACTGTGGAGCCATGCAAATGTTCTTCCTTAGAAACAATTACTGTACAAAGTGCTTTAGTCACACTATGAAATCTTACACAGAACTTATTGACGATTTGCAATATAATGACATTGTAGGTGAAAAGAGAAAATGCATGTATTGCGATGATGAACCAAACACTCTAGGTAGGTCATTCAAAATCAAAGATATATACAGAAAGTTCAAGGAAAAAAAAAAAAAAAAAACACAAAACGATTGAGTTATTGGAGAATGAAACTGTGAGGCGTGGGTGTTTCTATAGATCGGCTGGTAGAGCATGGTACTAACAATGCCAAGGTCATGGATTTGATTCTCAGGGAACACACATACACTAAGCATATAACCTGTGCACTTCAAAACCCTTGGAATAAAAGCCTGCCAAATGCATAAATGTAGTATAATTAATGGGAGGCGTACGTGTGATAATGGTTGCAGTAACAGGCAGGCTCCTGCCTTGGTCTTTCAAGGCCACCAGGTTGACAGTGTATTCTTCTCCAGGCTTCAGCCCTGTTTGGTGGAACGACGTGATGGTACTGGGTAGTTGTGCTGTCATCCCTCCATCATTGTCCTTTGATGTGCAAAAGACACAAACACATACAGAAATATCACATTTCACAATTCTGGCATCAGAGTGCAGGCAGGCATGCAGGAACAAACAGTACATCGAGATTGTTTTCAGAAGGCAGTCGGCTGTGTAAAAAAAAAAAAAATAAATAAAGATGCTGCTGGAATTTCAGTGGAGATGCGTTTCGCCAGATGTTTGATGTATTGAATCAAGTCTTGTTTTTTTCCCCCAACTTGCTTAGGCAGAGAACTTCGTGAGTTGCATCGTACCCCACAAGACATCAGCTAACCTCCCCTGGAAGCTTATGAAATCAAGCAATATCAAAGTGCTTGAGGGTTTCAGAAGATGTGACTGTTCTAAACTGCATGTTCTTTGCCATTGACTCTGTGAACGCACACTTGTCTCTGCCCTCACATCCATTACAATATTGTGGAAAATCAGAATGGCTCTTACGCTTTGTAGGATTAAATCCACAGAGGATGGGACTTCCACTTCTAATATGATTTCCCCAGTGGTGTGCTGGAGTTGGCACGGTACTTATAGCAAACCCTCTTACAGATGGAAGATTGAAGTGCACTATGATCACCCCCCCACACACACACCCAAACATCGGCTTCTTTGTATTCACTTCCTATTCTCCGGAAAGAGGCTTTTGACTTTGTTTCCAAGGTATTTTCTTCTTTCATTCCAAAAATGAAGGATTTATGAGACTCATGAACCACCCAGAGCTCACTTTGCCAGGGCATAGGCTATGGATTTAGCTAAAAGCTAAGGCTACATTCACACTGCAAAGCCTCCCTTGAGCCTTAGTGCTCAATTCTGATTTATTTCTCAGATCCAGTTTCTTTGTGTGGCTGTTCACATTATCATTCTGTTCATCATTCGAGTGTGAATTCGAGTGTGAACTGGTCATGGACGCCATCATAATAAACATGGAGGCTACTGAAGCCAGCATTTACATGTATATTTATAAGTTGATGTGCCACACATGTCAGGAAATTTTGTGTAGAAGCGATAAAGAGAACACACAAAAGAATGAGGAGAAAGAGAGAAAAGTGTTCTCATAAAGTTTTGCTCGTATAGAGCTGTCATCGTAATTCTTATAAGAATAACAGCTCACTCTCCCTCCAGTGATTAACTGACCAAAAAACTACCGGTATGTAAAATTTTTGGAGTGACTCAGTCAGCAGAATTGTGACGCATGTTGATCTAGAATGATGTAAAATAGTGTTGTCAAAAATATTGATATTTTGATATGTATCGATACTGAAATATCTGAAACAGTTCCAATACTCCTTTTCTGCAGTATTGATACACCGATACCAGCTGCATGTTCTTGCTCTCTTCTTTCCGAAGGCAAATTGACACACACCCGCCTCCTCGTCTCATTCGCTCCAGTAGTCTGGTTGAATAGTGCTTGCGCATAATTTTACTTATTCCTGATCTGGTACACTGATAAGTGGCGCGCACATAAAGCTGTCACTCAAACAGCTTGTGAGTACCAAATTGACTTCTTTTCCGTGGCTAATTGCGCTTAAACCACATGTGTCAAATACAAGGCCCGTGGGCCAAACACTGCCCGCCACGACTTTTAATCAGGCCCGCAAACAAATTCTAGTAATCACATTAATGTGGCCCGTGCGCTGTTTAAAGCTGCTGTCCGTAAGGTTTGGCACTCTAACGGTTGATAAACTGCATGCGTCTTGCGGAGGAACATTGTAGCCGGAGCAACTTCTCTCTGTTTATGTCTATGAAGAGTCACGCAGGTACTGTGCTACTCCGCAGCGGTACGACGCGAACAGTCTAAAATAGTCTGAATATAAACACTTATTATAGGTGTACCGTAGTGATTCAGGATAAGACAAAAACACTGTTTGGAAAAATGGATTCACGATGTACTCGCTCATTATATAATTTTAGTACCTTTTGAACACAAAAAAGATACAGCAGCTTTAAATAAACGTCTGTGACATTACAACATTGAGATGCAGGTGGTGCTGTGTCACGCTTCACTCAACTCGCTAATTTTATCAGAGAATACGGCAATAAATGTAAACAACGTAAATGCTATCTGACTTTAAATGTGGCTAGCACAATGGCTAAAAAAAAGAAAAGTGCAGAGTGTCTGGTAAGAGTTTAAAAAAATCATAATTTGCTTTGGTTTGGCATTAGCCCGGTGCATGAGTCCTTTCAAGTTCAAGTTGACTTTTAAAAGTAAGAGCTACTAAAATAAGCCAAATAATACAATTTCAGATATTTGTTATCTATATACCATTTATCTATAATAGCCTACCATTTGTTGAATGTTATCAAACAGTTTCTCCTAAAATCCATGAGCTGTTTTTTAAGTAGGCCTACTGTTTTGTTTAACTGGCAGTGTGCATTATGCCAAGTGCATGTGTCCTTTCAAGTTAAAGTTGTCTTTTCTAAGTAAGAGCTACCAAAATAAGCCAAATAATACAATATCAGAAAACCATTTGTTGTCTATATACCATGTGGTTTTTTATATCTATAATTTGTTGACTATTTTGCTTTATCAAAATTATTTTCTGAAATCGAAATTGCTGTTTTTAAAGTACTGTTTTATGTAGTTATGCTGGTCAGAAAACCTTATTTCTTGTTTTGATAAAGATAAAAAAGTCTGCTATGACACAAATGTGTTCCAAATGTGTTACAACTCAAAATTAAAATTAAAACATTTAAAATTAAAACCTCATTGTTTTGATAAATGTGGTTTAATTTTGTGAGGTAATGTTTATATATATATATATATATATATAGTTATTAATACACTTATATTTCTTCAATAAATGAAAAAAATCCTCTAAAAATATGTCCGGCCCCTGATTTTATTCACAACCCTCGGCATGGCCCTTGCTGAGTTTGGATTTGACACCCCTGGCTTAAACGGTCAAAAACATACAAAGTTATGTCAAAATGCCCCTTTTGCTGAGTATTCAGGTAAATACAGTCAGTTTTAGAACGCAAATAGTTGAGAGAAAACTCATGTTGTGTAACAGTACATTGGATCCGTGCATATACTCTTAAAGTGACAGCAGCCTAATAAACCTGCTGCTGTCTGTCATGTTAATCAAAGAACAAAAGACAAAGAGAAAATCACTCGCTGCTCTTGACTGAATAACTTTTGTAACTTTAATTGTAAGCATTGAAAAAAAGCATTTAGGTATTGAAAATGGTATCGAATATCGATATTTGTCATGGTATCGTATCGAAGGTGGAAATTCCAGTATCGTGATTACACTAATGTAAATGTCACATGAATTCCGTTATGACTGTTTAGAGTGAGGTCGCATTGCAAATCATCAGACCAGTATGTGATTTAGGACCACATATGGAAGTCCATCCATCAAATGGTAAAAAAAGCAAGCCACTTCCAGCCACTTTTGCCTGCAATGTGTCTGAATGTAGCTCAAGACAGTGGGATAAGACCCAAACACAGCACAGGACAGAAAACTGCACTCTCAAGGGTCCCTAAGAAGTGCGCCTATTATTTGCTGCTGGCTGAAGGAAATCCTTTGTGTGAACCATTTAAGTAAACCATAATCCCCACTTTACCGCTATCCATTACACTCAAGCACACCTCTGATATGTCAGATCTTTTTGTTGGAGGGGAACATGATGTTTACAAATTCAATGGCTGGTCTTAATAGTCACGCTACAACTAAACAAAATACCTCAGGGGCTCTGTTGCATATTTGCTATTATACATAGGGAGAGATGCTTCACCCCGATGTGAAATGACAGGTATGTTGCACAGAAAACATGCTGTTTTGCATACGCTGATGTCTCCCACTGCTATTTCATAATGAGACACCAAGCACAAGCTCCACATTTTGTTGGCATGCAGGAGCTGGACGTTTTTCTTCTTCCTCTGAGGGTGCAGTATGCACACTCTGAAAATGTTTTGTCCTTTCTCCAGATGGAACATTTGAAAAGGGATTAGTGAGAACATCTCTGCCTGGATGTATTGTGTTCCTGCCATGATGCAAAATAATTCTTTTTCAAACACGGACAGATTGACATTTATCACACTGAGAGGCACCTGTCAGAAACCGAATCATCTTTGGCTTAAAAAAAAAAGCATTAATTTATCAGCTGTTCACAGATGGCTGTCAAAACCTTACATTGCAGTTTCCTTGTTTACTGTTGTTGAATACAATGCGGTGGATGGTCCACAAATGCTACCAGATTCCAGAACCTCTGTGTTGTTATGCCAAGAGCTACAGCAGGGGCAGAATCAAATGAAGTGTGACCTTCTAAGGAAAGCCTTACCTTGGGAATGAAGCTTATTTCCCAACCATCAAACAAGTAGTCTAAGGGTTGCCACTGAACCTCCACGGATGTCTCCATGATGGATTTGAAGAGTAAACCGTCTGGATTCGAGAGATCTAAAGGGTACAGATTGATGCATTATTGGCCTCCGTCCTGTGTGTGTTCAATAAATCAACATTTTTCTCAGCCAAGGCAGATCTTTACTCTCAGCTTTTAGCTCTGTAAAAAGGGAGCAATGAGAGCAGATACAGAGAGGTTTACTTTGCGGATAAATTCAGGATTTATTTTATTTTTCTCAGTTATTTTCAATATGGAATGTGTCTTTAATCAGTTTACATTTATTTTATAACACATGAAGTCGGGAAATCCAAATAATAAAAGTCAGGAAATAGTATTACAGTAATTTCACAGTACACAAAAGTGAACCTTCAGCCTTTTCAGTGTCTATAATCGTAAGAGCCTCCAGAGGATTTGAAAATAATTTCAAGGAAACAGTAATAAAACACTATCTCTGCTGGGAGCGTTCTGCTTTATTCCATGTATATGATGACATACAAAGGTTTGTAAGTAAGTGATAATGTACAGTCATACAATAAGTTGCTAAATAAACCCTGACGGTAGTCAGTAGCCTCGGTTGCTCTCCTTCTCACTGACATACCTACACTACCTTTCAAAAGTTTGGGGTCAGTAATATATTTTATATATTAAGTTTTTTTGGGGGTGTACTAGAATATGCTGTCATGCTTGATTGTTCAAAAAACACATTAGTTTTCACAAATTTTACATTATTACAGCTCATCTCTCCCCAGTCTGGCTTGAACGCGCCGTTTAGTTCCCATTAGCGTGTGTTTGTGAAATGTCACGCCCCTTACCATAACAGCGAGCTCTTCTCAAATGTAAATTTTAAGGATGCTGTCAATTTCAAACCAATTCAAGCCTGATTCAGAGTTGAGAATGTTAACAAACAAGAGGATTGTGCAGAAGGGATTTCATGCACAGACTTTGCAAGCACGGATTTCACAGGACATTTCAGAGTGGTATGTTTTTGTTTTTGTAATTTTCTTATACATTTTACATATGATGTTATACACCATTTAATCATGATATTTGTCAGAAAAATATAGTAATACAAACAATAATCGATCACAAAACCATGGTTAATTTTCCTAAGGGGCGGTGAACAGCCTTACAAAAGTGAGAGCTTACAAAAACTACAGTAAACACTATATCAACACTAATGTTGGCTAGCAGTGAGCAGAGGCAAAGCTTTGCCCTTTGTTTACACTGAAGCAACAACATTAAACCTATATAAGTTGTGATCCACAACAACATATTGTCCCGACAAAGTGGGAACTGCTCCATTTCAGGAGAAGCTTTTGTGCGTAGCCTGCGTTGTATTCTCTTAGGTACTGGAAGCTTTTTTTGCATATTCCATGGGCGGGATTATTTAAATGAGTAACATTGTGACTTCACAAAACCCGGAAAAAACGTGTTGCAGTCCAAACGAGTCTTGGAAAGTGGATTCTGATAAATAAAATATCTCCTTTTGGAGTGGACTTTCAGCTTTGTAACCTTGCAGATCTTTTTTATGCTCAAACTAGGGATGCGCCGATCCAATACTCAGATCGGGTATTGGCTCCGATACTGCCATTTTTGCCGGATCGGGTATCGGTCAGAAGGGACCAGTCCAAATCCGATATTGTGCGTGTACTATTCTGTGTTCTTATTAAGCCCCACAAAAGGCACAAAAACATTAAAAAGCACCATAAAGTTTCCATGCACTATATTCCAAGTGTTCTGAAGCCATTCCATAGTTTAATTTGAGGTACAGATGAATATTTACAGTTGAGCTCAAAAGTTGTAAATTCAAGCTGCGTCGCGTGCGGTTACGACAGTCAACACAATGAAACTCTCTCCAAGATGATTCAATGTTTCTATTATTATACTTAACCTGTAGATAAAGGTCTATGATTTTGCAAAAAAGGACTTTATCTTGGTTTCTCTGGTTTATCGCGGTTTCTAAATCATGTCATCTCTCTCCCGGGTGTCTGTTAGATCACAACATGAGTAGAGAGCACTATGAATTGTTCTTCACGTGCACATTAACTGAAAAGTAAAACTGTTAAAAGGCTCAATAAACTATTGCTTAGATACTATTGCCGGTAATACACTAATACCGGTAATATGTCTTCCCTTTGTGCTTTGAACTTTTCAATGTGGAGCGCTGCCGCTGCGCGCTGTGACTCATGTTGCTTCAAGCGCATCATTCTGCACACGGCATGCGCATAAACACTTTGTGCCGCTCTCGTATTATAATACTTTTGCGCAATGAAAGATTGTTAATAGCCTTTTTTGTTCTGTCCTATCTATCATATGTTGCTGCCTCATTAAAAAAAAAAAAAACTATAATTTTTAAAAGAAATGTCTTTTAATTTTATATTTATATATAAATATATTTACTTTATGTCATGTATGACTCAAACATTCATGAAAAACAAGTCTTGAGTCATGGATGAAGGAGTCAGCTGGACTCCTGTTTATTTTGATGCCTTGCACAAAAGAATGATCCCAGTCTCTTCCACACAGTGAGGCATACAATTTATTAGGTAATTCAGCACTTTTTTATTATTACTTGAATATCGTATCGGTACTGGCCAATATTGAATCCCAGGTATCGGAGGCAAAAAAGGCGTATCGGAGCATCCCTAGCTCAAACAGCAACATTACACACTAACTAAAGTTGTAAAAAAATTTAAAAAAAGGACCCCTTTTAATAAAAAAAAAAAAATAACGTTATTCAGCAGGGGTGTATTTAACAGATCAAAAGTGACAGTAAAAACATTTAAAATGTTACAAAAGAATTCCATTCAAATATATGCTGTTGAACTTTCTATTAATCAAAGAATACTGGAAAAAATGTATCCACAACATATTAACTAGCATAACCATTTTCAACATCGAAAATAATTAGAAAGGTTTCTTGAGCATTAAATCTGCATTTTAGAGTAATTTCTGAAGGATCATGTGACACTAAAGACTGGAATAAATTATAAAAGTTAAACTAGTTATTTTAAATTGTATCAACCCTTCCTTTTTCTCTCATTCATTCCTTTCTTGGAATGTTTCCCTATTGATAATTGCACAGGATTTTAGCTATCACAAGCATATAATTCAGTTGCAGAAAACGGGCAATAATGTTCAACATTAGTCTCATCTTTGTTAGATTATAGAAATTATGGCTCCACTAGGTGAATATCTCAGAAGTATAAGCCAGATCATGATGCCAGCCAGATGCCACATGCAAATAGCAATTTCTTTCAAATTCATTAAGTTCCGATTATCTTAATTATCATCTCTGAATTACCTGCGAAAATGTATGAAACAGAAGGCCAGTCAGTGGTGCTTTGTGTTTGTCTGCAGAATGCCCAACTGGCTTTTCGCAAATAATGGAATATTTGTTATGATGTGTTCTATTCTAGGCTGAGGCGTTTTGCTCAAGGCTGACAGGCAGTGACTGTATACGAAAGGCCCTCTAGCATTTTGCCAATCTGGCACTGCTACTCACCAGGTGGTGGGTGTCTAATCATATCCTGTTGGCAAAGACAGCCAGTTGTTCCTCTGAAGAAGTAACATGAGGTATGTGTGTGTGCAAATGGGATTGTGAAGGAGTGTGTAATCTCTCATCCAGGTCTATTAAACCTGGGTCATGCTTGGGTAACAATGATGCACTTACAATGAAAATGTCACATTCAAGATATATGCAAAACACCTCAGACATTTTAATGGAAAAAAAAAAAAAAACCTTATCAGACCAAAACACTGATGTTATTTGAATAAAAGAGCTCTCAGGAGAGAGGTGCACTCACAGGTGGAGGCTAAGGTGTTCATAGGGGCACTGATGATATTGTCGATCACTGCGTACACATTGATGTTGTATTCCAGACCCGGCTCCAACCCTTTGATGGTGGTGTTGGTAACGTTTCCTGGGACTCTGATCTCTAGTTGGACTCCACCAGGGGTTGTAGGGGCGTAAGTGATGAGATAGTCTGTCAGGAACACTGGCCCCTCCCACTGCAGATCAATGGCGTTCTCTGACACTCCCTGAACTTGCAGATTCATAGGAGGTGACACTGTGTAAAAAGGGCAAATGCATCATATGAATATGAATCATTCTGATCAAAAAGCAATCATTCTTAGGAGACTGTTTGGAAAATGTATTTTTAATGTGATCAGAGGTGAATCATACTGGAAGCATTTACCTATATATCATCGTAGATTATAATATATACAGTACCAGCCAAAAGTTTGGACACATTACTATTTTTAATGTTTTTGAAAGAAGTCTCTTATGCTCATCAAGCCTGCATTTATTTGATCAAATATACAGAAAAAACAGTAATATTGTGAAATATTAATACAATTTAAAATAATGGTTTTCTATTTTAATATACTTTAAAATATAATTTATTTCTGGTTTCTGGTTCTGCTTAATTTTCATCAGCCATTACTCCAGTCTTCAGTGTCACATGATCCTTCAGAAATCATTCTAATATGATGATTTATTATCAATGTTAGAAACAGTTGTGCTGCTTAATTTTTTTTATAACCTGTGATACTTTTTTCAGGATTCTTTGATGAATAAAAAGTTAAAAAGAAAAGCAATTATTTAAAATAGAAATCTTTTGTAAAAATTATACACTACTGTTCAAAAGTTTGGTTAAAAAAAAATACTTTTATTCAGAAAGGATGTGTTAAATTGATAAAAAGTGATAGTAAGGACTCATATTGTTAGAAAAGATTTCTATTTTAATAAATGCTGTTCTTTTTTAATATTTTATTTATCACTGAATCCTGAAAAAAGAATCACAGGTTCCAAAAAAATATTAAGCATTACAACTGTTTCCAACATTGAAAATAACTGAGTATCAAATCATCATATTAGAATGATTTCTGAAGGATCATGTGACACTGAAGACTGGAGTAATGACTGATAAAAATTCATCTTTGATCACAGGAATAAATTATATTTTAAAGTATATTAAAATAGAAAACCATTATTTTAAATTGTAATAATAATAATAATAATAATAATAAATATATATATATATATACACACACACACACACACACACACACACACTATATATATATAGGTTTATCGCAGCTAGTATTGTTATGTAGTTATGTATCAGCAGTATTATCTGACATTGATGTTTCAGGATGTAATGAACTTGAAAATTTTGAAAATGTAGCTACTTATAAAAAGAGTTTGGAGGATCCCACTTGGGCTACCCATGAGACTAAGAAGCATCCCGGGTCCACAGAACACACGAGACTTCCTCCTGATACTGGGCTCATAGGAGTAGCTATAAGTGGCCCCTAAGGAATTACTAAGGACTTGAAGAAGCAATTCAGCTCCTTCCACACGAACAGGACAGGCTGGTGTTCCTTCTGTTCCCCCTCTACAACAGACCCCTCAAAACAGAGAAAAAAAAAGTCCCAGGGTGCGTACTTAGCAAAATTTATCACTCTAGCATCTGTGCTTTTCACCCATATCGAGCTGCCAAGCTCCCCTTTTTATTTTTAAGGAGGAAAAAGAAGCCAGGAAGCGAAGCAGAGACAGGGAGGAATGGTCTGTCTAAATAGAAGTCTCTGCACCAACCAATTTTAAAGTGGACTTTAATTTTTTGACAAGAAATATCATATCCAGCTTATTATGTCAGCACATAGGGTTTTTTTCATAAATACAAAAATACATAAATACAAAAAAAGTTATAGTAAACTGTGGTGAAATATATTTGTGTTTGGCATGGTAATGGGTATGACAATGTTGTATGTTTGGTCTTGGCGGGATAGATCTGCTACGCTGCTGTTGCTGCTTTTATTGCTGCCGCAGTAGGTTATTGCTGCTGCTGCAGAGCAAGTACGGGACTTGCTACTGCCAATACATACACGACACGCTGCTGTGAGCAAGTAAGACATGCTGCTGCTGTACAATATAGCGTACATGAATTACCGTAGCAGATCTATACAGGTGGAGCTGGGGAAGGAGGAGGATTTCTGAAGCACGCTGCACTGCTAAGGCAATGCTACCAAAGTATTTTGAAGGTTGAGCACGCAAGCTCATTGGCTACTGATACAGCAGGAACCAATCAGCTGTGCCCTATAGATAACGATAGATTACGAGCAGGTTGAGTTAAAGAACCTATTAGCCTGTGCCATCGAGAGTTTCATGACAGAACTTTGTATATATTTTAAAAGACTATTTTGCTAACAAAATAGCATTTGTACATTTTGAAACATATTTTAAAATAATTGGCACATTTCTCATACAAGTTATTAATTGTTGTATTTACATTGTGTTGTGAGTTAATTTTTAGATGTCCTTCAACACAGCGTCACAAATTTAAGCAGTTATTTCTCAATCCATTCCAACTGGATTTATTCTCAGCTTGGTCAGCCCTGCTTGTCTAGATTATTGATTGTCATGTACTAAAGCAACAATATGTCAGATAACAGTCTTTTAGAATAAATTCAAGACTGTATTTGGCAAAGTGTGCAGTGTAAATTGTTATTTCTTTTTGTTGAATTATAGTTAAAAGACTTGGTAAAAGCAGGTATAGTGCTATGTTAAAGTTGGCAATTTAATTCCTTGAATAGAACATATCTGCTAATTAAAAAAATGGTCATTGTCAAAGAAAGACATAAAAAAAAAAAAATCATTTTGAGCTATTTGAAATTTTCAAAAAAGGAACTTCTCATCACATCCTCTTTCCTTGATTATGTCTTCCCCCCATCGCTACCTGTTTGTAAAATACTTTTTGCTTACGGTTTCATCTGCCTAATGAAATGAGAAAATTGGATAGAGTAACTGAAAGAAAAGCCATATCCTAATTCATTCCCTTGATAATATGAAGACCTAAGAGAGCAGCGAATCTTCAGAAGCTGTGTGGAGAGTAATAATTGAGCAGCCACTCGCAGTATTCCACCATCTCTCGCGCACAACACCCCACTATTTTCTCCTAATTGCAATGAAATAAGCAATTTTGCCTCCACTCAGTCTTGCAGAAAATGAGAGGGAGAGAACTGGGTTGGTAATATGATTTGCCCTTCCCTCTCCCACTCGTGAGATGACAGCTGTCTTCAGCGATGTGGGGTTTCGACAGCCTTTTCCACGAACTAGCTGTGAACCTGAGTAAGCGTGATGGAGAAATTGCTTTGGCCTGGTTAATATGACACATCTTCCCCAGTGAATGTGACTTTTGACAAATGAATGGTGTTACGCTGTGAGTTGTCACCAATTTTACAGCCATGACTGGAGGAGCGGGGGGCCTACCATGGGGTTTAGCATCTGTCGTGTGTGCCCGTAACTAGGGAAACGGACACTGTTCTTCCCAGAGATGATTTTTATACTGATAGTGGAAACACAATACACCAGTCGCATTAAGACTTCACTTAATAAAGTGGCTTGTTTATCTGCAATTGGCTTAAAGAGAAAGAATATATACGATGGAAATTATGTTCGTATTTTCTCAAACAAGCTATGGCTTAGTTTCTTCTTTGATGGATTTTAAATGCTCAAAGAACACCAAGTGGGTCAGACATTAAATATTCACTTGCAATATACAAGGCGGAAAGTGTGAATTATCCAGCAGAAAGTCATTTTCCTGGGGAATGGTTAACTACTCTCTTGTACTGCTGTACTGTGTCAATACAGCAAGCTAGTAAGTGTTTGTAATGTTAAAACGATGAAAAAATGCTAAAATTTAACAGAACAACACATGTAATTGCTGCAAATTAAGGCATGAATTACTGTATAAATGACAGTAAAAGACAACGGATGTACTGTTTCCTTAAAGGGGAAAAAAAAGTTAAAATTATGAAAAATAGTCGTCTTATAATTTAAACTCAAAAGTCATGCATCACATTTTATTATATTTATATATTTAAATAATTGTTTCTTATTTCTAATCACTTATGTACACTGATGTGTGCTTTGTTACATTATTTCTTTTTTTTTTATGTTTATTGCATAATTTTAGTGTCATGTTATTATCAATGTAGAGTACCGGTCAAAAGTTTTTTTTTTTTTTTTACTATTTTTAATGTTTTTGAAAGAAGTCTCTCATGCTCAACAAGCCTGCATTTATTTTATCAAAAATACAGAAAAAAACAGTAATATTGTGAAATATTATTACAATTTAAAATAATGGTTTTCTATTTTAATATACTTTAAAATATAATTTATTTCTGTGATGCAAAGCTGAATTTTCCTCAGCCATTACTCCAGTCTTCAGTGTCACATGATCCTTCAGAAATCATTCTGAAGGATCATGTGACTAAGAGACTTCTTTCAAAAACATTAAAAATGTGTCCAAACTTTTGACCGGTACTGTATTTGAAGCTACAAAGCAGATTTAAGGCAGGCTGGGTATACAGATATTATATGTCAAGTAATGAAATATACAATAAATCATTATATAACATCTTTAATATTATATAACATTATATAATATATTTTACTGTACTCAACCATACATGTTGAACACTGACCTGAAGTGCAGTCATCTCCTGTATATCCCTCTTGACAGGCACAGAAACCATCCTTACACACCCCTTTCTGGCTGCAGTTATTAGCACAGAAGATGAGAGAGCAGTCTTCCCCCAGGAAGCCGGATCTGCACTGGCAGGTTCCGTTCACACAGGTTCCTTGATCTGAGCAGTCGTTCAGACATCTGCCCTGCGAGCAGTCCTCCCCAGCATAGGCTTCCTCGCAAACACACTCACCATCAATGCACAACCCCCTGTCAGAGCAATCACCTGGACATCGAGGCTCCGAGCAGTTCTCACCGCCAAAGTTACGGTCGCATACACACTCGCCTTCGATGCAAATGCCCTGGCCGGAGCAGTCATCTGGGCAGCGGGGTTCAGAGCAGTTCTTGCCAATCCACCCTTCTTCACAAACACACCCACAAACCTCCATGCTGAAGGTACCATGGCCACACTGAGGGACGAAGTCCAAGCGACCTGTGAGTGAACAAATGTGTTGAAGTTATAGAAACAGTTCACCCAAAAATGAAAGCCATCATTTTACTGATGCTAACGTCAATGAGAAATTTTGACTGATGGTGACCGTTAAAGGATTAGTTCACTTTAAAATGAATATTACCCCAAGCTTTACTCACCCTCAAGCCATCCTAGGTGTATATGACTTTCTTCTTTCTGATGAACACAATCTGAGTTATATTAATAAATATCCTGACGCATCTAAGCTTTATAGTGGCAGTGAACGGGACCAACAAGTATAAAGCTCAAGAAAGTACAAAAAAACTTACTTTATAGTTACTTTAAAACTTGTTAAATATGGATAATTTTCTTACACAAACAAATCGCTTCACTTCAGAAGGCTTTTATTAACCCCCGGAGCCGTGTGGAGTACGTTTATGATGGATGGATGCAATTTCTTGAGCTTTATACTCGTTGGTCCCGTCCATTATAAAGCTTGGATGCGTCAGGATATTTATTAATATAACTCCGATTGTGTTCATCAGAAAGAAGAAAGTCATATACAGTACACCTAGGATGGATTGAAGGTGAGTAAAGCTTGGGGTAATTTTCATTTTAAAGTGAACTAATCCTTTAAAGTACCCCTATTATGCTATTTTGAAGGTTCCTAATTTTGTTTTAGAGGTCTCCTACAATAGGTTTACATGCATCCAAGGTCAAAAAACACTTTAATTTTCTCATAATATACATTGCAGCATCAACTGATTTCTCACAGTGTCTGAAACGGTTCAATAAAGGATTCAGTCTCTCTAAACCCCTCCTTTCCGCAAGCCTACTCTGCTCTGATTGGACCAGAGGCTTCCTCGGTACTCAATACACAGTGATACGAAAGATGCCGTTGGTTTTTCTGTATCAATTCCAGCACGAGTCCCCTTCCTTTTGAATTGCATGCAAAGTGGATTCGCAGCGCTGAAAACAGCATCTTCTCAACAACACGAACCAAACTCTTCCAGGCCTCAGCTACAACTACAGTGTTTGAGGGCGGGTCAAAGTAGACGTTGTTCGCGAGCAGCCAATGAAGAGTGTAGGTTGGAATTATGCAACTTTGTTACAATGTTATATAGGTATGCAACAGGAAGTGAGACTAGAATTTCTGATGGCTCATTTCAGCAGTTCAGAATCAATTCTTTCTTTTAGGAGAAAATAACTTTATTTGTTGTGCATTTTGATCTTTAAAACTGCAGACCTTTTACATTCGCAAACAGCAATATTAACACTGCATGAAAGGTTATGTTTGAAAAAGCATAATAGGGGCACTTTAACACTGTGACTGAACAAGTAAATTTGTGATTTAAATAAAGAACTGGACCTGTTTGGCTCATGAATTATTCATTCAGACCGGTTTTGTGACCTGGGTCAACTGATACATCAGACTCTATGATTTTAAGTGTATAACAACTTAAATTACAGCCTGTTTCTCAAGCAAATTTATTATTATGGGTACCAAAACAAGTTAGACCATTTCATGATAATTGTGTTGTGCTTTTTTTGTCTTCATCCACCTCACTTTTTGTTATCCTGAACACTCGTTTAAACATGTCTGTCAAAAATGAATGCATTTTCCTCAAAAGAAATCAGAGATGTTTGGAACAACATGAGCTCGAGTAAATAATGACAGAATACACACTGGGAGAGCTATTCCTTTTCATTCCATTTTCATCAGGTTGGACTAAAATTAAGCTGAAGCAGAAAAAAATAAATAATAATTCTGAGGCAATATCTTGCAATCTTATTTGCTCCAGCACATGTAGCCTGGTTTGATTCAGCAAACAGATGACTTATCAAAGGCTTGAGGGGAAGACCTATCCAGCAGCAGTGCTGTAATTAATCTAGTTCACAATCTAACCTCATTTGTATAGCTTAATATGACTTTCCCTTTACTACTGCAGTGTTTCAGCTGTTTTTAGCTGCCCTGGAGGGGCTCAACAGCCAAGGTTTGCAGGTGTGAATCCACTCGAGTGTCCCTTTGAGACGTTAAACAAGCACAACACTACCACCGTCCACAGTTCTGTTGTCCCTATGGGTCAATGCACAATACAGCCTCTACTTCACTTAGCACTGCAGTCACATCATAACCGACAGAAGGACCAGGATGCGCTTTTGTTTTCGTCCACTAACGAGCCAAAGCCACTTGAAACTGATTCAAGATTCAAGAAGTTGAGTTTAAATAACCCACTATAAAACAACCAGGGATGTTAAAGACACTGTCTGTTTATATAATATATCCATTGACATTTGATTATGTATATTTAGCTACAGCAGGACATAATGACTCTTCAACTGGTTGTGTTGCATGTTATAACTTGCATCTTAAAGTGTTATAACTTTTATTTTTATTATGCACCAATTCACACTTCTAAGTTGATCTATGGGTTACACAACTATCCCAGGATAACTCAGTATAGTTTCCTATTTAATGACAAAATAAACAGGTACAAGGAAAAATTTTGGGGGTAGAAAGTGGTAAAAATAGTTTGAGTTCTAATGAATGATTATTAGATGAAACTTTACTGATTTAGTGCTATTCAAGCCTAACTGAGAAGCAAGCCTATAATTAACAGTTTCATTTTTTAGGCTTAATGTAGTGTTAACGTAGTGTTTTAGATGGCTTATTAAAGTAAAAGTTCTCCAACAAAGAGCTGTCAGTGATTTTCTCTTTTTCTTGTCAATACTGCTGATTAAATACCATATTGATTATATATTTTGTATGTATATGTAATCCAAAGGCCTCAGATAAATTGAATTAGTACACTACTGTTCAAAACTGTCGATAAGAGTTGGATTTATTTTCAAGGTTGCATTTATTTGATAAAAATACAGTAAAACAGTAATGTTGTGAAATATTATTACAATTTAAAATTAAGGTTTTCTATTTTATTTTATTTAAAGTGTATTTTATTCCTGTGATGGCAGGGCAGTATTTTCAGTAGCAATTACTCCAGTCTTCAGTGTCACATGATCCCTTCTGAAATGTGCTGGTCAAGAAACATTTCTTATTGTTAATAATGTTGAACACAGTTGTGCTGCTTAACATTTTTGTGAAAACCGTGATACAATTTTTTTCATGATTCATAATAGTTCATGAGAACAGCATATATCTGAAATAGAAATATTTATTAACATTATAAATGTATTTACTGTCACTTTTGATCAATTTAATATGCCGTGCTAAATAAAAGTATTATTTATTTAAATATTATATTAAAAAAAATACCGTCCCCAAACTTTAATGGTAGTATGTACCTGTATTTAATTTTAATTAAAAATTGTATTAAAGGAGCAAAAATATGGACTGTATTAGCTTTAGAAAAGCATGTATTGTGCATACATTCTCTATGGTTACAATAGGGGGCAAAAAATAAAATGCAATAACATAAACCCCTATTTTATCTGATCTAATCCTTGACCTAAAAGGAGTTTGAAATTCCTGATTTAAACTGCTTGAACATTTTGAAGTAATCTTTACTTAGATCATTCATAAACAAAAATGGTAACACTTTAGTATAGGAAACACATATAACCTTTTAACTACGACTTTTCCCTTAATAAACTCCTAATTTACTGCTTATTAATAGTTAGTAAGGTAGTTGTTAAGTTTAGGTATTGGGTAGGATTAAGAATGTAGAATAAGGTCATGCAGAATAAAGCATTAATATGTGCTTAATAAGTACTATAAACAGCCAATATTCTAGTAATATGTATGCTAATAAGCAACTAATTAAAAGACCCTAAAATAAAGTGTTACCACAGAAATGTATCTCTTACAAAATACCATAACAGAAAGTATGCTTGAATGAGCAAATCCAGTCAGATCCCAGACACATAACATTCTATAATACTGCAGGATGTGCAAGCAATGTGTATCCACCTCAGATGCTTAAACTTACCCATAACAGAGCTCTCTCCGCAGCAGCTGGAGCTACACTGTGCTCGAAGCAAGGACACCTCCCTCTCCAGCATCTCTATGCGGTTAGCCAGCTGCTCCATGGTGGCAGCCGCAGGACAAGCACAGGCCTGCTTAGGGATATTGATGCGATGAGTGAAGGTCACCTGGCTGTCTGAGTCCACTGTCTCTTCTGTGTACTCTGTCGGCATCTTGTCACTCCCAGTTGTACCTTTGTTTATCTCTGGGCCTGGTACCGTGTCTAGGTCCACTGAACAGAGTGACTCTAGAGGTACGTTGATGTTGTATACATGATTGAAGATCATGGGCTGGGTCTGGTTACTAGGGGGACCCCCACCTTCTGGAACTTGTCGCCTCACCCTTGTGGTCCTCACTAGTTTGTTGGTGGGGTTAGGAACAGCTTGAATCCCAAAGAACAGTAGAGCAAGGCTCACTATTGAACCTTGTATTGCCATGGTGCACCCCCACATCACAACTCGGGCACTAGGGCGAGATCATCAACTCCACAAATAGACCTCTGATTGGCACTGTGGATAAGAAGAGACCATTTTTAGCTCTAGAGAAAAAGAAAGAAAATAGCAGGGCTCAACAACTGCAATATTTTCACTAGGCCTCCTAATACTTTCACTGGCCTCGACACAAATATGATAAAGCTTGTATTTGACAAATATAGGAACAATTTTAGTAATTATTAAAGGGGGGGATGATGTTATTTTCAATACAATCCATAATTATCAGCCATTATCTGACTGAAAAGTCACTGAGTCAATCATGGCGTGATGGATGCACTCCTTACTATCTGGCCGTCCTGAAGTAAAGGAAAGCTAAAGAGGCGCTGTGTCTACCTCTCAAGCTGCTATAAAATATATGAACAACAATACTAAAATAACACTGGTACACAACTATTTCATAATACTTTTTGTCCTGCAGAGAAAACACCTCTGCTGCAAAATTAGTTATTGTTATTCACACATTCTCTATTAAAAAAACTTTTAAAAATTTAAAAAATTACTACATTTTAAAAGTAACTTTTAAAAGCTACACCTGTTTGAAATCGATAAAGTCAGCAAAGTCAATTTGAGAAAAATCAAGTTTTCTGAAGGCTCCAAAACAAAATCACCTAGCAACCATACCTTAAAATCCCAGGTAATACCACCAGATTTGGCACAAACCCAGTCAAAACCCATATCTATAGGAAAATATATATATACTCAACTTTTTTTTCCATGATTGCACAATTGTTTGATTAACATTAATGAAACAGACAGCCTATATATTAAGACCTACTGTAGGCTACCACATGTATCTAATATAAAGTTACACATCAGAAGTTTTTCAGCAACAGTTAACCAAACGTTCACCTAAGACATAAAAGATAATGTTTGCGTGAATACTCACCAAGACCTTTTGAAATACTGTAATTCTGTGAATATGTGTATATCGGGATTGTGCGCTGTCTGAGGCGTCTTTGTGCGTGAGCTTTGGATCTGTCAGTCAGCGCGAGTACGATCGTTTTGTTTACATCAGCATGAGTTTGAAAATCACATTTCATTGTTTCAGACTCATGCCATCGAGAAATCGCTATGAATATTCACAAAGTTTGGATGCTACGCTTTGCAACGTTACCAAACTAGCGCCAGTAGTCGAAAAGCGAGCAGAGAAAAACAGCATTTTTTCATGGTCAAAGGAAAGGTACTCCTCTCAGAAAACGTACAAATAAGGATACTTTTAGATGTTTAATTGCTATTTGGAGATGACTAGATGATGGCTTAATGAACTCATTTTTGTGAAAATCTCATTTGACATTTTTCAAATGTTTTGCCTGTAGCTCGAAATTAGCCCGTGCGCATTCCAACTCATTTTGCCAGCATGGCTCACATACAGCGGGTAAAATAAGTATTGAATACGTTAACATTTTTTTTTATTATTATACAAAGTTCCAATGCAGCAATTCACATAAAACGTTGACCAGACGTTGGTATTAGCTCAAGAAATCAATACAAATAAGGAAATCATAATACTACGATCCATAAAAAAGTTATGTGTAATAAAGTGAAATGACACGGGGAAAAAAGTATTGAACGCACTAAGAAAAAGCAGTACATTAAGGCAAGGCAAGTCAAGAAAGCAACAAATTTCACTAAGTAGTTCTACCTCCTACCTGTGCAAATTAGAATCAGTTGGGTAAGTGCATGTTGTTAGGTTAGAAAAAGCCTTTTACCCATCTCTGAATGCAAGTATTGGACATCTCATGATGGGTAGAGGCAAAGAGCTCTCCCAAGACTTTCACAACAAGATTTTTGCCGTACATAACAACGGTACTGGTTACAGAAGGATTTTCCAACTCCTAAATGTTCCTGTACGCACCATTGGGGCCATTTTACACAACTGAAATGAACATCATTCCACCATCAACTGGCCATGCAAAGGAGCTCCTCGCAAGATTTCTGATCATCGAGTCAGAAGGTTAGTCAGAAGTGTAGCCTAAGAACCAAGGACCACTCAGAAAGAGATCCAGAAAGACTTGGAGGCAGCAGGTACAGTTGTCACAGAGAAAACAATAGGAAATGCACTCCACTGCCACAGCCTTCATGCACGCTCACCACAGAAAGCTCCATTATTGAAGAAAAGGCATGTTCGAGCTAATTTGAAGTTTTCCATACAACATTTGTAAAGGTCTGAACTACTGGGAGAATTTAGTGTGGTCACGATGAGACAAAAATTGAACTTTTGGCAACAATACCACATGCCATGTTTGCAGGAGAAATGGCTTTGCATATGACCCTAAAAATTCCATACCAAGAGTGATGTTTTCGAGGTGGAAGCATCATGGTATGGGGCTGTTTCTCTTCTCATGGTACTGGCAGAATCAATATTATTAAAGGATGAATGGAGCCATGTACTGGGAATTCTTGAGATGAATTTGTTGCCATCCACCAGGATGATGAAGATGAGACTTTGTTGGACCTTCCACCGGGACAACAATCCAAAACACACTGCAAAGGAGAGTTTGAATTGGTTCCAGAAGAAGAAAATAAAGTTGTTAGAATGTCCCAGTATATCACCAGACCTAAACCCAACAGAGCATTTGTGGAAGGAACTGAAGATCAAAATTCACAAGAGAGACCCCCAGAATATTCAAGATTTAAAGATTGGTCATGCAGGATGCACCTTGAAGCTGGCACTGCAAAAAAGACTTTTCCACCAACTATTAAATACAATTTCAGTTAGTGTGTTCAATACTTTTTTCCTGAGTCATTTCCCTTTGTTACACAGCTTTTTTATGGATTGGAAAATTATGATTTCTCTGTCTGTGTAGCTTTCTTAAGATAATATCGATGTCTGTTCAAAATTTTATGTGAATTGCTGCATTGGAACCGGAAAAAAAAAATGTTGACGTGTTCAATACTTATTTTACCCGCTGTATTATGAATTGTTTATAATGTTCAGCCCATTCTAACTAATGCTTCCAGGACTATCACAATTAATTCTTGCAATTTCAACAAATGTAGACAATGTCAGTTTGGTGACATATAAATCAGCTTAATTTGCAAAAACAATGCTGAGAAATCCAAATGTTTATGGGAAGTGACAGCTCTCGTCAGCTCATCCAAATCCTCTCACACTGGCCTCGTTCCATCAGACCATTTTAACCGTTGAGCCCTGATATATAGTCAACACAAAGCCACACCTGGTAAACAGAATTTATATTGATTCAATATTTTTGGCTGAAATTGTTTAATTGTAGAGATTTAACCCAGAAGTTTTACCTACAGCATGAGAAAATATTGGAGTAATTCAACTGAGAAATTTGTTGATACAGTTCATTGATTTAGCAGGAATTTTCTTTAAATCTTCCATAATCCCTTATCAGCAACATAACTCAGGACAAGAGCAAACTTTAAAATATATCACTGAATCAGACTGACACCTGGTCTTTGGGGCTATGGTCAGAGTGATAATCTCCTCTGACATTTTCTATTTTTCCTGGACTGGCAGACATTCTCTTCCCTACCGAAGAAACTCTTTTTATCACTGCTCAATCACCTGGATAAAAGGAGACTTAAAAGTAAATGTCTAGTGCTACATCATTTCTTATGGAATAAGAACTCATTTGTGGAGAACAAAACATCCATCTATCAAAATCAATTCCAATCACTCACTTTGCTTTAAAGAGGATCTATTATTCTTTTTTATATTTTCAACTTTCTTTAGTTTGTAATGTTGCTGTTTGAGCATGAAAAAGGTCTGCAAAATTATAAAGCACAAGTCCAATCCAAAGGGAGTTATTCTCTATATCAGTAAACACTGTTTTTGAACTGGCTGAAATGCCTTGATTATAGTCTTGAGATTTCTTCTAGAAATGTACACATCACAATATTCCTCATTTAATTAATTCCAGCCCAAAGCATATGCAAAAAAAGGGGGCGGGACCTGATAGAGTTGTGTTAGTAGTGTGTCGTCACCATGTTTGTCGACATGTTTTTTTTCCACCCCGGATCTAACGCGGTTATGGTAAGGGGCGTGACATTTCTGAAACAGACTGGAAGCGGAAGACCAATCCCAACACACTGCTTGGGCTTTTCGAAAGGAGGGGCTACATAGAGACTAGAACTAAACAGAGTGTTACTGACAGACTGGGAAAAGAGGTGCTGCAACATTGTACAATATGTGAAAAATAATGTGTTTTGAACATTCAAGCATGAGAACCTATTCTAGTAGATTCCAAAAACAAAATCAAGACTTTGTAAAAGGGCATAATGTGGCCTCTTTACACTAACAATTCAAAAGTACTTTCATATTTATTACCTAAATCTATTGAAAATTTGTCAGAAATGAATTAATACGTTATTATAGGGCTGTACAGTCATATATCCTTGTCACATTTCTATCTGTCAGAGCCTGGGGGTGTGTTTAAGCGGGTTGCTCTCGTTTTATTTGTGGCACTGGACCCTGGAGCAGGTGGCTTGTTAATTCCGCCTCCATCCTGCCTCTTACATGACTGGGTGGCAAACTTCACTTCTCTTTCGCACAGAAGCGGTCTGACATTACACAACCAATTTCACACCTTCTAAATTTGCATAGTAGTAACAGTCTGCTTCACAAATTTTAGCCAAAACAATGCTGTTTTAAAAATCACAAAGCAGAAATCCTTTCCTCTAAACTGTTGAGATTTGAAAAATGTCTTTCCTATGGTCTAGTATTTTCTCTAATGGAGAAGATGAGAGAGACTAGAGATCCATACAGAAACCACAGACTACTGGAGAGACTGTCACATACTCTCTCTCTCTCATGAATCGCTGTGTTTTTTTACCCATGCCGCCTTCAAAGGAGAAGTCAGAACGGGTCATGCAGACAACTTCGCATTTCTCTTGTTATAATGGGCTGATGGGAAACTTTTCTTTGACTGGAGATCTTGGCATTGCCAAGCAGCCCGTTGCCTTTGAAGAGAATGGAGTGCCATCAGACTGAATGACGAAGAGACTCAATTAGTAGAGCTCTCAATTAAATATGACAGAAGACCACAGGGCCCGTCGACTGTGCATTTTTCCCAATATCCTAATTTACTTTTCAACAGGACATGTTTCTTGTTGGGATTTTTCTTTCAGTCACTTAAAGGGATAGTTCACCCAAAAATGAAAACTATTCCATGAGAAGTGCTCTGAAGCGAATCGATGCGTTTGTGTAAGACAAATATCCTTATTTAAAACTTTATAAAGTAAAATAACGAGCTTTTGGCGGGACAGCCATATGCATTCGATGTACGTCAAAAAAGCATTAAATTCAGCAACGTAGTACACAATGCCATAACGTTCTACACTACGCCATGACATCATGACGGCCATGTCATTGTGTACTACGTCGTGGAAATTAAAGGGTTAGTTCACCCAAAAATGAAAATAATGTCATTTATTACTCACCCTCATGTCGTTCTACAGCCGTAAGACCTTTGTTCGTCTTCAGAACACAAATTAAGATATTGTTGATGAAATCCGATGGCTCAGTGAGGCCTCTATTTAGAGCAAAGCCATTGGAAACTCTCAAGTGATGGGCTGATTTCAAAACACTGCTTCATGAAGCTTCTGTTTCGAATTAGTGATTCGGATCTCCTATCAAATGGCTAAACTGCTGAAATCATGTGACTTTGGCGCTCCGATTCGATTCGTACAGCTCTGAAGCACTGTTTTGAAATCGGCCCATCACTATATATTGTTGAAAAGTCGTTATTTTGTTTTTTTGGCGCACAAAAAGTATTCTTGTCGCTTTATAATATTAAGATAGAACCACTGAACTCACATGAACTGTTTCAAATATGTTTTTAGTACCTTTATGGATCTTGAGAGTTTCAATGGCTTTGCTCTCAGAGGCCTCACTGAGCCATCGGATTTCATCAACAATATCTTAATTTGTGTTCTGAAGATGAACGAAGGTCTTACGGTTGTGGAACGACATGAGGGTGAGTAATAAATGACATTATTTTCATTTTTGGGTGAACTAACCCTTTAACGTTTTTTGGACGTACATCAAATGCATATGGCTGTCGCGCTGGAAGCTCGTTATTTTACTTTATAAAGTCTTAAATAAGGATATTTGTCTTACACAAACACATCAATTTGCTTCAGAAGGCCTTTATTAACCCCCTGGAGTCATATGGATTTTTTTTTTTTTATGGATGGGTGCATTTTTTTGTCTTTAAAATTTGGGCAGCCATTCACAACCATTATAATAAACCTTGGAGGACTAAGGATATTTTTTAAATATATCTCCGATTGTGCTCGTCTGAAAGAAGATATACACCTAGCATGACTTGAGGGTGAGTAAATCATGGGATAATTTTCATTTTTGGGTGAACTATCCCTTTAATGGTTGTAGAACTGCAATCAGAACTGACAGTGTGAGTGTCAGTGTGTATGAAAGAAGTTAAAGTAGCACAACTGTTTTCAAAACTGATAACAGAAATAAGAATTATGCCAATATCTTGAGATGAAGATCTATTTTAACACTGCCATATTAATGTGCTAAAGTTTGGGCTGAAAATGTGCTAATTAACACAACTAATTATATTAATGTTTAAACAGCTGCAACCCTTTCATTCCGTTTGCAGATAGAACTTAAAATGAAAACTGAAAATATAAAAATAAAAGTTAATACTGTAAATAATTAATTCTAAAATAACTTTTTATTTTATTACATAGCCAAGCAAATAAATTAAAGATTTTTTCAAATACTGGTCTGCAAATGTTCTGCTTCAAATGAATGTAAATTATGCTGCAGATCTGTAATTGATGAATACATGGTGGAAAGAGATGTTTTATAACTAAGAAAAGAACAATTGCATCATTATTGCCTGAATTTTATATTGGAAGAGCTGATGTAACATCCTGTATTATAATCCCCGTTCCTTGGTATTTAAACAGCATTATCTGCTCTGTGGATGTTGTTGCTGCTGATAAACTTTGACCTCCTTTAGAACTATATAAAGTTAAGTATAACTGCAAGTATAATGGCATTATTATAGTATTTAAAGAGACAGGAAATTGACAAAGTTTAAGAAAGAAATTAAGAATGCGAAGCAATATCTTCTCATTGCTGAAAAGAGCTTCACTATCTTTTGGTGAGATGACACATTCTTGTTTTTCAAAATAAGACCAGCTGCACTACAATTGAGATAATGACAACATAATTTCAGTATTTCAAATCTCTTTCTTCCTCTTCATCAAGAGTTAACTCTGACTCAAGATGTTCAAGAAATAAAAAGTGTATGAACTGAAAACTAATTTTAGATGTTTTAGTTTTTCTTTCCAGTGCACTCCAAAACAATATAACAGCAATGAGTACAATATAGAACATTTAGCATTGGTGGATGTTGATTCAGAGTTTGCGTCATCTGAAGTCCTTGCAGGGGTTGGTGTCATGTCTTCAACAGGTGTTGGGACAAAAAAGAAATGCCAACTTAAGCTTGATTTTCCAGCAATGTGCATGCTTGAATCTATTGAAACCTTGTGATGAGCTCATTTTCACCTGCACGACACATCATCCATTCTTCAGAGAACACAAGCACACCACTGATTGAAATGTCAGGGCTGAAAGCATGAATGACTATATTTCACGATGTCAGATAATTATGGCTCTTCCAGATGTTAAGGTGATATGAATACGCCACATTACAGGCTTGAAGATGAGTCGTAATTTTTCAAGCAGTAGCCTGATGGATGCCCGCATGTCTTCAAAGATAGCTGGTAATTCTCCTGTGTCCTGCTGGACAATTCTCCTATGGTTCAGTAAATGTTTGTTGTGTTCTTAAGCCATGATTTGTTTAGAGAGAAAAGCAGGGGACTTTAAAAAAACAGAGCGTGCACAGCAGAGTTGTGATAAAGACATGCAGCCCACATGATGTTAGGGCATCAGGAGGTCAACAAAAGCATTAACCTCTCACCAAGATAACAGATGGGAATGTTTGTTGGCTTCACACTGCATTTGGAAAAGCCTTGTTGATAATGGAAAGATAGCAAGGAACATAACTGCGCACTATTGCTTTAAGAGCTACAGTGCCAACGTGATGTAAACGGTCTCTAACTGGTCTTAAAGAGTAAAAGCGCCATTATAGATGAAACTGGATAAGATAACTTTGAAACAGCGTCAATGTCTGCCTGACACAATTTTAGTTGAGAGTGAACACTGCTTGCTGATTTTCTGAGCAAAATAACAGACGCAAGGCTTCAATGAAACCCCTTTGCCTTTTTTTTTTTTTCCATTGTTTTTCTCCTTTTCAAAACTTCAAGTCTGTTTTCTAGCTCACATTAAAATGAGAACACGTTTTCCCGACCTAAACACAAGTGCCTCTGCTTCAAATAACTAGTCTGTGTTTTATCATTCATTTTAAGTTTGTTCAGTGGCGGATCCTGGCAGACAGTTCTCAGATCAACATTCACTTCTCTATCATTCATCAAGTTTCTTTCATTTCCGCTCACCGCTTAAATTAACTATAAAAGTGGGAAACTTTTTTCAAAATAGTCCTCTGCTCCCTCTCACTTCAGCTGCTGTCTGTCGGCACAAGCTGAAGTAGTCTGTACATGAAAAAAGTCTCTGTATTTGATAGAAGCCAGTATAGGTCAAGTTGGTTAAATACAATGTGTCAAGGTGCCATTCACTGATACATTTTATACAGCTGCCATTTTATATATATATATAAAAATAAATTTACCTTTTGGCCCTTTGGGCCCTTTTAACTTTTGGTCATTTTTTTTTTTTTTTTTGCAGAAGAACCTGTTTAGGTTGTGGTTCGGCTCTGCATGACTCTGTGGATGAATATGGTTCTTTCTCATAACAAAAAATAATTAAAAAGAAAAAAAAGAGAAGAGAGATTATCCTACTGCTCATAAAACATTCACTAATAGAAATCTAACCAGTTTAGATGGAAAGGATCTCAAGCTGACTAGCTGAAGATGTTACTATAGCTATACTCATTAAATACCCCCTATAATGCTATTTCATGTATTCTGACTTATTTACACTGTTAAAGAGTTGGATTCTCATGCTAAACATGGCCAAAGTTTCAAAACACGAGTTGGATGTATGACAGAGTATTTCTGTGCCAAAAATACTTGTCCAAATCCTTATAAACTTCGTGGTCTTTTTTTTCTGAGTATGGGCCTGTGTGACGTCAAAGGGGTCGGAATTCCTTGTATGTAGGGTTGGGTATTGAGAACTTTCCGTAACAATTTTAGAGCCGGTTCCAAATTTCAAAGAACCGGGGATTCAATACGATGCGCACATTTCGATTCTGTTTATCGATTCCTGACTTTTTTCAGTCATTCTCGCACGGCGAACGGCAGTGAGCATTTTATAGTTGTGTCTATCTGCTAGGACCTGTGACTAAGACCTTATCTCATCACACACGTGTGCAGTTCATTACAATCGGCACTGACTTTTGCTTCAACATGGCATTAATCTGAAGGAATGTACCGTGTTTAAGGGGCCGTTCACATGTCGCGTCTAAAAACGCGTGGAAAGCGCAGCCGCGCCACTCCTTTCCAAAGCGCTTGCGCTCCCGTGGTGTCTGTCATTGCTATGCAACCATGAACTGCACTCTCCAAGATGACGAGGAAGTAGCAAAGGATTAATTGATTTCTAGCATTAGCTTTACTACTAGATATATTTATGGGGATGAGAAATAAAAACCACTCTGTACAGCTATGATCAGCTGTTCGGCTGAAGCTGATCGGTTGGTTCTTGTCACATGGCCTGCAGTGCGCTTGCGGCAATCTGAAAAAGTTGAGATGTTTTCATCTCGCCGCGGCATAGGTGCGCCTGGAAACATTTAAAATAACGAACATTTGAAATAATGCGCCTACATTTGAAATAACGAACTTGCGCGTGCAAAAGACGCGATATGTGAACGGCCCCTAACTCTCCCAGCTGCGAGTCCTGCTACAAAGCACCAGATACAGCTAATATTAGCAATAGCAGCGTCTCACACTCAGGTACAAAACACAGATGAAATGACATTCACCTTCGAATTAGAGCCGCATAATTCTGGATAAACTGACAATCAGTTTTGTTTACTTTATTTTTTTAAATAGTGATCACGATTAAATACATTCGGGCAGCTATAGGACAACATGTTCTAGTTTATTTAAAATTAGCCTATATTAATTTGAATCATTCATTCAATCACTTGTTAAAAATTATTTAATTCTGTTTTATTCATAAATACTTGTTTAGTTAATGGACGATCCACCGTTTTGAATGACTCTTGAATGAATGATTCAATGAAAAATTCATTTTTAAACAGTCACTTGTTGCCTAGTGGAGTACTAATGTATTCAATATTACTGACTTTGCATTTTAATCTCTCTTATGTTACTGCCTCCAATAGCAACTGCCTGTTATATATTTTATGTTGTATTTTTTTGTGTTATACATAAATAGTTTTGGTTTGTAATTGCTTCTGATCATTCCTTATTGAAAGTGTTATTTATTTCATTATTAGACAAATTGTCACTGTTAACAGTTACAGTTACAGTCTACTGGTTATAGCCTAAATGTGGCAAGAATAAAAGGTAAAAGAGAATCGATAAGAACCGGATTCGATAAGCAGAATCGGAATCGCTAAAATTAAACGATACCCAACCCTACTTGTATGGGCACTTCTCCCGGAAGAGCGCGTGCACACACGTCGACCAGAGCGAGTTCGGCTTTAAAGGAACACTCCACTTTTTTTGAAAATAGGCTCATTTTCCAACTCCCCTAGAGTTAAACAGTTGAGTTTTACCATTTTTGAATCCATTCAGGCAATCTCCGGGTCTGGCGGTAGCACTTTTAGCATAGCTTAGCATAGTTCATTGAATCTGATTAGACCGTTAGCATCTCGCTTAAAAATGACCGAAGAGTTTCTATATATTTTTCCTATTTAAAACTTGACTCTTCTGTAGTTGCATCGTGTACTAAGACCGACGGAAAATGAAAAGTTGCGATTTTCTAGGCCGATATGGCTAGGAACTATACTCTCATTCCGGCGTAATAATCAAGGAACTTTGCTGCCGTATCATGGGTGCAGCAGGCGCAATGATATTACGCAGCGCCTGTGACCCCCTGCTTGCACAGGGAGCGTGCCTTGCAACCATGGAGACATTTGTGAGAGGCGCTGCGTAATATCATTGTGCTTTATCATTTGATAGGCTTACCATAGTCGATCTGAGTAAGAAAAAACACGTTTTTGAAGAAGCACTGATGATGCATTGACTCATTATTTGAATTTTGTTAAATTTGAACAAAAAAGTTACATACACTAGTGTACCTTTAACTGCATTATTGTAGTTATTTAAATCTTATTTTTATTTGACAGTTTATTTTATATAGATTTATGGAAAAGGTCAAACCTGTGGTCGTTTGCATGCAACAACACACTCTAAACGGTTAAAAAAAGGCTTTTGAAGATCTATCTTAATGATAAGATCTTTATGTGTCTTAATTAAAACACATAAATCAAAATGTACTTGTAAAACTTATGGATTCACAAAAATAATTTATAATTTGATATATATATATTGACGCTCCCAGTTATAGTAAACATAGTTATTATAGTAAACATAGATACAGTACACTGACCTAATATTTTATTTTACATAACTTTATTAATTCATTTGTTTGTTTGTTTTGGTAGTAGCTCATGAGTGAACATCAGACTGGTCAGTAACGACAGCTGAAAATGTAGCTTTGCCATCAAAGGAATAAATAAGTGGAAGCGCAGAGGATAGAGCAAAACAAAACCCCGGTCATGAATTAGAAGTTTAAAATGAGAATTTTTAAAGAGAAATGTCGGAGGAGCTTGAGTTTGTTGTCCAGCCCTATTTGTTTGAACCGCAAGAGGCATCTACTCTCACCTAAGCTTACGCTACGGCTACGTCATACGCCATACGCCGGAACTCGACTCTCTCGTAATGTGTGGACGGATGTTACCGGAGGCTAGTGATAACAGTTTATAAAGTTATAATTATGGATATTTTCTTACAAAAACGCATCGCTTCAGAAGGCCTATATTAACCCCCTGAAGCTGTATGGATTACTTTTATAACTGTATGGATTACTTTTTTGGGCTTCAAACGAAAAAAAAAAAATGGCACCATTCACTCCCATTATAAAGCTTGGAAGAGCCAGGATGTTTTTTTTTTAATATAACTCCAATTGTGTTTGGCTGAAAGAAGAAAGGATAGAGGGTGAAAAAGTTATGGGATAATTTTCATTTTTTGGGTGAACTATCCCTTTAATGCAGTTCAGTCAGTCTGATATTTTATTCCAACATTTACTCCTTACGCTTTAACTAAGTTTAATGGTGCAACACAAAAATATTTAGTAGTTGTAATTTAGTGCCCATTTATGTCAAAACTAGTCTAAGTTGTAACTTTTGCACAGCTGGTGCAGCCAGCCCCTGGTCTTAAGTCTCTCTCATCCCTCATTTTACAGGATGTTTCCAGCTGGCCATGGTGCATCTGGCAGCAGGTTAGTAGAGTTCTTCCTTTATTTCAAGTTCGTCTAATCTAGATTCACTATATGTCACGTCTGAGAGAACATGAGGAGCAGTTCCCCTAAGAGACAGCTATGCCTCATCCATTTCTTTATCCCTCTCTGGAGAGTCCTCTTTCTCTCGCTCTGTCTTTCTCAATCTCTCTTACTTCGACATGTTTTCCTCATACTGCTTCCTGTGGTATCTTCTGCTTGCACTTGCTAGATTGACATGAAGAGATGTCTGTTTTGCCTGTGTAAGGAGCCGTACTACGACTTTGCAAGGTGAGCGTTACCCTCAGTCAGACACAATCATCTAGGTGGATGGCTGGGGGTTCTGCAACCCCTATTTGTGCAGGTTAATGTGCAAACACCTCGATGTGCATGCAAGCTGGCCTCGGCCCGGCTCACAAACGCCCCTGCAAGAGAGCTCAGCCCCGCAACATTACCATTCTATTCTCATTATTCCGACGGTGCCTGCCAAATTGCCTTGTCTTTCAGGATCATTGGACACTGTTCATTTCCAGCACCTGCGACCCAGCGGGTTTCACTTTTCAGCCTCCTTCACACTCACACTCGAGAGTTCCCAAGGCAACGTGGATTTAAGCATGTTGGGACACAAGGAAAACGTGTTTTAGAAAAGCACAATGTGAAGGCCACACTCCTTTTCACAAAAGGGGCTGCTACTCACAGACGGGGCTGCTACTCACTAAACATTTTCTCTCTGTCTCTAAGGCCCTGTTTCCACCTGGTATTAAGATGTGTTTTGTTCGATCGGATCACAAGTGGACGAGGGAGAGACATCCCGTTCACACCTGGTGTTTTAATCCGTCTCTTTTGTCCACTTTCAACCACTTCTGCCCTGATATCTTCGAGGGTGGGATCTATGGACGGGTAAATTTATGAGTTTTTTCAGATCTTTCGATCTAATGGTCAAAATAAGCTCATGCAATCTACATATGAACGGCCGGAGATGACAGAAAAACAAAGGGAGAGCCTCAGCTTTCGTTTCTGCTCTGACAGCCACAAGACCGGCCGAGCGCTGTGAGTGTGTGTTAGAAATCAGGAATGGTGAGAGAACATTGTGCTTGGTAATTAAATTTCTGTAATTGAATTTATAAATACACTGTTGTCCCATTCCCATCCCCTATACCTTAACCCACCCTTAAACCTAACCATACCACCAAACCTGTCCCTAACCTTACCCGTATCCCACCTCAATAGCAACAAAAGTGTTTTGCAATACAATATGAACACAATAAGTACATTGTAATCAGGGCTTGACATTAACACCTGCCAACCCGCCAAATGCGGGTAGATTTCAGCTGTGGCGGGTAAGACAGACACTCCCACTAGCCACTTTGGCGGGTTGAATATAATTTCAGCCTACAGCCAAATGAAAGGTAGCCAAGCTCGTCGTATCATAAAATTACAATTAAATCACAATTCTTTATCGATTAACTTGCTGTTAGTGAAGGCGGGATAGGCGGAATCGCGCTGAATGACACACAACAGAAGCGCTCTCTCGCGCGCGCGATAAGTTCCCCTTGCGCCAGAACAGTCAAATACACGCACACACAAATGTCAAAATGCCCATCGTGTGGAGTAGGCTATCGCGTGAATACAGCCGGTTATGGCTTAAGTGGATGTAAACAGGTGGGTAAAAACTGGATATGTGTCAGTATATTACGTCCATGCATTCAGCAGCCCAATTAAATACCTGTCTGTCATTAATGTTAATCAAAAAACAAAAGATGTTAAATAAATGTATACATGTTAAATAAACCTACTGTATCTGATAAAAGATTTTTTTAAATTTACTATTTGTAATTTGCTTCTTTGTTCTTTTTATATAGCCTAACAAAAATAACATATAAAATTTATCATATTATGCTTATATTGCCCACCCCTTGCCCACCTGTACATACCAGCTGATATACAATGTAGTCTTGATTTGCAAAACTGACTGGCAAAATTGTGGCCAGTGAAAATGCTGAGTGGCTAGTAACTTTGGAAAACCACTAGCTACAGTGGCTGGTGAGCAAAAAAGTTAATGTCAAGCCCTGATTGTAATTATTTTTTGATGCAAGTGCATAGCAGTTAAGGCCACCTAATATAAAGTGGGACCTATTATATTTGTATTTGCTAAACACACTGATGCATGAATTATTAAAACTTGAAAGAAAAAAATGTTTCTGTCTATTGCAAAAAAAAAAAAAAAGTACTCAAAGAAGTAAATATACTAGAAGTTCTTTCATAAGCAATGTTGAATTTGTGTCAAAGACTATAGTCATATAGAATTATGGATAAGGTCAAACTTGTGGTCATTTGATTGCAACCATTGTACAAAAACATTGTTGAATAGTCTTTTGTTCGTGACAATTGTGTTTTTTGTTTATTTATTTTTTTAACTGTCCTTTGTCCTTGCTCTGTTTGCGCCTGCCAATTTCTTGCATGAGTGAATTGTGAATAGAGAAATGTGATTGACTTAATTTTATGCTTGAGTTTTCATTTTCATTTCAGAATAAAGTGGGAAACTGTTGAGTTTAGACCTGGCTTAGGTTAGAGTGATTCATAATAGAAAAAATATATATATATTCAAAAGGTGTGTACTGTCATGCTGGTACTATTTTGAATTTAAAAGGAAAAACTAAGGAGAAGCTATTTTCAGCCACTCTTAAGAGAACCCGGGAGGTAAAAATGCATGCCATCACACCAAAACCTCTAAGTAAAGGGAGAAAGAGAGATGTTCAAAGACTTCATTTACATTCAAGAAGCTCCCTGCACAAAGTGTCCATCCAGTTCCTCAATCCACCAATCCAGGTCTCAGAATAACTGTTCATAAACTGCTCCACTATTTTGCTATAGCTCAAGAAAAGCGCCATTCAGAGTCAGAAGAACTGGCTCGCTTTCAATTCATGAGATGACACTGGAATGGAAGAGAAATTTACGATTCCAAGAAATTCAACATAATCAAATTACAGAACAAATTCAAAACATAAATAATGAACATAAAATATTCATGAATTTTGACTAATTATGCCTATTCTCTGATATGTAATTTTCTTCTCAGCTAATTAAACTAATACATTCAATACTGTCAAAAAAATAAAATAAAAATAATAATAAAATCAAAACAATCAAAACTGGTGTAATTTCACCATACATCACTACAAACTACATTCTTTTCAGATGACTTCATAAAAATAAACGTGGACATCAAAATACCCTACTGTATATTTTGAGTACATTTTAGGAAATTAAAGGATTAGTTCACTTTCAAATGAAAATTAGCCCAAGCTTTACTCACCTTCAAGCCATCCTAGGTGTGTATGACTTTCTTATTTCTGATGAACATAATCGGAGAAATATTACTAAATATCCTGACACATCCTATCTTTATAATGGCAGTGAACAGGACCAATGAGTATGAGCTGAAGAAAGTGCCTCCATCCACATCCATCCATCATAAACGTACTCCAAATGAAGGCCTTCTGAAGCGAAGCGATACCTTTGTGTAAAAAAAAATATCCATATTTAACAAGTTATGAAGTAAAATATCTAGCTTCCGCCAGACCGCCTTCCGTATTCAAGTTACGAAGGAAGTGTAAACTGGAGTCACGTCAGTTACACTTTTTCCGTAAGTTGAATAGGGAAGGTGTAGGACGTAGCGTAAGCTTTGTGAACTGCAAGAGGTTTACACTTTCTTTGTACGTTGAATATGGAAGGCGGTCTGGCAGAAGCTAGATATTTTACTTCATAACTTGTTTAAATATGGATTTTTTTTTTACACAAACGCATCACTTCGCTTCAGAAGGCCTTTATTAACCCCCCGGAGCACAAGTTTATGATGGATGGATGTGGATGGAGACACTTTCTTCAGCTCATACTCGCTGGTCCCGTTCACTACTATTATAAAGCTCGAATGCGTCAGGATATTTATTAATATTTCTCCAATTATTTTCATCAGAAAGAAGAAAGTCATATACACCTAGGATGGCTTGAGGGTGAGTAAAGCCTGGGGTAATTTTCATTTGAAAGTGAACTAATCCTTTAAACGCTGCTCTTCCATAGTCTACAAAATGAAAAATAAATATAATGGGTCCCACTTTATATTAGGTGGCCTTAACTACTATGTACTTACATCAAAATATAAGTACAATGTATTTATGTTCATACTGTTCATACTGGACACGGGTAAGGTTAGGGACTGGTTTGGTGGTATGGGTAGGTTTAAGGGTGGGTCAACAGTGTAATTTTAAGTGTAATTACAGAAATTAATTACAGATGTAATTACATGCAGGTATTTTTAAAATATAGTAAAATCATGTATGTACACAATAAGTGCATTGTATCAAATGATTAATTTAAATGATATTACATAGTAGTTAAGGACACCTAATAAAGTGGGACCATGTAATAAAATACACTGTTTGTTAAAATAATATTTCAGAATGATAACATATTTATGTGTAATTCATACTGAAAAATTATTATCTAAAAATACATTTACATTCACAAAATTTACATTTATAGTTCTTAAATTCAAATTTGAATAACACTTCTGTGCCGTATATGCTACCTCAATTTAAATTCAAGAACTGAAATGGAACATTAAAGACGTTCTTAATTTACTTCTGAATGGCACACAACCTGTTGGCATTTTAGGCTTGTTTGTCTCATTCTGATTGTCTTGAAAATGCTGCAAATGTTTTTGGTTCATTTACATGCCAAAAGTTGAGTCAAACTCGTCATTATGATTTTCGGCAGTCCTGGCACAATAGCACACCCCATTATAACTGCAAAACATCTGACGACTGCTTTTGTCTGGGTTAGACCTTGAATTATTGCATCACTGAAATACTGATTACAATGAAGTCCTGCTATGTGTAGTTCTGTGCTAAGCAAGTTTAGCAAGATATGAATAAATCTTTCATAACTTCTTGAATATATCAGAAGCTTCTACTGCCTCTCGGGCAGAGTGTTTGTGGTGATATCATTGCTTGTGCTCTCCCTATAACACAATGTTTCTCTCTCCTATATGTCAGTGAATCGAATAACTTATCAGGGGCTGTGTATGACAAAGCAAATAATACCCACTTTCCTTCAAGTTCAACCCCCTCTGAAAGAGTTATTATCTGCCATCCCTTTCTGAAGGATATTTACCTTTCATCTTTTTCTCTCACAACCCTCTATTTCTTTTACTCCCCAAACTGACAGTTATTGTTGGGCTTTCATAAAAGACAGAAATGTCTCTGTTCTAAGATAGACTATCATTAAATATCAGGAATAGAGTAAAGTTACCTAGAGGTCAAAATAAAGACACTGAACACTGACAGTACACCCTATCACATCTGATACTAAGCATATCTTATATGTGCATGTAGCACTGCTTTGTCATATTTATATTATTTGAAGTTCAACAGTATCAGATTTCAACCAATATGGCATACAATATTTACAGCCCTGTTACTGTACATAAAATCTGATGATCTTTATATAATTCCAGTGGGGGAAACCATATCCAAAATTTATGATTTCTGATATATATGTCTGATATATATGTCATAGTTGATTTTTTTGTTTAAAGTAATGTGGTGGATTAGATATCCATATTTTACAGGAAGAAACTTCACATTTTAAAGTAAGAAATAACTCAAAAGTGAGACTCAAAGAAGTTATTTTATTAAACTAATTTTTTCCCCCCTAATATGACAGTAATAGTAAAGCACATTTATCTGTCTAACGTATACATACCGCTGAAAATTTTGGGGTCAGAAAGATAAAAAAGGACAAAAAAATCAGCAAGGATGCATTAATTCTGATCAAACATGAAAGTAAAGAAATTTATAATGTTGCAAAAGATTGTTATTTCAAATAAATGCTGTTCTTTTGAAGTTTCTATTCATCAAAGAATCCTGAAAAATAAACGTATCATGGTTTCAAAATTGATAATAATAATAATTAAAGTTTCTTGAGCCCCAAATTATCATATTAGAATGATTTCTTTAGGATCATGTGAATAAATTACATTTTAAAATATATTGTTATTAAAATAGAAAACATCTCGGTTACGTATGTAACCCTCGTTCCCTTAAGGAGGGAATAGAGACGTACGTCAGAAGTGAACCGACGAATTGGGATATCGCATGAAAGCCCAATTCGCTGGTTCACTTCTGACGGATGTCTCCTTTTTGGTGCTAAACAGAACCCTTTTTATAAGGTTCCATAAAGAACCATGCTTTGAAAGTGCTACAGGACCTCAATAATGTGATAAAGGTGACTGGTAGGAATCCAGTTACGATTTGAACGTTGAAATTTGTAGACATTTTAAGAAAGAAATCATTTACCTGTTGAGAGTGTGTTGACAGTCTATGTAATTGAATGGCTGAGCTCCAGAAAACCAGTAATGATGTGGCTTTGACAGTTACAGAAAAGAAAAAAGAACCCTAAACTCTAACACAAAGAACCATTTCAGCATGTAAAGGGTTCTTCAGGGTCATGCGGTTCTAAATAGAACTGTTACTACATGTAAAGAACCTTCAAAGAACCATCTTTTTTTTAGAGTGTATATAGTAGTATAAATATCCTTCTAAAAATCCAAAGTCTCAGTGATGGTCCAAAGATCCACACACCTTTTGTTTTCAGCACTGCCAAACAAAGTTAAGTCTTTGATCATACTAAATAAACTCTTTGTATGTTTATCTGTGGTTGTGTAAGCTGCCAGTAGAGATAAAAGTGTAGCTATAACATGAAGCATAAGGAAAAAAGACAGGACTGTCCCAGATGGTGCACCTGATGCTGACAGATATCGAGAGGCTGATGGATTAGAGGGTAAAATCAGACATGTTTTTGGATTATATGACTCTCACACATTCATTATTGAGTAGCTTGGGCTCAGATTGATCAGAGATCTCTCACTGCTGTCTTTCTCGGGTCGCTAGATTTCGATCCTTCTCTGAACTCGAAACACACCTGTCTGAATAACATTACAAAGCTCTCGAGCCTTCACTGTCAGTTCTCTCTTTCTCAGCCATCAATATGAAAACTGACAGATTATATCATGTATTTATATAATCCATGGGGAGACAATGTAAACGCTTCAGAATTTCTCACCCGGGACCTGATTAATTACATAAAGGATAAAGTTAGGAGGCGGTGAGATGCCCTAATCCCAAATGACACACACTTGATGTGGATCGCATTGGTTTTGCTGTTCTTTGCTATTCTAATTTAGGGGAATTCCACGCTCTTGACTTTCATGTGAGCCCCTCTAAAAGCTGACTGGGGGAAAAAAAATGAAAGACAGTTGCTGAATTCTCTTAATATTTCTGCCATAAAAAGGTACAAATTAATAGGCTAGAAAGAGTAGGCCTATGGTACTATGTGGTTCCGAATTCAGCAAAGTCACATGACTCAATGTTTCACTCATAAAGACAGTAAGTTGTTGCTAAAAAAATAAATACATAAATAAATGCTAACTTAAAGGGGTCGTGACATGGATTTTTTATTATTTTAATGCATTCCTATAATGTTAATTCAGTTTTTGCACAAAAAAACAAAACAAATACGGGGGAAAATTATTATTTTTTAACTCACATTCTGCCTCTCTGTCTGTATGATCAGTTTTTAAAGGAATAGTTCACCCAAAAACCACACAGTTGACGGTAGCCATTGACTTCCATAGTATTTTTTTTTTTTTCCTACTATGGAAGTCAATGGCTACTGTCAACTGTTTGATTACCGACATTCTTTAAAATATCTTCTTTTGTGTTCAACAGAAGAAAGAAACTCATAAAGGTTTAGAACAACTTGAGGGTGAGTAAGTGATGACAACATATTAATTTTAGGGTGAACTGTCCCTTTAAGGGGCAGCTCCTTTAAGGCTTGTCAGTGAACTGCCATAGTTATGATTGGCTAACATTATTGCAGAAGAAAAAGTAGTGACTTTGGTATTAATGATCCCTTGCTATTGCACGTAATGTGAGTAAATAATAGCGCTGACTGCATATAGCATTCTACTACACAAAACCATGTGACATTACGTCACCGAAGTGTTGACTCGGGAGGGAGGATCGCAAGGTCTGAGGGTATCATTTGAGAGGTGCGATAGGACTTGATTATATATCTTTGTATTGCGATCAGCGTAATTAAATAAACATGCTTCTGCCACCCTTTATTTAGGACTCCTTATAGATTAAAGACACTATTCTTAGATGACTCGGCCTGACTAACAGATCGACAACGGCAGGCCACCGCAGGCAACCACGAGTTATCAGTGTCACCCTAAAGTGCACTCTTATCCACGGAGATCTGTGAACTGGTATCTCTCTTAATTCAAGCCATGCTAATGGCTCATTAATATGAGAGTCATGGGGCTGTCAAAGACATCACGCAGCACAGAGCTAAAGGACACTAATCCCCATTGATTAGAGTTCTCAGATCAAAGGCTTCCAGCGCTGTCACTTCACCTCTATTCTCCCCTACCCACTTGCGCCGCAATTAGGAGCCCTCTCAGCGTTTCATTAAGATGTTAAAAATACCAAGTCGCCTCCCCCTCAAGGGACCCAGTCACTGAGTCACATACCGAAATCCTCATTTACCATTGTGAGATACAGACCGTGGCATCTCCCTGAACATTTCAATCTGTTGGATGCCTCACTCGTGTCTGCAACTCACAAAAGCAAATGCTGAGTCTTCAGTAGACCTGGACTCTACTGTGCATGCAATGTGTAATAATGAGCTCATGGTCCTCCAGGGATTAAAAAAAAAAAAAAGTAAATTTATTTAGCAACAAAAAGTTTTTCTCTTCTTCTTTTTTTTGTTTGCTTGAGATAGCACATAGACTCTAGTGAAAAAGAATGAACTTAAAGGGTTAGTTCACCCAAAAATGAAATTTCTGCCATTAATTACTCACCCTCATGTCGTTCCACACCCATAAGACCTTCGTTCATCTTCGGAACACAATTTAAGATATTTTTGATGAAATCCGAGAGCTTTCTGACTCCTCCATAAACAGCAATGTAATTACCACTTTCAAGGGCCAAAAAGGTAGTAAAGACATCGTTAAAATAGTCCATGTGACTACAGTGGTTCAACCTTAATGTTATGAAGCGACGAGAACACTTTTTGTGCACAAAAACAAAACAAAAATAATGACTTTATTCAACAGTTTCTTCTCTTCCCTGTCATTCTCCTACGCTGTTTACGTTGTAGACACTGCAGGCTTCTGGGTTCTACGTCAGAATGCCGGCTCATTATTGTCCAGCTCCGGCGTCAGCATCACACGCACATATCATGGTGCTTACGTGAACAGCGTCGGCCAATACTGAGTCGCCGTTCTGACGTAGAACCCAGATGGACTATTTTAACAATGTCTTTACTACCTTTCTGGGCCTTGAAAGTGGTAATTAAATTGCTGTCTATGGAGGAGTCAGAGAGCTCTCGGATTTCATCAAAAATATCTTAATTTGTGTTCCGAAGATGAACGAAAGTCTAACAGGTTTGGAATGACATGAGGGTGAGTAATTTTTGGGTGAACTGACCTTTTAAGTGGGCACAGCAGCAAAAATTACAGGCTTTAAGTAATGAGTTAAAAAAAAAAATCACATGTAAGTGAAAACTGTCAAAGAACATTTTTAAAAATACACCTTTGATACAGGAAATTATAGGAAATGATTTAATTGGCACGTCAAAAGACTTACCTTACTTTACAAAAGACTTACCAGACCTTACCTTATTTATAAATAAGTGAATGCATATTATCACACGCACACACAATGTATACTGAGAAATACAGCTGGAAGAGATATATTACAACTGCTCTCACAAACTGAGTCTTATCTTACCTTATGTGCCAGTGCTTATGCTCTTCCTGTCTCTCCACACAGAAGGATAACCTGCGCCTGGAAGAAAGAGGAAGTGCATCAATGAATTGAACCATACATATGCATTCATGCACACTCCCAGCAGGCATTCGTAAATTTACTTGTGCACATAAAACACCTCCCTGAAACAATTACATACTATGGCATACCCATGCAGACCCCCGAGAATTCATTTCAAATCTCAAAACCCCTGAATGGTGAACAAAAATATCAATAAAAAAATAAATAATATATTATTATAATAATATGAAATAAATAATAATACATCCTCATGGCAGTACATGGCTGAAAATGACTTTATGAATGAGTCATTGAATCATACACTCAAATTATTCGCTCTAAAACGCTGATTCATTCAGAAATGAAACACCACAACTGAGGTGGGACAAGTCCTCACCAATAATCAGATATGGCCAAATTGTCTCCTCTCAATATTTGATATTCTTGATGCTCTTCTGCATGTCAATACTGCTCTCGTCATTGTTAGTATGACAAATAAAGTTTTAATAATAATAAATAAATAATAATAAATAAAATTAAGAAAAGTTTTTAGGATGGTCTGCCTCAGCGGTCTAACAGCAATCGTCAAAATGATTGAGATGCCCAATCAAATCAAAGAAGGTGGGCTTTACCGTTCACAGAAGCCGGACATGAATTCCAGTTTGCTGCTTCACTTTTAAAGCAACCATGAAATCAAAATTGATTTATTTTTTATGGAATATTACAGTATTTATTATAAATTATTTATCCGTGCACATCATTATAATTTTTTTAAATTCATGTGTCCTCATATTCTTTAATCAAAATAACTTTCCCTCCCCCTTAGAACAACATCTCTTCTCTTCTCTGATGACGTTTACTAGGGTGAGTCCCAAAATTGGGAGCTTTGTCCCGCGTCCTGCAAGACGTAAACAGTGTCTCGCATTTCAATTATGTCTGTATTATTTTTTTCTTCCCTGAAATTACAATACCACTCTAAGAAATATGATAAAAAATGCGAGTGCCGTTTAAAAATCCATTTGCGCTGCCATCATGTTCTAGCTAGAGTGGGGAAAATAGTCAACCAACGCAATCGTAGAAGGGATTTTTGATGATTTCTAATGACGACTGGACAGAGCAAAGGAATCAGTGTGGACCTCATCAAAAGTCGTTAGATCCAGCTACACCAGCCAGGACCTCATCTAGACACATACTGGATAAGAACATCCTGATCAAACCTGTAAATTACATGTTAATTAAATTACATTGTATCTCTCGAACCTGGGCAGATTGAGTGCCAGTCAAAGAGCCATTCACAATTAACAAAGCTTACTGGCGATTTAAAACATGTTATCATCCAACGTAATGGCAAATATAGGTTTTCCAACTAATTTAAAGCAATATTTACATAGTATAATAGTAGTAAATTTATGTCTCTCACACGTTTCCCACATTGTCCCGCAAAATCACATCTACATCCTGCAAAAGAGCAATAACCAGGTGGTCACCCTGGTGTTTACTGCTGCAAGGGCGGGACAATAACCTCTCCTGTCCTGCAGCAACCTGTCACAGATCACAGTAATTGCAAACAACAATGATCCAATCAATTCCTGATGGACAAAATCAAGTCCCGCCCTACATTTGTACTTGTTCATGAAGCCATTTCAAGGATATGTAACGACTGAGACAAATCAGACACAATTATTTGTCATATTGAACAAATAATCTTTAAACTCACTCTGTCCCCATCCCCCGAGAAGACCAGTCTGGGCAAGGGCCTCTTGGACACGATCAGATAAGACTTTTATGATCCGAAACTATGCAGAACTCTGTATCCAAAAGTCATTTTGAGTCAGGCCCATAGAAAAGGCACACAAAGCCTGAAAACAGACCTTCCTGCCTTAATTTATAGACAGACTGTTCTATAAATGAACATGCATATCCCCAGGAAATGGTATCCATTATTACTGTTTGTTGTATTGTACTCAGTATTGTATTCACATGTTTTATGATACATGTAATGTAACTTCAATTATGCCATGTTTAGTGTCTATGGGTTCGTATCGAGAAGATTTAAATGCTTGTGTATACGATATGTCGATACCTGTGCAACACATCAGTATTACAAGAATCTTTAATAGTTCTTCTTCAACAACTCAGCCAGTTTAATCATGCTCGGTCGTAAAAGCCCCGACAGGAGGAATGTTGTCGCCCGGAAATTCAACCTTCTCATTGGTCAGGTCAACCCTAAGAGGTGTGACTTTGACCAGAGGTTAAAAGCCAGTGCACAATGCCCCTCCCTCTCTCTCTTGCTTCTTTGGACGGACTGAAGAGACCCCCTTTTCTGCAGGCCTCTTTAGGCCAAGGCCTGTGGGCCTGCAAGGCCTGTAGTCCTAAACCTGCACCCCAGCCATGTGCTCATCTATGAGAGAGAGAAAGAACTCTTTCCCCACTCAGAGTCAAATTAACAGCTTAAGTTGTTTCATATTTCTTCATCCAACGTAGAAGATATTGACTACAACTTCAGACCGAATCATCAAGGATTTCTCCTCAGCCTGCAAATCAGATGCTCCTCAACCTAAAGGCATTTTGCAAGTATCATACATTTGAACACTAAACAGCGATTTAGTACTAATTTGTGAACCAACTTTGTTAGCAAAGGTGCTTTATTACTGAGAAAACTGGTGGTCTTTTCCAGATTGTTTTTGACTTTTTCCCATAGCTCCATTTCCTGTCCCACTTCCGGTTCAACTCTATCATTGCTCATTTTTACCTACATATGTGTGTGACCTGCGTGTATGTTATGTGTTTGTTAGTTTAGTTATGTGTTCGTGATTTAGTTAATAAAACTTGTGCACAATACATATTCGGTTCTGACTCTCTGTCTGCAATAGATTGCCTCTTAAATGATCAGATCTTATTACCCGCTCTGTAAATGCTTATTACAAAGCACTGTAAATGCTAAGAAAGAATTAATTTTCTGTGGCCATGAAAAATACCATTCTCTTAGAATTAATTAATAATCAATACTGAGTGTTCACAGAATGAACTGATTTATTGATTGTAATTTTAATGTAGCTACATCAAGTTAATCTGATTAACTGATTCAAATATTCATAATTGACCATAACTAATAATCATAATGAGTTATGGATAATTATTAATATTTCCCCTTTGAGTTAATTCGCTACAGATATATGTCACAAAAGGGAAGAAAAGACTATCACAACTTACATTTCATGCAGACTTAAAAGGTGAAAGAGTGCAAGATAAGTTGTAAGTAGATAAACATTTAAAATTTGACAACTGTTATGTGATATAAATGTTAAACAACAAACAGTAATATCCAATGATGCAAACTACCAAACTTTTTTGTGAAATTTCACCATTTTGAATTGAAAGTAGCTTATATTTTAGGCTAAATGATTAATGTAATTTATAATTGAATGTGACGAGACAAGAAGCACTAAAAAAAGGCTGATTTAAAAAATATTATTTGCAGATAGTTACTTTACAATAAATTAAATGATAATAATACTGTTGTGTTTCTTTTTCTGTATTCCCTTAAATCCTGCTTATTATATTTTCCTTATAAGGCATAACAAATCTACACAAAGTAACTGTCAATAATGTGTCTAAAATGTAAGTTACTCAACTTCTTGTTTATTGAACTGTTGTATACAAGGGCGTAGGTTTGATTTTGACACAGGTGGGGACATAAAAGCATTTTTTTTTTTTTTGCATTTATAATATACTATTAATTGCAATTTCTAAAGTCTTTATCCCTAGATATAGGTAGGAACTTTCTCATAACTCATAACATTATCTTAATTATGTAACCAACAGCATTACAGTTTAGCTTTCTGTGCTTTATGATAAAATATCTAAACAAGCATACATTCATAACTGAAAAAAAGTGTTAAGGTTTTTAGCTTATATTGCCTTCAATTAATCAATTCTGTAATGTTATAAGTTAATGGTACAGTAAGTAATGATGACAAGGAAGCAGTTTAACAGAGACTTAAAGGGAACCCCTGGTGTTAAGACTTGTATGGCTTTATATAACGTAAATGATGTCTCTTACTGAAATATGTAGTAGAAAACCCATGAAAGATTTACATTATTTAAAAAATCCATGACATATTTGGACAATGGGCGGCGCCATTTTGTTTGCGTTCTATGTCGATGACGTCAAAAGGTTGCACTCTCTGAGCTACTGACACTGTCCTATTGCTTTTTTTAACCGCAACACAACTCGGAATATAATATACAATGCCACATTGTGCAGCTTTTGGTTGTAATTTTCAGTCGATGAGCCACAAGAGAAGCGATGTAAGTCTTTACTGCTTTACTAGCAATAAGAGGAGAAAAGAATGGGAAGTTGTGAAAAATGTGGACGAATAAAACTTCCTAAAGATCCGCGTTTTTGTTCTCTTCACAAGCCTTGGTGCCTTTGAGGCTTTTAGTAGACCACAGCTGAAAGAGCGTACAGTTGCCGATGGATATAAGTGTATGCTTTAACCAAATGTCGCGCCTGTCGTGGAGCCTGACGAGGGCAGCCCATAACACATCTGGATTGAGACAGGCTGCCTCAAAGCTCGTGTGTGCTGTGATGCACGAGATATCTGTGATCGCATAAAACAGTAGCATGTTCTCAGCGTGTTTAACTGTGTGTAATGCATTCAGGTGATCAGACGATTTTAATACGTCAATCATACAACAGTATAGCCACATTCGAATAGCCACAGAGACATTGCACGTCTTCGATGTTTTCATCCTCACTAATTTTGCGCTCTGGCTCATATTGAAAAGGCTGATCGGGTTTTAAAAGGAACCCCGCGGATATTAAGACCTGTATGCGTTACTAGATCACCGTTGCACCAAAACATACAGATAAAAAGCTTCAGTCATCAGGGCTAAAGTGAAGAGAACAGAGACGCATTTAGGAAGTTTTATTCGTCCACATTTTTCACAACTTCCCATTCTTTTCTCCTCTTATCGCTAGTAAAGCAGTGAAGACTTACATCGCTTCTCTTGTGGCTCATCGACTGAAAATTACAACCAAAAGCTGCACAATGTGGCATCGTATATTATATTCCGAGTTGTGTTGCGGTAAAAAAAGCAATAGGACAGTGTCAGTCGCTCACCGAGTGCAACCATTTGACGTCATCGACATAGAACGCAAACAAAATGGCGCCGCCCATTGTCCAAATCGGTCCAAATATGTCATGGATTTTTTAAATAACGTAAATCTTTCATGGGTTTTCTACTACATATTTCAGTAAGAGACATCATTTACGTTATATTAAGCCATACAAGTCTTAACACCAGGGGTTCCCTTTAAGAGTACATCAGAGTACATAGTCCTACATAATGAATGTAGAGCACTTATATGTTTAAACACTTACTTTATGTTCTCTTTTCATGCATTAAATGCACGTTCTTGAAAGAGCGCATTCAGGTTTCTGAACGTATTTATTTGACTTCTCAGGTCATTTCAATGCCAATGGTATGACCCATTTCAGATGAACAACAGTGGTTGCATATAAATATATTTTAATTGTTTGAATTATTGATAGGGACAATTCAGTATAGTCACTGGATATTGGTAGGGACATGTCCCTATCATCCCTACTAAATTCTACACTCTTGGTTGTATAGGCTAGCAGCCTTTTTACTGTTTGAATCAGAAGTTATTTTCTCATCAGTGTGGCCGCAATCTTTGTATTTCTTCCTTAAGGAGAGATGTTGTTCACCAAAATAAAGCCAATGTATTTCTGGCTTTGCTTGTCAACAGTGAGGTTGAACAAATGTGAAAGATTATAGTATTTAATTTTCTTTCTGACCATAGCACAGTCATTACAGAGGTGGCTTTAGGGTAGACTGAGGCTTAACACTGTTCTGGAGAGATGTAAATTAAGTGCATAATTCCTATAACACGATTCTGCCAATATGCATATGGATATTGAGTGGAGCTTTCTAAATAAGTAAACCACAGAGCACATTTCCCCTAAGGACACATACCATGTCTGAATGAATTTAAATATTTAGTCCACAAAAGCAAACAATAGTCAGGATTTGTATGAAATAATGAAAAAATATAAATAAATAATAATATAAATAATGCTGTGTCTATTCCCTCAGAGGCAGGCTAAACTACTGAGGCATTTCGGGAAGAGAAAGTAAGCAAACTTTTAGAATGTAAATAATTTCCCAGCAAGCAGAGGATGCAGGAGGCTGGCCGAACAAAAATAGTGCTGTGTAGGCACAACAAAATGGATCCACAAAATGAATACATGAATAAAATAGAGCATGCTCAAAACAAATACGCTCTATCCATTCAATGGTACGCTAAACAATCTACGGAAACCAGCTCCGAAAGATGCCGGTGCTCATTTTCTGGCTCACCTTCCATCACTTCTCACAACCTGTGAAGTGCTACAATCAACCGTGCGACCAGTTCGCTGGCAGTAGCTTTTCAATTCTTTTGCTCTTGAAAAGAAATTTTAAAAATGCATGAGGGACCAATATAAAACTTGGGTTTCTGCTTTTTGCCACCCACACTTTTCCTTCACTGTTTGAACAGGATAACCATTGTAAAATTTCTCTAGTTTTCCCATATGATTCATGGGCCTAGTGCTTCAGCATCAACATGACAGAAGTCTTGTGCCTCACATCCAGTCCCTGTGCTGGCAGTTACAGTATGTCAGTGAAGCATCACAGAAAGGGATCACCATGGCACCATTTCTCTGTAATTTGTTATCTTTCGGCAATCCCATTTCCGATGTGTTGATGCAGCAGATAGATTCCCATACCGTAACCATTTATCACCTGTCACTGGAAACTGTTGTCACACTTTTTTTTTTTCTGCAAGAAAAAAAAATCAGCTTTGAGAAATGTTTTTTTCTCCTGTAGAAGGGTTAGAGTCATAAACTCTGACAACATACAGTATTAAAGTACAAACAATATAAATACACTGTGTACATTTATGCATGTCAGAAAAAGATGTAAACAATGTACTATATTTTCTGTTGTTTGCAAAACAATGTTCATGTTGGTGTGAGTTCAGCTCATGCATAATGAACACAGATAATTAGCCATCTTAAAGGCCCACTGAAGTGCCTTGAAACATGTAGCATTATTCAATGTGTTGATGCAATTTACACTGAAACAGGAAGACAGGGCGGGACATATTGGACAGCTCCTCCCTTTTTTAAAAATAGCCAATAGTGTTTAGTTTATGTCACAGCTCGGTCAGAGACATTAAGCTCCGTAAAACTGCAGTTCCCTCTTAATCACTAACCGTTTCTCCTCCTAATCTCCATATCGCTTTATAATATAGCATTCTGTGCAGAATTCAAATGGGTCCAATATGTCGTGCATATGATCCGTGCATATGATTATGTTAGTGTTGGCGTGACACTAGCATATTTACACTGTCTGAATCGTTCCCTATCTCCATTCACCATGCAGAAAATAGTAAATGTGTGAACAAGTGACCAATTTCAGCCGCAGCTTCAGTGTCTAATTATAGTGTAGGGGGCGGGACACTTTAGATTCTAGAGAGCATATGATTGGACAGAAAATCTAATGAGAAGCTGAAGTGCAGGGTGATGTCATCAAAATCATTGATCCATAGAGACTGTAAATTTTGAACGCTTATATCTTCTAATACCAATTTTGTCATTGTTTTGGAGCACACTAACATATAAATAACAGTAAGTATAACATACTTTCTGGTAATTCTTTCACAGATTATAAAATAAGTAATCCCACAGGTGTCCTCATGTCAGAGCATTTTAAAGCTGCAGTCCGTAAGTTTTGCCTCTTTGTCGCCATCTCTGTTTGAAACCTGCAATTGCAGTTATTTGCGGAATTATCATCTTTACGTGGGTTGTGCATCAGCATGGCTCAGCTGCAGGTGAATCTAATGTTTGCTGTGTGGATACTGTACTTCAGAATCACAGATTCTACGTCTTGGAAGTATGACCAAAATAAGAATTTTCACCTGAAAAATGTCATCTGAACAAGTAAGTAACATGTCTGCCACTTTTGTTTTGACCAACTGAGAAAAACAGCATTACAATAAATCGCGCTGCCAAAGGTGATTAAATCTAACGATCGCCTAGCTCGGATCACATCAAAACGTGCAAATTATTATTATTGTTATACTTTCTTCTCAAATTGTTAATGTTAACAACATCAGCATTGCGTGACTATGTGTATTTAGTGTGTATTAGCGTTACCTGTAGATTTCAATTTCAAGTTTTTTGCTAGATTTAAATAGTAACAGCCACCGAAGTATCATTGGTTTGCGCGACTTTTTTTAAACGACTTGCTTTAAAAGACTGTCGCACGCAACTTGAAAAAAGAAATAGCTGTATCGTGGTCAGTAGACGAGGTGCACACTGGTTGGTAGCCGAGGAGTGGATCCACGGCAGTAAAGGCGGTGCAACTATAATGATCAGTCTATAATCCCACCCACTTTGAAGCGGTACTAAACTGCAGTGGAAAAGCAAACCAAAAGTAAGCAAGCCTAGCCGTACCAAACCGAACCGAGCCGAGTCGTTTCACGCAGTAGAAAAACGCCATTAGTTCATACAATTTAGAGATTTCAGTAAGTATTCTTTATTTATTCTCTATACTTATTCTGAGCCTCAAGTACTATTCTGACTTATGCAGTTGTTTGTTTCACTTTTTTCAATTTTTTTTTTTATTGCTGTTGTTTGTTATCAAAATTAGCAATTGGTTTTCCAGTGTTTTCATATTATTGTTGTGTTGTGCATGCTAAATCTTGACATCTGTGCATGTCTACACAATAACTAATAAGGTCTCTTGCAAGATAACAATATTTTATGGGAATCAAGTTTTTTATGCAATTAAGTTCAACAAATTGGTGCACATTAAGTAAAGTCAGCTAAAAAGTGTTAATTAGGACATTTGTTAGGTTTACAGTGACTAAGTATTGACTCCTGCGTGTGCAACATTGCTTAAATGTTTCACAGTAAAAGTATGGTAATGAAAATAGCACACGTTGTTGTGTTTTCATAAGTGAAAAATGATTCACATGTGGAATGGTGATGTTCAATTAAATTTGATAAAGATTAATTGCTTGTCTTGGAATTAAAGTATGTGTTGATGAAAAGCATGAAATCTCAGCACCTCGTTGCTCGATTTATGAATCCATTTGTATTTAAATATTAGTTTTTATAAGTCATCTTTTAGTAAAGTTGTGCCAGGGTTCTTTTCTATTTGTAAATGACATTTAATCGTGCCTTACTATGTTTGGAGAGCAAACACACTTTTGATTGGTCAGTACGTCTAATGGTTAGAAATGATTAATGGAAGTGTCCTCTGTGGCTGCATATAGATGATTAAATAATAATGAAGTTATGAGAATGAAATTGAATTATCAGAGCAGCAAATTCAACAGGTCGAACAATGCCTTTTGTTGCATTCGTGTATCTGAATAATCTATCGCCACACCCTCCCATTTAGAAAGGTCTCCTGCAAAAGTGCCTGTATCAGCGTTCTGCCTGCAACCATGGCCACACCTCAGAGCTTTGATATAAAACCTGTCAAATTTTAATTAATATTAGTTTCATGGCTTGGGTTTTTATGATCGACACTTGCGATAATGAATTTCATTCACCAGTTACAGACTATGAATAAGGAATATGTTTCCTGTGCTAAGACAGTGGGTAATATTTATCTCCCTCATTCTCTCAGTCACTCTTTAGTACAACACAGCGAATCACAGGATTCTCCTTTCTCATTAATGGGCAATTCCTTGTTAAAATGGTGTTGCATGTTGAATAAGAAAGAACTGGCTTCTCCATATCCATGGCTATATGCCATTTCCACATGCCACCTAATCAAAATCCTAAATCACTGTTTATATTAAGAAAAAAACAAAAAAAACAACAACAACAACAACAACATGCAGACACATGCATGTCTTTCAGTTTGGTGAAGTCAAGATGTTTTTTTTTTTTTGTGATGTCTAAATGTGCACATACTAAATGCACATTTGCAATGAAATTGTACTTGCTATCTTTAGCCTGGGAAAAAAAGCAGAAAAAGTTGAAAAGAGCTTTGATCCTAGGAAGCTGGATTACTTTTTTCCTTTTCGCTAAGGCCTCAGGATTTTGCTTTCTGAATTGTGAGGCTAAGTTGAAATAGCACTCTTTACTATAGGTAAAGCATCAGCCTTCACCTGGTGAAGCTATGACATCAAAGACAGCCAAAATGTTTTTAAACTTAAAACCTGAAAAGTAGAAAGAAAAAAAAGTTTTGACCTGCTTTTTGCATTCTGATGAGAGTGTACTATTCAGTGTAACACATAAGAATAGAGTACGCGGGTTTATTCTGTTCTTCCATTGCATTCATAGGAGAAGCTTCTCTCAAAAAGAGTATAAAAGGGCCTGGGAGCCTGAAAATAATGTGCAGGGGGTTTGCAGTATCTTATTAAAAGCACTTTTATGCCTCGTAGCTAAACCAGCATCGGCTTTATTTGTCTAAGGAGGTCAAAAACCCTCTTCCATCACGCATCACAGAATCTGAATACAGAAAACCACAAGTGTGGTATTATCTCTCAGAACTCAGCAGACACCAAATCTGATTTTCATTCCTTTATGCTAATGAAGATAATGCTGTAATAATCAGGCACTCAGGATTTGTTATTATGCAGACATGCAGAAGTTGTGAACATTTTGGGACTTTTTATTCAGAAAACAAAAAAGGTTGTATCTACAAAGTTGAATGGAATGCAAAAACTTTGAAGCTCAATATCTCAAAACAGCTCAGAATGCAGATAGAACCTTATAATTCCAAGGGGACGAATTATAAAGACATGTATACATAATTACAACTAATTACAAACAGTTTGCATTTATTAAAGAACATCTGTACAATTGTTTAGTTCATACAACTTAATTGTGAATTGTTATAGGATATGTGTTAGAAGTTAGAAGAGACTGTCAAAAAGATATGATAAAAAATGCTGGGTTAAAAAACAACCCAAGTTGGGTTGAAAATGAACAAACCCAGCGGTTGGGTTAAATGTTTGTGCTGAGCAGTTTTATTTAACTCAACTATTGTTTAAAAATGACTATATGGCTGGCTTAAAATGAACCCAAAATAGGTTGGAAATTAAAAATCAGACATAATTACTAGAGGCAACAATAATAATCAAAAGGTGAATATTTATTAATGTTTATTGTTTAATTACTATTCATTAAACTTAAAGGATTAGTTCACTTTCATATAAAATTTTGCTGATAATTTACTCACCCCCATGTCATCCAAGATGTCCATGTCTTTCTTTCTTCAGTCGAAAAGAAATTAAGGTTTTTAATGAAAACATTCCAGGATTATTCTCCTTATAATGGACTTCAATGGCCTCCAAACGGTTGAAGGTCAAAATTATAGTTTCAGTGCAGCTTCAAAGGGCTTTAATCGATACCAGACGAGGAATAAGGGTCTTATCTAGTGAAACGATCGGTCATTTTCGAAAAAAATGTAAATGTATATGCTTTATATAAACAAATGATCGCCTTCCAAGTGCTTCCGGCAAAACCGTACTTTCGTATTCTTCAAAAAGCTTACGCTGTATGTCCTACGCCTTCCCTATTCAACTTACGGAACGAACGCAGCGCCAGTTACATTTTTTCCGTAAGTAGAATAGGGAAGGCGTAGGACATACAGCGTAATTTTCATCAAAAACCTTAATTTCTTTTCGACTGAAGAAAGAAAGACATGAACATCTTGGATGGCATGGGGGTGAGTAAATTATCAGGAAAATTTTATATGAAAGTGAACTAATCCTTTAATAAATGTTCATTTATTAAACATATTTGTAAATGTTAATTTCCAACATACTTTGGGTTCATTTTAAGCAAGCAATACAGTCATTTTTAAACATTGTTGAGTTAAATAAAACTACCCAGCAGGTTGGGCAAACATTTAACCCAACCGCTGGGTTAAAACAACCCATTCAATGGGTTTGTCTATTTTCAACCCAACTTGGGTTGTTTTTAACCCAGCATTCTTTAGAGTGTGGATGTTTTGTTTCATGAATGCAAGCTTAAAGAGTGGTCTACTTTTGACTTCATTGATTAAAATCTCAATTTTTAAATAGCCGTGTAAATATATTTACTTCACTAACATGAAAAAACAATGATAACGGCATTTACCTGTCGTCTGCAGGGTTGTGTTCTTATTTCCACCTCGATGATATGTAATACTGAAAGTTGTCATAGGAGATTTCGTCTCTTAGCCCCACTTTTTGCTCTTTCAGTCGCGTAAATTCTGCATTTACATTCCATCTCCGTTATCATGAAACCCACGACACACAACAAACACAGCTCCGATCATGTCATCCTCAATCCACCGGTTTTTAGTGTTTGTAAATGCCGCTCTTAAAGACGCCGCTGTCAGCCACTTCAGAGTTCCTATTTCCGGTGTGAATGCAACCAGGAACGTGGCCCGAGGGAGAAATTAGTTCTCAGGGAACTATCCTAGTGGCTAGTTCCTAGAACTATTCGGTGCGAAAGCCCCTTAAGAGAATATGCAAGCAGAGCTACTCAGAGTTAGTAAGATCACTACACTTTCAGAGAAAGAAAAAGGTGAGCAAAAGCCAGACAGATTTCCATCAGGTCGGCAAGAGAAGCCGTGAGAAAACCAAAACCTATAATCTTCAGTGAATCTCTATTGAGCCATTATTGCATTTGGATGTTCTTCAGAGAGGTGAACTATAACTTCAGTTTTACAAAATGGGATTAAAAAGGACAGTTTAAACAGGATCAGTTTTCTTTTGGCTGCTGTAATGTAAGATACAGATTTATGCTGAAAAGAGCTGGGAAAGGTGCATTTTTGAGCTGTTCTTCTGCATATATTCTGCTCATTAATATAGACAGGCTGTTTTAGAAGAAAAAAAACAGAACATTTGCTGTAAACATGGCCTGAGGAAACCATCGATGCACACAGATCCTATCAATGTGAGCAGCAAAGAGGAAAAGCGAGCACAATAATCTTGTTTACCGTGTAGTGTTCAGATAGTTGCGTAAATCGCAAGTCCTGCCCTGCCTCAAAACATTGGACACATGGCCTCAGGACTACAGGGCACTTTGCTGAATGCTAATTAAGAAACTATGAAACAATCAATTGAACTGCTCTGTGCTCTTGTAAAGTGCATAGAGAAGCAATGGGATGCCATATTTGTACTGACACAGCAACCTGTCCTCTCTCCATCTTTCCTTTTCTCTATTCTCTTCTGCCCTCCTCGCACTCTTCTCTCTCTTGCTCACTTCTCCACCACCTTCCCTTATTTCTTTCTGCCTTTCACTGCTCCCTTTTCAGTTTCCCTCGCCTTTGGTTTCTGGTTGTGCAAAGCGTTTTTTATAGAGTTGTGTGATGGAGCCTTTGGAAAGCAACTCCCCAGAGCTCTCTGGAGTCTGTCTGCACGACAACAGATTTTGGAGCTGGGCCTTTTAAGAGGCTGGAAAATGAGGTATAGCAACCCAATGTTCTTTGGTTGGACTGTGGAACCGCAGGGGACTGTGGAACTGATGCCAGAACCTCACTTCAAAGGCTCATACATGAGGAGAAAAGTGACCAATTTCTCTTCTAAGAGTAAAGACAAGCTCAATAGAGACACAATGAACTGGCCCCAGTGCTGGGAGTTACTAACTAAAGGTTGTGATGCCGTAACTTTATTTTTTTCAGTGTTGTGACAGTAGTTTTCATAATGTACTGTAGTGACAAGCTGCTTTTTCTGGTACGAAAGTTTTCAAATGTACTGTTCAGCAAGATCAACGTCATATCCACTGAGTGATTCAGTGAATCATTTCCCCCCTTAATGCTTCTTTCTCTCATATCTACTGTTGTAAAATCTGACTGAACTAATGAAATATTATCCTTATATTGTAACATTACGATCACATGCTGTAATCATTGCCTAACATGTTCATTATGTCTGCTCTAACTAAATACATGATGTTTACTAGCCACATAACTTGTGTTATCTTATATTATTTTTACTGCCATATTTACTTTGACCCACTCATCTCTTAATAACAACAATTCTTCCTGATTGTAACATTTAAAAATGCATTTTCTGTGAAGCTGCTCTGAAACAATTGTGAAAAGAACTATACAAATAAACTTCAATTAATTTGAATTCTAGTGAATCAGTTCGTTCTAAATGATTCCTCCTCTTAAATTTAGCATTGGATCATCTGATTGCTTCAAATGAATCAGTTCCTTCCAATCGGTTCTTTCTGATTCCTTCTTGTGAATCAGTTCAGTCTAAAAGAAGTGATGAATTGGTTCGCCCTAATTGGTTCTTTTTATTCATTCTTGTGAATCAAATCACACTAAATGGCACTCTCACACATATGCAGCTTTGGGAAATTTTTGAATTGTTATTTATTTAAAAATACATTTTCCTCTTAGTTTGAATCTAGTCAGCTTCATTTGTTAGTAACTTAGTGCAACTAACCACTTTTTGCTTAATTGCAATTTAAGTAAATGGCAGGGGCCAGTCAGTCAGTACAGCTGATGGGCTTCTGGTAAAATTATGTAAATTTTTACCATTCCAAATGTTGAAATTATTTACAATATTGATTGTTTATTTATTTGTGATGGCTGTCAAGTTTGCATGTCTTCTGAAATATGTGATAAATGGTGGCAAATGTGTGAATGTGAGACCTGTGTTAACTAATTTATGCTTTCTCAACATGCAGTTGCAGTAGTAGCTGTCTATCGCCTTCTGACAGCAGTCATCACTTTCACACACACACACACACACACACACACGCACGCACACGCATACGCATACGCACACACACCAAGTTACTCAATGGGCTTGAAAAACTGTCACAACTGTCACAAGCTGTCCTCAGACTTAGTACTTATACAAGGTTGTCTCCTTGGAGAAAGACAGAGAGATAGGCATAGCTCAATTGATTTTTACACAGAATCAAAGTCAAACTGACAGACAAAATTCAACCCCCCAAAACAACCCTGGATCATGGTCATTTGTAGTGCACATCTTTCTGTTCTTCCTGGAGTGAGAGTGCACTTAACAATGCCTATACCAAATACTCCATCACGCAAAACTGCACGTTGTTCAAGGTGATTAATAATGTGATGAACTCCTCCATTTGCTCTTGTCCTCTTTGATAAATTATAGATATTGCCATATGTGGGATGAACAAATATAGCTCAAGTAAGGCTGAGCCAATCACACCAATTACCATCTCATTCTAGATGAGAAAATCATCAAAAGGACATTCTGGTTTGAAGTGTCCATCATGGACCAGCGTAGTTCACGAAGCCAGTTCTCAATATTTCACTTGACTTCAGTTGGTCAGCAGGGAGAAGGGCTGGTTTGACAGGTCCCAGCTGGCCTCAGGACATTCACACTCTGGTCTGTGATGAAGGATCTATTGGCCCACTTTGGTGCTGGAAAGTGGATCATACGAGGTTGTTCATCAGGGGAAGCTGCCCAGTTCAACTGGATTGAGACCAGTATCCCTTTCTGCTCTCCACATGAACTGCCTCCCAGTGACAGTACAAACTCATATATGTGCATAAGTCATGTATGTTGTATTATAATAATGCAACAGTTAGTTCCAGTACTCAAATTTGACTGGCTATGCATTAGTGGAGATTTTTTTTTTTTACACAGTTACGCCAGTAGGTGCTGACAAATGACTTTCTTTATGGGTGAATCACTGAATCATTAATTCAATCGATTAGTTCAAACACTGATTCAATTAGGAATGAAACAAACGACTGTGTTTATGAGTGAGTTTTGGAATCAATCATTCAATCAGTTTGCTCAAACACATCGATTCATTCAGAAACTAAAGCAATTGTAGTTAATGGCAAATTTTCGATTCGCTAAAACACACTAGAGCTGTGTTCGAAATCCCCCATCCACATTCACTATTCCCTACATTACTCCACTAATTCAGTCCCCTTGAAGGAGTGAATAAAAAAAGTGAGCGAATTCGGACACTGAGTGTGCCGGAAGGGTTGCCGCTTTTGCATAGTTTGTGCTTGCTGTTTAATACAATTATTTAATACAATTATTTGAAACTTAGCAAACTGGCAGCTCCAGTAGTAATGAAGAGATTTATCATTGGAAACTAACAATTTAATAATCAATTGAAAACGAATTTATGTCTGATATTACGCTGTAGCCACATTGGACCAGCGGTTTGGAAAATGGATGGATGATTCACCTGCGAGCGCCATCTTCCGGTGAGATTCAGGAATTCATTTGGTGTGACCGTCACAGTGCATTATGGGTATTCTTTAGCCGTTGAGTGTATATTGGTTGTACACTCTTTATTGCGGTGCATTATGGGATTGAATGAGTGTACTCAATAACGTCCACTATGGTTCTATGGTTTCAGACACCACTACATATGCCTGTCCCCTCAAATGGTGCCCTATTTAAGGATACAGGGGGCGATTTCAGACAGCCTAGGTGTGTTCGACTTAAAGCGGCACTGCGCAGACCAACAAAACACAGCTACTGTGTGTTGCTCAGAGATGATAAGGTTGATTCTGCTTTGACTTCGTTTGGAAATATTTTCGCAAAATACTCGAAGTAACTGGCATTATTGTGTTTAAAATATAAGTTGCTCAATATTGAATTGTCGTATTTTGGTCTAAATCAACACCACGCGTAATTACAGAATATCGTAGATGACAATTCTTACAAAATATTGCAGCATAAAATAGTTAGTGGTTACATTAGTGAAACAATGTCTGTTCTCTGACACGTTTAAAGCGGTTCTTTAACACCAAGAGGTTCTTTTTACACCAAATTTACATTGGACATTAACTGGCGACCTAAATGAATGGCTTCTACAAAAAAGACAGATGAACGTTGTGCACCAAAACTGCAACTGATTGGATGCATGGCTTTTAATAATAACAACAAAAGATACAGAAAGAGTTTCTTTTTAAAGTCGGTAAAAACATTTATTAACAATTATGTCTTTAGTTGCGTTTTATTATTTGCATTCAGCATTATTTACTTGCTATTCGTATATCAAAACCAACCTGCAAGCTCTTTTGTCTCAACCCACTAGCAAGAATATCAATCATCTCAGTGAGAAAAAAATTCTAACATCAGTCCCTAAACAGATCACGAGCCCAAAGATCTAATCTTTTTTTTTTTTTTTCCCCCACCTACACTATCTTTTAGAAAGCATCAGGAAACGTGCAAGGTCACTTATCTCTGCATGCAGCAATTTCTTAGGGGCGTTTTTAATTGCCTGACCACCATCTGATATTGAAACACTGGAGAGTAGCTCAGTGAGATAACACTGTATTTCTACAGAGGTGGGTCACATAAATACACTCTCCTCTCCCATCAGCTCTTCATTAAAGACTGAATAATGTCAAACTGCTGATGAGACTTTATTTGCATCTTCACATTAATTCTAGTCAGCTCCTTTGTTCCAGCCAGAACAAGAGGGTGCAACAGCTTAGTAGCAGCAACAAAGGCAGACCCTAAAAAAAATAAAAAGAAATACAAGACCCCTGCGTTTGTGTGTGCACTGAGCACAGTGAACGCTGGTATCACGGGCTGCTACTTTGGTATATCATCCATCATGCTTGGTTTGGCATGAAAGTTTGAGGAGCACATTAATCTATTTTTAGATATTTAAATGAGGAGGATACTTTGTCATGCCCAACTAAATCTGTGGGCACAGTTGATGTTTAAAGCAATGGATTACTCCAGCTGGAAGTCATTTGCAGCTAAGGTCAAAAGTAATCGAAAGTCATTTTTACTGGGGGCTGTTTTCCATGTGTGAAATACTGCATGCTCAACTCAGGATGAGGGTTGGCCACTCACCCAAATCCCCATGAAAACACCACCCACCGAACTCACCAAAATATACGATTATCATGGCAATAAAATATGCAAATAAAGATCTTGATCTTAAAACATATTTCAAGAATCTTATTACCTGCCATAAATACACTCATAAAAAGGTTGAGATTTGCAGTAGGAGCTGAAATTATGAGTGAAAGCCTTAACAATGGTTGTCTGCTATTATAATGTCATAGAAAATCCCATATTAGTCACAGAAACACTTTTCATTATTCAGAATCTTTTTCTTTAAGCTGAAAAGCCTGGCAGAAAAAGAAAACTTTTCTCCCTAGTTTCCTCTGCATTTTGAGTTTGTTCTGTTCCTTTTCTGCAGGTTTGTTGCCGGAATGAAATGGTGACCATTTTAGCACAATGTCTGAGTGATTGAGTCCTTTCCAATGTAATTGGATCATAATGGCTTGGTCATTGGCCTTCTCAGCAACAGTGATTTTCAAGCATCCAAACAGGAAATTCACACTGGACAAAGGAAAAGCAAATAAGCAGAAATTCTCATCTCTATTAACCCCCTGTGGTGTATGTGTTTTAATATGTATACTCATGCTTAGAGACCAGACCTGTTTGGAATAATATTCCATAGCCCAAGATGCACATTTAAGATGATTTTTGAGCTTCTAGTAAACAGTCTCTCATAAAATAATAGGAAAACTAACTAATACAATAGGGGCCTATACGGATTTACATTTACTCCCCATTTTAAGCACTTTCTCACTCTCATTCTCTTGAATTCTTAAATATGGTGCCGACAACTGACTTCCGAATGTTTCATTTTCTTCTGGCTGATTAATAGGGTAGTTAAGGTAATGGAAAAAAGACTGTTTGGAACATTTCCTAGCAGTCAGTCATTTCTTGGTGAGAGTAACAGTTCAGATATTACAAAATGTGTCAATGCCACCGTGGCGTAATAGCAAGTTTTGCAATACGAGAGCCAAAATCCACCGTGGAAAATAGATAATCAGATACCCGTGCATTTCTGAAACTTGCAGAGGACCATGTATTTGGAAGATTTCACCCTTTCTCCATGGTTAAACCAAATAAAATGACTCAAGAGAAATACAAACTGTCAATTTTCACCGTAACCGAACGACCAGAAGCAAGGTGATGATGCATATCGCCGCTTACCGCTGATGCTTTATAAACATCCCCACAAAATGCCATTGCATAAAAGCTCTCAAGGATAAGCCTTTTTCCCCATCTACACTAACGGCGTTAGCTCAACTCGATTTAAAGTGAACCCGAGTCAGATTTTCCACTGCCGCCTATGCATCATGCTCACTGAGGGCTGAAAACATAATGGCCATTTAGTTGACAGATCTCAATGAGATTATGAGGAAAAAGTGGAGGAAGTGTGAGCAGACTCAAGGATTTTCCCGAACAGGCCGAGGCACATACCAGCTTACGCTTCATAATAAGATCTGAAAGCGCTGATGCACATTAAATGCTCAACATCAGTCACAGGTAGGCAGGGCAGCGCTGCGTTTACACTTACCTGTCAATGCCTATCAAGCTCTATCAAGGACATGGATATAAGTCAGTGCCTCGAGGCACAGAACGCGCCGCCGAACGCTAAAAGCAGGTACCCGCTCAATCTGTTATCGTAAGACTACTTGGCAGACCTGAGACAAATATGTAAGCATGCTCAGCTGTAAAGGTCCATTACTTGTGACACTGGGAAGCCATTCGTAAGATTGAACTGCTGAAAAGTTGCACTCTCTCAATGCATAGTAACAAGCCAACTGAGACTGATGGTGTATTACTGTGGACCTTTCGGTTTCCAGACAGGTTTGATACCTTTCCTGTAATCATTCAATTTATGATTACTGAGCCAACTTTAAAGAAATTATCCCATTTGCTATATTAAAAGCTATGCAAAATGGCAAAAGTGTTGTTGGGCCACTACAAATTAATCATATTTATTTAGGCATCAGCTATTTTCTCTAAAAGAGGGCAGATGCTATTCACACTAAGTGTTACAGTTTAGAAGTGAGAAAATGGTCTTGCCATCAAGATTGGCCATTTGCATTTATAAACAGACAATGGCAGTTCAGTGTCAAAGAGGAGTACAGGTTGTTTTGGTATGTTGTTTGTTTTTGTATTAGCTTATTAAAAGACATTTAAAAGGTTAGTTCACCCAAAAATGAAAATGCTGTCATTTATTACTCATCCTCGTGTCGTTTCACATCTGTAAGACCTTCGTTCATCTTCCGAACACAAATTAAGATATTTTTGGTAGTTGCATTGGATCTCTATGGAGGGACAGAAACCTCTCAGACTTCATCAAAAATATCTTAATTTGTGTTCCGAAGACGAACGAAGGTCTTACGGGTGTGGAACGACATAAGGGTGAGTAATTAATGACAGCATTTTCATTTTTGGGTGAACTAACCCTTTAAGTGGCATTATCATGCTGGGCTTTTTTAAGCACTAAAAAAGTGCTGGGATCGATGATTTTCTATTTCAACAAAACCTCAAAGATTGCATCCAAACATTTAAAAATGAAGGCTGAGCAACTGCAGTATTTTTATAATTCTAAATGTGTTCATTATTAATGAAGTTAGTGATGAAAGGCCAGTTCGAAATTCATGTTTTTTTTTTTTTTCCCAGGACATGCACCAGAAAGACAATGATAAGAGTTAATTAGCATTGTTTTTATGTCTTTTGTGAGTTTTAATGACTTTGCTAATAGGGAGCAACAAATGCCCCAGTGGCTGGTCAGAGATTGTTTTGTCATGAAATATTCATATTCACCTAATGCTATTCCAACACATTGGCCCATTTTCCAGAATGCACATTTTTAAGAAAAATAGCAAAATATACTGTCATTGTTTATAATCCAGCACTTTATTTTTTCCTTTTCTCTGTTATTAAATATACTAATTTTACACCATACAGTTAATTTTTTTCCTTTTCTCTTTCTTTTTATAGGCACAGGCCCTTTGGTAATTTATCCAACTATAACTAATCCACTAATTCTAACTCTAACTCTTTCCATCACAGAGCTCACAGAATCTACTGGCAAACTTAATACATCAACAAAAGGAGGAGAACAAACAAAAAATATGTTGTCCGCCTCAAAATACAGTGTTGATTCAGTCCAAGGGGGAATGCTGTGACTCCTGGTGCTGTGTCAGTGAGATTGAGTTCTTTTTGAACTGATAGCACTTTTCTAGTATACATCAGTATCAGCAGTTCTCTGTTGCTGGCAAACACTGCAATGACAATAATAGATACCTTGTGTTTGCTGTTGTGCTTTGGCACTCAGGTCAATAGTAGAGGAGACGGTTTATTCAGACAGCTTTCGCCCCTCCCACATCCTTTTGAACGATGCTTTTCAGCTGGATCTCTGGTAAGATATATGCATGCAGTCATTTTTCATTATGGATATTTGTGTGCCATCTGACGGAAAGTCGATCAATCCAATCCCATCTGTAATGTGTCTATAATGCAAAAAAAGTGCTTTGTGTGTGTGTTTGTGGCCCAGTTTAGAGAATTAAAGAGATAGTTCACACAATAATGAAAGTTCTGTCATCATTTACTCACCATCATGTTATATGATTTTCTTTTTTCTTTTCTTTTTCCATGCAACGTCAAAAGATATATTAGACAGAATGATCACACTGCTCTTTTATAGTTCCAAACTGACAAAAGCACTACAAAAGCAATGCATAGAGTCATGTTAAAGAAAGTAATACTGTTATTCAGCAAAGAGGCATTAAATTGATCAAAAATGACAGTAAAGATATTTTATATTTCAAATAAATGCTGTTCTTTAGAACTTTCTATTCATCAATGAATTCTGAAAAAAATGTATCACAGTTTCCACAAAAACATTTTAACCAGAACTGTTTTCAACATTGATAATAAGAAGTGTTTCTTGAGCAGCAAATCAGCATATTAGAATGATTTCTGAAGGATCATGTGACACTGAAGACTAAAGTAATGATGCTGAAAATTCAGTTTTGCCATCACAGGAATATATTACATTTTAAAATATATTAAACTATAACAGTTATTTAAATAATATTCCACAATATTACTATTTTTACTGCATTTGATCACATAAATACAGCCCTTGGCGAGCATAAGAGATTTCTTTCAAAAACATTAAAATGAGACACTTTTGAAGTCAAGTTTGGGGTGTACTATCCCTTTAAGAAAACATTACAATAGAGCAGTGTTTAAATTTTATTCCCGTCATTCTATCTCAACAGGCCTGCATCATCCTGGCACATCCATAATATCAAAGCAAGCTAGTGTGAGCTTTAGCGGGTATGAGAGACATGGGAAGTGCAGCTGATAAAGACGATGAGAATATGTGGATTGGCCTGCCTGCTGGCCTCACCTGCTCTTCCTTAACCCAGCATTACTGTCTTAACGCCTCCTTACACTGCTGTAGAGCCCACGACCATCAGCAGAATCTATCATGTGGACAGAATTGCTGACTAGCTATTACTTCTCTGCAGTTGCCATAAAACCAGGCAATTAAATGCTATTGGCCTATTCTGCTCTGTCTTAAACCAGTGAGTTCTGGTCGGAAGCAGCCACTGGAAATGGGAAATTAAATACTGTGACAGTTTCTGTGAAATTGCACCTGATGAGGTGGGCCCTTCTTATCCGAGATTTGGAATAACTTTCTTGTCTTCATGGAAAATCAGCTGTCTAGACAGATTACAATTTTTTTAAATCACAGAATGAAGATTGCCAGTGTTCATAAAGGTAGTTTCTATAATGTTATAATATGAATATATTAAATAATCATAAAACTGAGCTGGTGCTCGTATTTATAATGGATGACAGCTTTCACAGAGGTCTAATTAGTGTTCTATTCTTGACGTGATTAAGACACTGATAAAAATGTGAAAATTCAAATTGCGCACACACACACACACACACACACACACACACACACACACACACACACACACACACACACATATATATACAGTGGTGGTCAGAATTATTGGCACCCTTGGTAAATATGATCAAAGATGACTGTAAAAATAAATCTGCATTGTTTATCCTTTTGATCTTTAATTCATAAAATTGGCAAAAATCTAACGTTTCATTGAAGGAAAAGAATTGAAAGTGGGGGGAAAATCACATTATGAAATAAATGTTTTTCTCCAAAACACGTTGGCCACAATTATTGGCACCCTTTTATTCAATACTTTTTGCAACCTCCTTTTGCCAAGATAACAGCTCTGAGTCTTCTTCTATAATGCCTGATGAGTTTGGAAAACACCTGACAAGAGATCAGAGACCATTCCTTCATGCAGAATTTCTCCAGATCCTTCAGATTCCCAGCTCCATGTTGGTGCTTCTTCTCTTCAGTTCACTCCACTCATTTTCTTTAGGGTTCAGGTCAGGGAACTGGGATGGTCATGGCAGAAGCTTCATTTTGTGCTCAGTGACACATTTTTGTGTTGGTTTTGATGTTTGTTTTGGATCATTGTCCTGATGGAAGATCCAACCACGGCCCATTATTGGATTTCTAGCAGAAGCAGTCAGGTTTTGATTTTTTTTTATCTGTTGGTATTTAATAGAATCCTGATACCATGTATCTGAACAAGATGTCCAGGACCTCCAGCAGAAAAATAGGCCCATAACATTAAAGATCCAGCAGTATATTTAACCGTGAGGATGGGGTACTTTTCATCCATGTGTGCACCAAACCCATCTGGTGGGTTTGCTGCCAACAAGCTCTTTTTTTAGTTTCATCTGACCATAGAAGTGAACCCTTTTAAAGTTCCAGTCGTGTCTCACAACTGAATATGCTGGAGATTGTTTCTGGATGAGAGCAGAGGATTTTTCTTGAATCCCCCCTGAACAACTTGTGGGGATGTAGGTGCTGTTTGATAATTTTTTTTAGGCTTTCTGAGACTCAAGACTCAACTAATCTCTGCAATTCTCCAGCTGTGATCCTTGGAGAGTCTTTGGCCACTCAAACTCTCCTCCTCACCGCGCATTAGGACGATTTAGACACACGTCCTCTTCCAGGCAGATTTGTAACATCTTTAGTTGATTGGAACTTCTTAATTATTGCCCTGATAGTGGAAATGGAGATTTTCAATGCTTTAGCTATTTTCTTACAGCCACTTTCTATTTTGTGAAGCTCAACAATCTTTTGCTGCACATCAGAACTATATTCTTTGGTTTTACTCATTGTGATGAATGATTAAGGGAATTTGGCCTTTGTGTTTCCTCATGTTTATACTCCTGTGGAACAGGAAGTCATGGCTGGACAACTTCATGTTCATCAACGTGTTTCGGAGAAAAACATTTATTTCATAATGTGATTTTCCCCCTACTTTTAATTCTTTTCCTTCAATGAAAGGTTAGATTTTTGCTAATTTTATGAATTAAAGATCAAAAGGATAAACAATGCAGATTTATTTTTACAGTCATCTTTGATCATATTTACCAAGGATGCCAATAATTCTGACCACCATTGTATGTATGTATATATATATATATATATATATATATAGCTGATAAGCTTATACAGCTGAATTTAGGCATCAGCCCTAGCTAGGAATGTAATATGTTAGATGGTCTTGTTACATTTTATATACTGAGGGTACCTCAGGGTAGTGGTCAGATCACGCCATATTTGCCGTATTAGAGTTGTAAGTTTGTACTGTGTGCGCGTAGGCATTTGGTGTCCAGCTTTCTCTGGCAATATCAGACCACATGGCCTCAGGCTTTGGAGGCCCTTGGCAGTCCATAGTTTGGCTCGCATCACTCTGCACTGTAATTTACTTAATAATTTTTACAGTTCAAGATGGTGCAGCAAATGCCATATTAGATGCCAAAATCATTTCGTTGCACACTTGTTGAGTAAATATAAACTTACAAGCTTTGTGTTAAGCCCCAACTTTTCAATTAGTACACCAGACATGACTTCTATTTGAGAGATGACATAACAAACTTACTCCATCTGAGAATGCTGGGGTTTTACTGTTATACAATCTGTCAATCTGCTCAATCGCCAACCTTGAACCATATTTCTATTTTATCCATCACTGAATTTTATGATCTTTTTATGATCATCACACCAGAACAATCTCCAAGACCTTTCTGTGACATCTAATTTATTGCATCGGTCAACATTTTTGTCAGAATTTTTAGCTGAATATTGCCACAGGTCTCGTGTCATACACTCAGAGTGCTTTGACTGTTTGGGCACCTGTGGCGGGACACAGATCTCAAATCTTCGTTCTTAGATAAATAACATATATAAAACAATCTTTTGAGTGGATTCCAGTTTATTATTTGTATGCTGCACAGTACTGCTGTCTACAAGGACAAAGGAATGTCCATGAGAGATTGCTGCCAACTCTGCAGCTGTTTTCTCCTCTGTCACATAAGAAAAAGGTACATTCATTCAGCCCCCACAGTCTCCATATCCTAAAAATAAATTGCAATCAAGCAGGATGCAGGTACGCAATGCACCAAAGCATGACATGCACCAGACTCTAGTGAAAGAAGCCAAATGGCTTCATGTCTCATTAGTGGAGCGAACGATTTTACTTTCATTTAAATCCAGATTCCACCCACTTATCCATCTTGTGTCTAACACTTGTCACTGCCGGAAATTGGATGGATTTGAATGTAAAGCAGCCATTTGACATTTTAAGCACATCAAAGTGAGATTTGGCATGATCGTAATTGTGGTAGTGGTAACTATCTGTGACAGTGTTTTTGTGCATAAAAAAGAAAGGTTTCTGTAATGTGCTTATAATTTTTGCTTGGATGTAATTAATTTCCATAATGCCTTTCTCTCCAGTCAATATCCGGTTTGTATGAGAATGACTTAAGTAGTAGAGAAATTGTTGCAGTTGAATATTAAGATGAGAAAATGCAAACATAATTTAACATTGCATTTTGACATTTAAACAGAAAAGTTCACCCAAAAAATGAAAATTACTCACGTCTTTTGAAACCTGTATGACTTTCTTTCTTCCAAGGATCACGCTGATTTTCCATATAATGAAAGTGAATGGCAACCATTCTCAAACAAGATTTTTAATCTGTTCCTCACACAAAGCTATCATATGGTTTCAGATGATTTGGATTATAGTGCACAAGTCATATGGATTACTATGGTGCTTTTATTGTCCTTTTTGTTGCTTGACATCCCCTGGTCACCATCCACTTTCTCTGTATAGACAAGAGCAGCATGCCATGAACATTCTTCAAAACATTTTTGTTCCACAAAAGAAAGCAAGTCATACAGACAACATGTAAGTAAATGATGATTTTAGGTGAACTATCCCTGGAAAGGAAGTTATAAAGATAAACTGAACATCAAAATAATGAGTTTGCTTGTTAGATTTGTTGAACATCTCAGCCAGGTATTCAGAACATGTATATTGATTTACCCTCTATCATTCAGTCTCTATCTCTCCCTATTTCTTGTTTTTTCAGTCCATTGATGTTCAGTGATTCAGAGTAGTGCCCCTCAGCCTTTCTGTTTGCTATGGTTTAAATCCACCTCGATTGCAATGGGACTGATCCTGTATTACATCATGCCATCCTCGCTTTGCACATCACCTCCTTCTCCCCAGGCAATAAGTGCTGGAACTGGCAGTGAATACTTATTGCATTGTTAGCAGTAGATTGTCTAGAGTCAGAGCTCAAAGTACAGTGGTAGTAAAGTACAATTCAGGAAAAAACAGAGCTGTCATTTTGATGTATTAATTTAGTTTTGATGTATTCATTAAATGTATTAATTAATAAATTTAATGTATTAATTCAATTGTAAAGCAAATAACACAATAAAAAAAAAAAACAAGCAATTAATCTTGCCCCCAACTTGAGCAAATTTGACAGTAAGGATTTTTTTCAAATAACTACAAATTTTTCTACTAATTTGCTTTTAAAAATTAAACAAATTAGCAGTTCAAAAAAAAAAAAAAAAAAGGATTTTGAAGCATCACACTTTAACCAGTAAGTCTTATAACCAGGGCTTGACATTAACACCGGCCAACCCGCCAAATACGGGTGGATTTCAGCAGTGGCGTGTAACGCAGTCACTCCTACTAGCCACTTTGGCAAGTTGAAACTTATATATAATACAAACATTTTTTAATTGTAGTCTTTTAAAAAGGCATCTGTGCAATGCAATTTCAAAAATATCGATTTTTCACTACATATCTATACTGAAATATCTGAAATGCTTCCAATACTCATTTTCCGCAGAAGAGATAAACGATACCAGCTGCGCTTCTCACTCTCTCATCTCTCTGACAGTGAGTTGACACAAACCCGCCTCCCCTCACTCACTCGTTTCATTTGCTCCGGATGAATATTGTTGGTGTTACAGGGCTTGAATTTCGGCGTGGGATTGCGCGTATCGCGCATAATTTTACTTATTCCTGCAGATTTCGTGCTCACACCCAAAGTGCGCACACATAAAGCCACCTCTCAGTACTAAATTGAGTTCTTTTTTGTTGCTTATTGCACTTAAACAGTCAAATACACACAAAATAATGTCAAAATGCAAATCTTGGCGAATATTCACGCAAACACAGTGAGTAATGTTTTAAGTAAACATAAACAGCTGAGGAAGAAAACACATGTGTAACAGTATAATGGATCCGTGCTTCAGGTCTTAAAGTGACAGCAGCCTAAAATACAAATTATGAGATAATATTAAAAATATCTATATGGCAGTTTGTCCCCATGGTATCAATGTCAAAATTGTGGCCAGTGAAAATTCTGAGTGGCTAGTAACTTTGGAAAACCACTAGCCACAGTGGCTGGTGAGCAAAAAAAATTAACGTCAAGCCCTGCTTACAACTCTACCTACTGATCTTTAGTCACCTTGCTCTGCTGCGAGGAGGAAGTTCCTCTGATTGCACCAGATAAAAACAAACACTTAGCCAATATTGGCTGCCATCTGGATGTGCACATACGCACATTGTTTTCCTGGCAAATCGATGACTCCCTGTCGCAGCAGGGGGTGTTCGCTTCAGCCTCTGAGGTATTCAGAGAGGGGGGTCTAGACACATGCCTTTTTAAAATCCAACCAATCAATGCACACTCACAGAATCGATAGAGGCCTCCTATTAGGAGTAATTAGAAAGCCAAACTTAGTTCTGCCAAGCACATCTACCTATGGTCTAGTGCCTTGGCCATGTAATAATGTCTTGGTGATTTAAAGGGGAATACGTTAATACTAACGGTTCCTTAAAGGGTTTGTTATTTTTCAATTCAGGTTAAGTCTCACTGAAGAATGATTTAGAAAATGTGCACTGACTTAATCTAATAAACTAGTGAAGAAAAATGCACTGCGATGCTGTGCATATTTGAACATTTTGTTCGGTTTAACATGCTTTTATTATTATTTTTTATTATTATTGTTTTGAGAATAATGTAGTAATAAAAGAATCTTGCCTTGGGATAATTTGTACTTATAGTGGTATTTCTCTTTGTTCAGGATACACATTAGGTGGTTTCATTAATAGTTTGTACTCTTGTTCTATAGAGATGAAATAATCAATTTATGTAAGGACAGGTATAGCCAATGGTCCAGTTCTGAGAATAAATGAATTTTGATTTATTCTAACGTCCAGTCATATTCCACCAACACTAATCGGTCCTTTGAAATCAGTTTTCACCTCATACCACTAAAAATTGTGCCACAACCTCTGTGCAAACACCACAGGAGTAGCCATCTGCAGACGTTATTTACAGGCGGCGTTAACATCACAATTTTCATCACAGAAATGATACGGCACACAGCTCATTCTCAGATCCCCTTTCACCCTTCCTGCACTTTTTATCAAATTACAGGCTTGTCTTCCAAAGAGCGATTCTAGAACTTCAACTGCTTCCCTCTGGCTTAGCTGGCTCTCTGATTCGAAACAGGAGGATTAGCATGATTGATGTAATGTACCCTGCACCCAAGCTCTGCTTCTTTTTCAGACACAACATGCAGTGCTAGCCCAATATACTGTCTGTAAGGAACAGCCAATTCTTCTTTAAAGTCATCCCTGGGGTAATGTGGTATATAAATGCATGGTTATATAATAAATGGAGGTTCTGTTAAACATCTTGGATGCATCAAGTCCATCTAGTGAGGTAGTGAATCTAAAATAAAAGGAATGTGCAATGAACCCACAATGCTAGATAGGTGAAACTATTTTCTTGTGGGTGGAAATAGGATTTCCGCATCAATGCAATTGCTTCATAAATGTATATATTTTAGTGCTGTAGCACAAGGAAAAGGGTCATTAGTGGATTTCTATGCACAGACTGGCTCTTTCTTATCAAAGGCCAACCCATGTTTTCGATATGCTTTCTACCCAGGGTGTAAGAACGATATGAAATATTAATTAGATAACATAACATTTGCCAAGAAGTCCTAAATGACTTGCTGAAAGATGATTAATGTGACTAGTCATATTAGGGTTACAGCTTGCATGTTCATTAACTCTACTGTCGATGCAACTAGTTGGCAAAAGTTGTCGTTTTACATGGTTGGCTGCAACTTTTTTTCTCTCTTTCGCTGACTCATTCGATTGGGAAATGGACTAAACCGGCAGCACTGTATGTTTTTGATTAATTAAAAAGAACCAAATCATATATGTCAATCTAATTGGACTACACTGGACTGTATGTTTTTGATTAAATAAAAGGAACCGACTCGTTCTGTAATTGGTAGGGCTGCCCTCGACTAAAGATTTTTTCTAGTCAACTACTAGTCGTTCATTTAAGCGATTAGCTGACTAATCGCGCATTTATATTAATAAACCATATACAGTAAATCATAATAATGAGCCTTTAATTGCCTATATATAATACATAGCCTAATCAGTGCTCAAATGCACGCATAAAGCTTGCAGCAGCGTACCAGCAAAAGTAATGATGAATGTGGCGTGAAAAAAACAGAAGGAGACTGTCTGAACGTTTTAATAATTTATTGATAAAATAGTGTTTTGTGTGTTTTCAGCTGCAGAGATTAAGTCGACGATGCTGACTCGTCATCTCTGAAGTACTGGACGCGCATATATGCGCCAATATATATATATATATATAAAATATCCGTTTCATACGGATTACATAATCTGAAAATAAATAAATAAATAAATGTTTTAGATTTGAATTCATTTAAAAGTAGAGACTTCAAGCTTTCCATATATATATATATATATATATATATTTCTCATGTCTGTGAGGCAAGCATATGCTGAGTTTCAGTTCATTTTTGTGACGCGCTCAAGTTCACAGAGACCGAGACGGCAGAAAGCGCATCCTGTTTGTTTTCATTATTTTACAAAAGCACAACATTTTGTTGTTATTGTGAGTTTACAGAAATAAAAGCAAACCATTTACAGTTTCAAATGTTGGATTATTCCTATCTGTATGAACAAAAAATGACGGAGTATTTTGAGTTAAATGCAAGTGATTACATCGGCGTGGTTAACATTAGTGCGAGCGTACTTGTAAAGTTGCTACTACTTACATGTTTTAAGTGATAAGCCATATTTGAGGTCAGTGAATGATGCATGATAGGCTAATGTTTTGATTTGCTGCCGTTAACAATCTGCCCGTCACAGACTGCGCGACTTTGCCACTTCCTGCGGAGGTTTTTTTTTTTTTTTTCTGCGACTAACGAACTAATACCAATTTTGGTTGACTAAGTATCTTCTCATCGACTAATGGTTAGTCGACTATTAGGGGGCAGCCCTAGTAATTTTGATTCAGTGAAAATAAATATCTCATTAGACATTCGCTCGGGAAACAGACTACATTTAATGCACTGCCTGTTTTGCGCTGTGGATCTAGTAATTGTGGTACAACTGAAAAGTATTGCAGTAATCTATATCAGAGTATGTTCGATATTTCTTTCACATCAGAGGAAGAACACGCAGGCGAGAACACTGAGAAGGGAACCGCGTCATTCGGTTTCGGTATTTAGAAAAGAAAAATACTGACGATTCCCAACCCTTTTTGAGAGCGTGGTACATACCTACAATTTCAAAGCCAAAACCCTCATTCTCCACTCTCTGCACTGTCAGTGATAAGTTACCAGCTTCAAATTAGCCAGAATGCTTTTCTTCTGTGCTTATTTAGAAAAGCAAGAATCAAGATATTATTTTAGCACAGCAAGAGATGTGTAGAATTAATGTGCACGTATGGCAGCAGGAACAAGCAGATGGAGCCTGAATTTCACTCTCTTTCCATCTCAGAGAGTACCAATTAATTTCCAGGTGGGTGGGAATATAATGTGAAGGATGTGAAGGTTCTTAGCTGAGGAGGAATGTGTTAAAAATTTCTTCTTCATTTATCTTCAAAGGGGCTAAAGCAAGCTGGAATGGTAGAAGCTTTTTGTATTGTAATGAAGACAGAAAGCAGACCCACACTCCATTAGAATGGGACCAGAGTTACATATACCTGTGATACAAGTGATTAAAAAAACACATCAGTCTTTGATATCAAATGTCAATGAGGAGTGACAACGTTTTTGGGGAAATTTAGCAAGAGAGGAGTAAACAGTAAGGTTGGTCTAATTGCTATTTTTTTTTTCTTATCAAATAATTAAGCGCATCCCAATCTATTGCATTTCTGCACCTCACTATCCATTCTAATAAAACCACAAAATAAAATGCAAATAAACGTACCACACTCATGATGCTGTACAACTGCAATTTTGATTTATTAAAATAAAAAGTTAGATTAGGGCACATTTGAATCCAGAACCCCGTGTACTCAAATAAAAAATGCTACTTAACATTCAGACTGATCCATTTATCTGCTGTGCTACAAATTCCCAGGACCAACAGTGGCAGATGAATGAATATTTGAGCATTTGATTTGATCAGCATGAAAAATTATTCCCTCAAATGCCAGAGAAATGAAAACTTTGTTGTATTTGAAAAATAGCGACTCAATTTGCTATTGATTTGGACACTTTTAGACTTGGAAATAAGCAAATACGGCGCTACAGACCTGGGTCGATTTATCATATAGACTATTTATCAAAACATTAATTTTTAAATTGTTAGTGCATAACCTAATTATTATTCAAAAGCTAAGATGTTTCCATTTTGTGATGACACAATCAGCACATCTGTGCACCGTTCTCCCTGCAACTGTCCCTATCACTTTTTAAACAAACTGATGCTTTCACTGTACCCTTTGACCTCCTTCTGTTTAAATATTTAGGTCTACTTTCCCTCCCGATGTCTGTTTCTCTGAGCGTGACAGTGTTGAACAGAATGCATTACATTCAACCAGGTCGTATTCAGCGTTTGGTAAGTGTGATGATGCATATCCGAACCTGCTCTTTTACAAGGTCACTCCTCTGCTTGAATAAAAAATTATTTATCTGAAAATGAGGCCAACAAAGCCTCAATATGCTGTATCCATTTCTTAGGAGAACGTGCTAGAACAAAGAAGTGAATCAATGTGTTTTAGCCTCACAATCAAGGTGACTCATCATATTAGATTCCAGCAATAAAGAAAAGAACGTAATGAATTTTATCCATTAAAAAAATCTTATTAAGAGCATTCTGCTATTTTTTGCTCTACTTAGAGCAGCTCAATACACCTTGAATGCAGTGCTTGTGCAGAGGCACTAATAAGAAATCATTGAGACTCACCTCATTTAAAATGCATGAGGCAATGGATCTCAGATCTAATCCTGGCAATTAGTAATTAACAAAAGAGACTCACAAGCACGCTTGAATCACGGAGTTGTTTAGATAGCACTTTGCAAGACCTATTTGTCGTTAATATCAGCGTACGTCTTGACAGGCTGAAAAATAACCAATAGAGATTGAGCCAGACAAACTTTATGCAGTATTTTGTGTGGGCCAGTCTCTGCCGCTGCCCTGTGGTTGTTCGCGAGGGGAAAGGCTTTCATTATTGCTTGACCCGTTTGCAATTAAACTGACCCTAGCTGTCCACGCTGCGCAGAGTGGCGGAAGCTCCCATCACTCTCAGGGTGAATAACTTCAACATCCGCTGCTGTGCATGCCTGAGCACTAATAAACATGCAAGGTGGAGTCTGTTAACTAAGGCTGAAGAGATGTATGCTGTGTGAATACATCAGAGCAGCCCCAGTCCACATTTCTCAAGGGTTTTTGTCACGTTTGGTTATTGCTGTGACTTCATGTTTTAGTAGTATTGGTTTATGTTTCGTAAAACGCACATGACAACGATGTACTAAAAACGGAAAGTTTTTTCTATGCGATTTTCGCTATTTAAAAACAGGTGACAATAGCGATAGATTCTATTTACACCATGCAAAAGTATCAGTTCTTTGCAATAAGAGTAAATAGTAATTAAATGCTATCTATAGCCTACTTTATATTGTCAGATACTATTTGCACCTCAGTATTTTTGTACATTAACAGGATGCAATAATATCATAGAGTGTAGATTATTATATTTATTTAAAATTATTAAATGGATGCTGCCTTATTGGGAGAATAAAAATACATACACCCTTCATACACCTTTTAATTTTATTAAACACTCATGAGGCAGTTTATTTCCACTTTTAGAACATTATTTTCATTTTTATTGAAAATAAATGTCTTCTGATGTGATATGTGATGGGAAAATGGAGAAGAGCAAGCTTGGCAAAAGGTGGATTCGAACCCGCGTCGATCGTGTTAAGAGCCAGGTCTGCAAGCCTTAGTCACTACTGCTGCGCTACTGAAGATGCTGAATTTTGCACCTCTTTTTTAAAACTTGAGTGGCCCAACCAGAAATTAGTGAGTGGAGCTAGTGTAAATAGCGTTTGCCAACAAGGGATGCTATTTGCACTTAGTGTAAATCGACACTCCATATACACTCCGTGTGTGTGTGTGTGTGTGTATATATTATATATATATACATACATATATACAGCTGTGCTCAAAATTATTCATACCCTTGGTAAATATGACCAAAGAAGGCTATGAAAATAAATCTGCATCGTTAATCCTTTTGATCTTTTATTTTAAAAATCTACAAAAATTCAATCTTTCATTGGATAATAAGAATTTTAAATGGGGGGAAAATCTCATTATGAAAGAAATGTTTTTCTCTAATACACATTGCTCACAATTAATCATACCCTTTTATTCAATACTTTTTGCAACCTCCTTTTGCCAAGATAACAGCTCTGAGTCTTCACCTATAATGCCTGATGAGTTTGGAGAACACCTGACAAGAGATCAGAGACCATTCCTTCATACAGAATCTCTCTAGATCCTTCAGATTCCCAGCCCCATGTTGGTGCTTCTTTTCTTCAGTTCACTCCACTCATTTTCTTTAGGGTTCAGGTCAGGGGACTGGGATGGTCATGGCAGAAGCTTCATTTTGTGCTCAGTGACACATTTTTGTGTTGGTTTTGAATCATTGTCCTGTTGGAAGATCCAACCACGGCCCATTATATGACTTCTAGCAGGGACAGTCAGGTTTTGATTTTTTATCTGTTGGTATTTGATAGAATCCATGATGCCATGTATCTGAACAAGATGTCCAGGACCTCCAGCAGAAAAATAGGCCCACAACTTTAAAGATACAGCAGTATATTTCATTGTACACATGGGGTACTTTTTACCCCTGTGTGCACCAAACCCATCTTGAGTGTTTGCTGTTAAAAAGCTCATTTTTTTGTTTCATCTGACAATAGAACATTTGAAAAGTAACTGACACTACTGGAACTTCAAACGAGATGGGTTCTATGGTCAGATGAAACAAAAAAATTAGCTTTTTAACAGCAAACACTCAAGATGGGTTTGGTGCACACAGGGGTAAAAAGTACCCCATGTGTACAATGAAATATACTGCTGTATCTTTAAAGTTGTGGGCCTATTCTTCTGCTGGAGGTCCTGGACATCTTGTTCAGATACATGGTATCAGGATTCTATCAAATACCAACAGATAAAAAATCAAAACCTGACTGTCCCTGCTAGAAGTCATATAATGGGTCGTGGTTGGATCTTCCAACAGGACAATGATCCAAAACAAACATCAAAACCAACACAAAAATGTGTCACTGAGCACAAAATGAAGCTTCTGCCATGACCATCCCAGTCCCCTGACCTGAACCCTAAAGAAAATGAGTGGAGTGAACTGAAGAGAAGAAGCACCAACATGGAGCTGGGAATCTGAAGGATCTGGAGAGTTTCTTTATGAAGGAACGGTCTCTGATCTCTTGTCAGGTGTTCTCCAAACTCATCAGGCATTATAGAAGAAGACTCAGAGCTGTTATCTTGGCAAAAGGAGGTTGCAAAAAGTATTGAATAAAAGGGTATGATTAATTGTGAGCAATGTGTATTAGAGAAAAACATTTCTTTCATAATGATATTTTCCCCCCATTTAAAATTCTTATTCTCCAATGAAAGGTTGGATTTTTGTAGATTTTTAAAATAAAAGATCAAAAGGATTAACGATGCAGATTTATTTTCATAGCCTTCTTTGGTCATATTTACCAAGGGTATGAATAATTTTGAGCACAACTATATATACACACACACACACACACACACATTCTCAGTATATGTGTGTGTGTATAATTTATAAGTGTTTTCTATTTTAATATATTTTAATATTATTACTCCTGTGATGGCCTTCAGTAGCCATTTCTCCAGTCTTCATTGTCTGAATCATCATAATTTAATGCTCAAAAAACATTTCTTCTTATCATCAATGTTGAAAACAGTTGCCTAATATTTTTGTGGAAATTGGAATTACAAAAAAACAAAAAAACAAAAAAAAAACAAGATTGTTTGATGAAGAGTGTGTTCAAAAGAACAGCATTCATCTGAAATAGAAATCTTTTCTGGCAATGTAAGTGTCTTTACTGTCACTTTTGATCAGTTTTTATCCTCGTCCTTGCTGAATAAAAGTATTAATTTCCTTTAAAACTAATCTTACTGACCCTGACCCTAAATTTTGAAAGGTAGTTTATATACATGCTTAACAAATTCCATTTTCAAGGCCACTCAGAGTCTGTAATTTTTCTATGTATGGTTTCAGTTGGTTCTAAATCTTATCCTAAAGAATAAAATTCATGTGGGAACATATTATAATGTTTGTCACACACAAGTTTTGCACACAAATACATGCATACACATTCTTATTGAATGAGACCCAATGTCTTCTGTTAAAGCTTCCCACCAGTTGAAAATCACTGCTATACAATACAAATAAATACATATGTTAGGACCTAGGTTATAGAAAACAGAGTCCAGATCATCAAAAAATGCATGAGTCATACAATGCTAAGCCTGAATATATAAACGTGAAGTGCTTACCATTGTTGACCTAGTAACCCATTGCCTACCTCTATTTACAAACACAGATTTTTTTTTTTTCAAGAGAAATTAACTCATGTGGAGACAGTATTGACGCTCCAAATGGTTACATGAACAGTTCTCGCCTGGCCTCCTCTCAAATGTGCCGTGGGGAGGCATAAAATATGAGCTTCCAGGTGCTAATTAAAAATTCCAGTGCTGACAGACAACACAACGCCTGAGATGCAATCGCCTTGTCTCTCCATGGGGGAGAGGAATAATATGATTATCTTTTCAGAGAATCAATTCAGCTCAGTTTCTTGGGACAGAGGGACTCTCAGCACAATGAGCTGTTTGAGGTGGAGAAACAAAGGGAGTGTAATGTTTTTGAAGGTCTTGTTTTCATGTCTCCAGCATCTGGTGCCTCGAGTCTTTGCATACCCTTTGCACACATAAATGCTTCAAACATTTGCCTTTCTTCCTCAAAACCAGCTAAGCATAGAAACTGAGCTTCTGAGACCATTACCAACAGCTGAGCGCTATGAGAGCGAGTCTTTGACTCATAACTGTACTGAGGTCAAAGTGGTAATATCAACAAAACAAGCTCTCATTTTCCTTGGTACACATTCACTGTAAACATGTGAAGATGTGTCCTTTAGGGAACCAGTCCAAGTGTTTTGGATTCTTTGTTTACAGAAAATATATTTTGTTTCTTTTCCCAGTTTTAGCTGAAAGCACACTAGGATGTGCAATTGGAAGATCAGGATTATAATTAAAGGATTTAGGAGAGCTGCAGATCCTACAGCCACAAAGATCATGATTTTTACTAGATGAAGAGTTATAAATATTTCATTAAAATATATCTTGGAACTGTAATTATAATTTTATTTAGCTGTAAACATATTTTAAAGTATACTGTGCACCAGTGCATCTAAAATAACTTACTGACTTGTCATTCCTCTAGAATCAGTAGCTGTCAGTTTAATATATTCATTTAGAACAATTATTAAATAAAACATTTAACACATTTATTCATGCCCTCTCCTCTGTAAATAAATTACAAACATTTTGAGCTTGAATTAGAGTATCAAATGTGAAGCAAGTCCACAATAAAAAGAGAAATGTATGATATGCGTATTAGTGGTAGGGCTTTTTTTTTCAGGTGATGCTTTCTGCTAGTTACATCTTTACACCAATAGTTGGCGCCAAGTGACTGTGTTTATAAGAGAGTCGTTTGAATCACTCATTCAGTCGACTGGTTAAAAAACATTGATTCATTCAGAAACTAAACAATTGACTTATGAGTGAGTCATTAAATCTTTCATTCAACCAATTTGCTCAAAAACGATAGGTGTTTTCGACTTGAAGTGGCACTGCGTAGTAGTGTTGTCAAAAGTACCGACTTCCAATTCGGTACTGAAATTTTAAAAATGTGATACTTTGAGCGGTGTTGAGCGGATTCGTTAACACCTCTGATTGGCCATTGTAATTAGCCGTATATGTCTGTGATTGGCTACAATGATCAACGCACAGGAGCGTTTGAAAGCACATGGAAATGTTTGAAAGCGGGAGCGTTTGAAAGCAGGCGTCAATAAGCGGAAACGCTCCTGTGTGTATCTGTGTAAGCGCTCAGTGAAAACGGCATCATAGATGTCTATTTACAACATGTTTTTGAAGCGTTGATCATTGTAGCCAATCACAGATATATCTGATGAGCGTGTGAACACAATGGCCAATCAGAGGATTTTACGAATCCTCTCAACAGCGCTCAAAAATGCGTCACATTTTTAAAATTTCAGTATCAACTTGGTACCGAAGTCAGTACTTTTGTTCAACACTACTGCGTAGACCAATCAGTGTATGACATCAAAGTACTGTGAGAGCGATTCGAAAGGCATACGGAGCTCTGCTCTCTAATCGCCGCTTCAAGTCGAACACACCTAATGATTCATTCAGAAATGAAACAAGTGACTGTCTTAAGGAGCGAGTCATTAAATTAAAAAAATTATTAATTCAAAAACAGTTTCATTCAGCCACTTCAGTAATCCAATGTCTTTTCATGATTTTGATGATTTTTTTGAAATAGTATTGCAGTATTTATTAATTTTTTGAATTAGCTTTTATTTTTATGTTTTCAGTTTTCATTTTCATATCAAGTTTTAGTAATTTTATTACATGCTTTTGTCATTTTTATTAGTTTTTTTCTATTTAGATTTATTTTTATTAGAGTTTTAGTATTTACACTTATTTATTTTTGTTAGTTGCCAAAGAAACATTTGTAATTTTTAAGATTTTTAAGTTTAAAGTTTTTCATCTAATATTTATATTTCACTTTATTTCAATTACCAAAAACTAAATGTTTAATAGTTTTAGATTTAGTTATTACAGCACTGATATATGCAATTAATTTGAGTTTGAAATTAATTAAACAGTATAATGAAATTTGGAATCTTTTTTTTTTCCTGATCTACCATCTTTTGTCTTCTAATCCCAGGATAAACATAAGTTTCTAGGCAGGGCTTGGGCCCATGTTGAGGCAGTAACTGATTGTTTGGCCCGGCTGCACCATTCGTTTTTTAAGGGTATGAATCTAATGTCATTCCTCCTCATTACAGTACAGCCTTCCAATGCCTGTGCTAATTCCTCCACCAATCCCTTAGAGAAATCACTCCGCTGCCCTGGCTAGCATAAATCATTTTTATCGCTGGTACTTCGGCCTCGATCTGCACAGACGGGTGATGTTTTAAACCCTATGTGGATGGTAAATCTGCCAACTTTAATTAAAATGGCATCTTTCCCCTTTTGTCCTGGTGACATAATGGCCTCCAAACTTCCTACAAAGAATCTCTTAGGACTGACCCTAAGGGGAAAAAGTATATAAGCAAAGGGACTACCTCAATCATTCTCCAAAAATGACCTCGTTTTAAAGTTTGAGCCAAAGAAAGTTTCAGAGATGGCGATTAATGCTATTAATTAATAAATAGAAAATTCTACAACACATAATACCAGTAAATGACAATGAACTCAGTCAAATTCCACTACACGTAAAAGAAAAGGCCTGAAACCCAAGGTACTCCACAACTGTCAAGGATAATAAAATGTTTCACTTTCATTTAATGCAGTCATTTATCACGTTTAAACTGCGAAACAAAAAGGTTAAGTGAGATCCCACGAGATATGTGTTTTAACGTCAAGGCTTTCCGCCACAATGAGCCAAGTCATCCATGGCCTCTTGTCTGTCTTCATTGCTGTTAATGACAGTGTGAAACTCAATCAATGAAAGCAATTCATTTCGTTTTGCATGCTAATCATTCAGCTATGCTAAACACATAAGCCCTTATTTGAGAAGCGCATGAATTGTGGCAACAGTTTCCGCTCGCTCCAGCTGTAGTGCTGAAATGAAAAACTCATTGAGAAAAGTCAACACTGATTGCACTGTACTGCATTAAAACGCAAATATTTATGCTGTGACATTTTCCACAAATCAATAACTTAATCCACTTTCTGCCAAATGCTTTTGAAAAAGGCCATGCCGTACTATAATGGTCTGGCCTTTTAACTACAAAAGCCTTTCTGTGGATTGAACTCAGGACCCTGAATCCATCCATTTTCATCATGGATGGAGAAGGTCTAGCTGTGTGTGTGGCCATGTTCACACAGAAGCAGAGTACAGTCTGTCCTTAGTGTTAAATACATTTACACACTTTATTAAAAAGGGTGTTATGCGTCACAACTTATTCTTTTTTACTAAGCATTTATATGACATCTTAATAAGATTATTTCAATTAAAATTATTGTTTCATCTGACTGAAAACTAATTTTTAAATGCATGTAAAAGTTCAAAAGTTTATTTTTTTATTAAGCAAGAATGCATTAAAAGTGATCAAAAGTGAGAGTAAAGACATTTATAATGTTACAAAAGATTTCTATTTCAAATAAATGCTGTTCTTTTCAATTTTCTAGAATAATGAAAAATATGCATTATGGTTTCTACAAAAATATTAAGCAGCACCAATGTTTTCAACACTGATAATAATAAGAAATGTTACTTTAGTACCAAATCAGCATATTAGAATGATTTCTGAAGGATCATGTGACACTGAAGACTTGCTGCTGAAAATTCAACTTTGCCATCACAGAAATAAACTACATTTTAAAATATATTAAAACATTTATTTTAAATTGGAATAATATTTTGCAGTGGGGGTGTGACGAGATCTCGTGTCACGAGATCTCGCGGGATTAAAATGTGATGAGATTTCTCATTGAGGTGAAAAGCTGTCTTGCAAAATTGCCATGACAGAGTGCGAGGGTGAAATTAGGATAGAATATGCCACCGCTACGTTTACGTTTATAGAAATAAAAAACATTTAATACAGTTGAATAACAGTTGCTTCAATTCCATCCAGCTCATCCAACACGAGCTGCAGAGTCATACGTAGCGCAGCAGGAATCAGAATTCACTGATCACGTGACGAGAGTAAGTGAGGAGATGACTGAAAAGACCATGGCGGAGGATTTGTTCACAACAGAGCCTAAGCGTCTGACAAATGTCTTATCTTGTAGAACACACGCTCAGCACCGCCACTCCCTATTCACAGAGTACGTGCGATCGCGAAATAGAAAACGAAAGTAAAACGCGAGCGTGATTTCAATACCCCCCATTTTGAAAGCGGCTTCCTGATGCATGCAAATATCTTCCAATAAACCCTTTTCATGGACTGTGATGACGCGTTTTAATGGTCATCAATATCGTAAATCCTGCAAAGTTTTTTATATTTTCTTTTTTTTTTTTATAAAACGTATGTACATTTATAACAATATACTTAGTATTATATTACCTTTGCATCAAATTACAAAAACCTAGTTAACACTGCTGTGAGGGTGTTTCTAATACAGCAGCTATGGGAGTAAAAATGACATCTTTCTCTCTTCTGACTGCCGTTATCAATCGCTCTCTATTTTTTTCCTATTTGTTAAAGTTGTGAAAACACTACTGTGGAGTTTTTCTTTTGCTATTTGAGCAAATGGAAACACAAAAAATATATTTAATGTATTCTCTCATTCACCGCTGGGTAGTTGTAACCATCTCTTAGATCTGTATCATGCCTGAAGAAAAATTTGGTCTCTATTTGATGACTTATGGTTGCATCTTATTCTTTGCTCTTAATAAGACTAAGAGAAAACTGTGTTATTCATTTTTATTTATACTGTTTTTATTTCTATGATTAATTTGCGGAGTTCAGTTAGAAGGTCAAAAGTTGTGTAAGCTCATAATTCATGTACAGCAAGGTCTGAAGATACTTGTGTGAAGTCATAAAGGAGAGGAGCCAGTCAGTTGAGTTTGTGGCAAAACCTTTTACAGTGCTAATAAGTATTGTCTTTTACTGCATATGATCATTCATATTTAGAAAGTAGAACTGAAATGACATTCATTACAAGATGATTAGTTAAAACATTTCAAATTTACCTGCAGACTATTTTTCTAGTCATGTTTTCGTCATTAAGGATTTCTTGTGTAAAAATCTTGTCTCGTCTCTTTCTCGTGAACTCAATCTCGTGTCTCGTCTCATGAGCTACCTGTCTCGTCGCACCCCTATTTTGCAGTATTACTGTTTTTACTGTATTTTCGGCCAAACAAATGCAGCCTTGGTGAGAACAAGCAACTTTACATTAAGAAATCTTTTAAACAGTAGTGTACTTTGTGTGAAACTAGCCTATGTGAAATATCCATCTTCTATAATTTGCTTTTGGGGACAGCCACTCATTTTTCCGTTTCACTCTTCATCTGGGCCCTGCTCTTTACCAGCAGTCTCTGAGACATTATCAAGACCTGACAAAGTGCCCCAGTCTGGGTCTAATAAAGATCCTTTATGAGGCTGAGTGCATTAGCAGGACTTAGAAAAAGCAGTGGACTCCATTGATTTCATGCACAGTGCTGTGTTTTTACACTTCCTCTCTATTTGTAATCAGATACAGGCTGCAATTGTTTTCTCTAGCGTGGGCCACTTATGACGCTTGTTTTGTGAGAGGTGTTCCTTTAAGTGTGACTGGCATGGGGAGTGGCCAGACAACGGGGGTATTTTTCCTCCTGATTGTCTTTATGTACATCTCTCATATACAGATGCAACTAAAATGATTGTTAGGAAGGAAGGGAGGTGAGCTTCAGCATTGAGCGATGTCTTTGCATTGATTTAGCACCCTGGACAGCTACTTCGAGACCACGATTTCTCTGTGAAGCAAAATCAGCAATTAAATAGATTGAAATGCTGCTTTGTTACACTGTACGCTGCTATTTGCATCAACATTGTTTTTGTTGGAGGACTAGACAAAAACACTACTTTGCAATGAAGGATTGATAGTGATAAAGATTCTCCTCGCTGACCTTTCAACACAAGGCAGTGTGATGCTTTTGTTAGACTGACAAGAAAGTGCCGCCTATTGCAGTGAACCTTCAAATTCTTTGCTTTTTTTCCACTGCCATCAACTTGGATTTGATTTTTATCAATTCTTTCTTTATATATGCAGTAAGAAAAACTAAGTAAAAAAAGGCGTTCTGTAACAGATTTGGTTTTGTACTTTTTGTTAGAAAATTAGCTATTATAGGCAAAGCATATATCAAATTGGATAAATGGATTTCATTTTGCATTAATTAAAAAGCATTGAACATCTTTCTCTTCACACTTACCCTCTGATGCTCTGCAAAGTCCCCAGTGGTCTTCTGAAATAAGAAGAAAAAAATAGCATCATAATTATTTTCATCAAGCCATCCAATATAGTGATTTAACCTTTTTCTCAAATTCTCAAAGGTGGAAACTCAACCTTTTAAGAGTGAGTTGCATAATATTTCAGTCATTTTCATAATTCTTAACAAGCACAGCGAGAACCGTACTGTAACACAAATATCTGAACGGTTGAAAATAAACATTAAGCTCTGCCAGACGCCCCCAAACCACCATTTGATGCTCTATGTCGTTTGCTTTAAAGAGGCTGGTTCTTTGGTTAAAAGGGTCATAAAAGCATAAAAACACTTGGACATTGGTTATGCAAATGTGGGAATGTTAAAAACAGAAATGAATAGAATAGAAAGGCGTTGCATCTAGCGCAAATCCTTCCTGTGCTAGCAGTCTTAGGAAAGGCTTTCAGTTAGACAAAGTCTCTATAGTTTGCTGAAAAACACATAATTATGCACTATTTTTGTTCCCCTTATAAATGTTTCTTTTGAGGGAGAAATTACCAGTGGTTGTTCTTTACCTAATAAGCAACGTCTTTCATTTCATAACCAGAGTGCAACACCATCCTTCATTTAACAGTTTCTCAAAAACACTTCTCTTTTCTACAGAATATATTATTGGTAAACAACACCATACATTACTGCAAAATACAGTTAAAGTAAACATTACAAATGACATAAAAACAACAATCTGGATAATATAGGCAGAATTATGTGGCCCCATTAGTTTGTTTGGTGATGGTCTACAACTCAGGAGAACCTCAGCAACTGTCATATGAATATGATGCTGATGATTTATAGGAAATGCTTATTACAATAAATCACTCGATGGCCTATGTAATCTACTCATTAGCCCAAGTTTGCGATTTTTTATGTATTGAATAACTGACAGTATGAATAATTAATTTTTCATACAGACAAAGATGATATTAGATACTGTTTTTTTTAGAAGTTTGCGCAATCCATTAGTGGTGAAGAGTTTTCACCGACTGTTGGCATCCGTGGTTCCATGAAGAAAATAACATCCATGGAAACTTTCCATTGCACAAAAGGTTCTTTATAGATTATTAAAATCTTTTTCACACTAAGAAAAAAGTGGTTCTTTTAAGAACTGTTCACTGAAAGGTTCTTTGGGGAACCTTTATTTTTAGGAGTGCAGGTTGCATAGTTACACCAATAGGTGGCAAAAAGTCAGCGTCTTTATGAGTGAGTCATTGAGTCATTCATTTAGCCTATTTGTTCAAACAAGCTGATTCATTGAGGAACTAAACAAGTGTGTCTTTTATATGTGAGTCATTGAATCATTTATTCGACCAATTAGTTAAAAAATGCATGAAACACAACTACTGTGTGTTGAATGGTTCCGCTGTGGCTTTTTATTAACTGTTTGTGTTGGTAGAACAAAAACAAAGTAAAGTGATAATTAAACAGGATAAAGTTATAACTTGATCGACAATATCACACTCGCAATGCTGTGATTACCATGCTCACGTGATATTGCTTATATTTGTCAGATGATTGTCTGGTATTGTTTCCACTTAATCATAAATAATTTTATTACACTTAAATGTGTTTAAATAATTTGTTGCCTTAATTTTTAAATAGATAAAATGCGGACTGAGACAGGAAGTCAAATATTCCCTGAACTTTGGTGTGAAAGCAGAGGAATCAATGACACTTTTTAAAAGTGAAGGGTGACCCTCAAGGCAGAACAGATCTATAGACAGCACATTAGTCCTCTGTGATGACAGACGTGAGTTTGAATGATTAATGGTGCATGTGGTTGAAAGAAAGACTTATTGATGTGACCTTTAAATGCAGGATTTAGGTGCAAATGGAATGACATAAAACTGCAGGACTTATCCCTCCTGATATTTCCATATCATCATCGTCCTTGCCAGGAGAACAGAATAGTGTAGGCACAGATGTGGCACAGATGTCATGCACTGAACGTGCGGATATATTGTCAGTTAAGTGTTTGTCAGTTTCTATCAGCAAATGACAATATTTTGTAACTTAAATTCAGATTAGATTATAAAAACTGGCATCAAATAAATAAAGACATAATTAAATATAAAGGGAGATCAGGGATATTTTTTACTCCACTAAATATTTATTAGGGTCAATTTATAGACATATACTGTAGAATCTTGACTGCAAAAAAGCTGATGAACAGACGACGAATACAGTCAGTCACAGGCGATCCATGATCCAATCCAGAAGGGGGCACGTGCCGTAATACAGTGCTGTTTGAGGAACGTGGAAAATTAAGTATAGGAGGAATGGGCTTAAGCTTTGAATGTTTAAATGAAGAGTTTGGTTCCAAAACGCGATAAATGCCATTTTTTAAAAAAAATTGAGTTTCCGCCAAAATCAGTATTGTATCTGGTCGGTATTGAAAAGTCATTTATTAATTTTGCGCAAAATGCGACATCCGTCGTGTTATTCTGTCATGTTTTCTCCCTTTCTTTCCAAAATGCGACAAACGCCAGTCTCCCTTCTCTGCAGAACGCGATATATCCGCTCAACCAATCACAGCGCACCATTCCACACATTGTAAACAGTAATGGCGGCGCCCTGAATACACCCGGCATCCTAGTTTTCCTTATCTACTTTGTACTTTGTGATCAACAAAAACTGAATAATTTTGACGGCATTGATGAACCTGTGGTGGTTTCTGCAGTGGGAAAGAAACATAAGCCATCGAAATGTAATCATTTACGTGAGGAGATTAAGAAGATGAGGCACTCGAGTCGGGAGGAGGAAAAATGCCGGCTGTTGCTTGTTCCACGACAGCATCAAACTTCTGTCACGGTCCCCAAAACTGAATCATGAACAGTTTTAAAAGCCGTTTGACCAAGAATGATTAATTCTCGAATCTGGCATTGCTAGTTTTGATTTTAAACATCTGAAAACAACATGATTGTCAAAATCTGCACTGTCAGACAAGGATTTATCAGCTATATTTTACTTTGTCACACCAATATAGAAACACCCCTGGGTAGCTGCAATCAATTGCAATGTACTCGGCAAATGTGTTTATTTTACCCGTGCGGTGGCGCCAGATACTCTTTAATCGGTAATGACAAATGGAGACATAATTAATTTATAACATTAACAAGATGACTCGTTGAATTCATTTTGGGAGCGATGACTGAATGTATTTTTAGTCAAATGCCTCTATATAAGATTAGTATTGCCAAAGTTCAGAGGCTGTCATATATGTGGATCAACTTACTTTGTTGTGTATTTTCAATATGAAAAATAACTTTTATATTAATGGATTAATTGCATTTTGGAAAAAAAACATCATGGATTTATTGCATTTTTGGAAAAAAATAATCCGTTTTTATAATAAACCTTTGAAAATCAAAATCTAGATTTGAATTTTTAATGTTTTTATAACCAAAAGATGCTATGTGAAAGTGGTTTTCATCTTGCCACTTTCTTGGTAAAGAAAACACATTTTTACTCAAATTAATCAAAATGGATTTATAGCGTTTTGGAACCAAACTCTTCAAAAATAATTTAAGTGGAGTTACTGTACCAACTACCTCAGGGGGGGACTAAATCCTGCTAGGTGGAACAAACTGATTTGCACTACTGTCTGTTCAAAATAAAATAAAAGAAACCTAGCATTGTGGATTTGTTCCTTTGTCCGGTAATTTAGTTTAAGGTCCAATTCTCACTATTAACTAGTTGCTTATTAGCATGCATATTACTAGTATTGGTTGTTTATTAGTACTTATAAAGCACATATTAATGCCTTATTCTGCATGACCATATAGTATTTTACATCCCATAATCCTATCCAATACCTAAACTTAACTACTACCTTACTATTAATAAGCAATAATTAGGGGTTTGAGGCAAAAGTCATAGTTAATAGTTAGTTAATAGTGAGAATTGGACCCTAAACTAAGGTGTGACCATTTTTCCTATTTTCCGGTAATCGTACCGAACAGTGACCCCAAAACCGAGGTACGTACCTCGTACCTTATATATAATATAAATGTCTTAATATAACAACCTACACACCAATGAATTAATAAAATACTGTACACATTCTAGACTGTTTGAAGTAAGCCTTTTAACTTCATTTCAAGGCCTTGGTTTATTATCATAGCCATGCATAGGTTTTACTACTTTCCATAATCTGTGCGATGAACTTTAAAAAGATGACTAATTAATCATCTTAATAGTTCAGATAATAACTCCATACACGGCATACTAGCAGCAAATAGCAAACAGCATTTCTAGAAAACTGAATACTGTGATTTAGGCTGATGGGATTTTAATGAGTAACAATATCTAGTTTTTGCCTCATAAGAGGAAATGCTCCCACTGACATTGTCTTCCACAGATTTAATGTGTCATTACGACACAGGCATATACCATGTTGTCAAGAGGAGCTCATTCAAACAAACACAGATGCTTCCATCTGTTAAGCTCATATTTACCACCCCGTCCCAATTCTTCTCTCTCTCTCTTCTGTGTGGGCAGTTCAGGTTAGTATTGATTGGGGTACTCCTACCCCATTCATCAAGCTCTCTGCCACCGTCCGCCCCACTACATCTCAAGCACCCAAAAGCTTGGGGGTCCTGGGATTTTGAATAGGTCTGTATGGCCTTTTTCTTTCTGAGATACTGATGACCCACTCAAGTGGTAATGTAAACAAAAATGCTCTCTCTCTCTATTTATATATATAATTTTTTCTATGTGGACTATTTAAAAAGGAAAGCAGGAAATGTCAGCTGTTTGAAGAGCTGTTTAAAGGTCATGTAAGCAGAGTCTGAAATGGCACTCTGTTTTCTCCAGTAATTATACTTCATTTAATCATTTATTGAATGCCTTTGTCCTCTAGATCTCCTTCCGACAATTGTGCTTGATATACAAGCCAGAAAAATTCAGAGAATCCCTTTATGAGAATACGATAGGCTTTTTCTGTTTCTTTTAAATATCCATATGTATAATTAATGGCAAGCTCCACAGCCCTCTTGTATATGGCGATGAATTGTAGGCTAAAGGAAAGTTTCTGCAACAGAGTTTTTAATGGCCATTTAACCAAGCTAGAAATAGTGTTTCCCAACCTTTTTTTGTCTTTTGTACATCCACAGCCCCATCAGTAAAGCTCAAGTGTTTCTTTATTTCATATTTCATATCAAACAATGGTTTCAACAAAGGATGAACAACAGGAGGGCAAACCGTCTCTTTCTGGCATTACTTGCCTGATGCCTCCCCTGTGTTTTTGCTTATCTTTAGCTTTTGTTTGTTCCTTATCCTCTGCGATTCAAAACACACTTTCTGTATAGTTGCATCCCCTTCAGAAAGGTTTAGTTACTTGCAGCTTCTAAACACAGTTACAGTCCTATCAGCAATAACATGGCTGAATTCCCAAACCATAATTTGACAGTAACACATATTTAATAAGTAAAACCACTCTTCCGCAAATAATTAATGAGAAAATCCGCATCCTTCATTAATCTCAGTCAATTTGAAAAACAAAGCCTTGGTCTTTGATCCATATTAATGTTATGAGTTTTCTGCTAAACCAATCTTTAGAAATTAAATCCCCACTTCACCAAAGTAAGCTTCGAAGTTTTTATTTACTTACTTTTTGGAGAGAGAAGGATGTTGTGTTGATTTGCTTAAGAAGAACTGTGATTTATTGCAAAGCTGAAAACTCGGCTATAGATAAGAAGAGGATTTTATATAAATGTGTTTGCGGACACACTGACCCACAGTCTCTTGAATCCCTATAGTGTGCATCACTGATTAGTGATTGCTGAGCAGTAGAAGGTGCTTTTATAGTTCTTGCATCTCAGAAGACCAAACTGAGAATTTGTACTCTGAGTTTTATTAAAAAAAAAACCTCGTCTGCTCAAAGAGGATTTGACAAAAATGACAAATTCATGTTTGATAGGATAATCCCAAGGTACTCTATCATAGGTGAGACATGCATCATTTCTCCTTTAAAAATCGGAGGTGAGGCATCTGCTACACTCCTCAGACAGCATGAATCCCATGAGTACCTCAAAAAGACAGTGTTACACTCTTTCAGATGAAAGCCTTTTGCTCAACAAAGAGAAATTCATCTTAAAACTTTTTAAAAGCCTTCTTTTCATACAAAAACAAGAAAGAAAAAAACCCGTTATAGTGTAAGCTGTTGTCACAGTCAACAAATTGGTCAACAAAACTCATTCTGGTAGATTTATCCCATTATAGGCAAGCTTATCCTGATTGAACATTTTCTTTATGATTTTTTTTTTTTCTTTTTGCCTGGAAGGGTTGTGTGCAACAATCTGAATTGAGACTGACTTTTAAATAGTAAACAGAATGCAGAAATGCAGTTTACATTTAATTTCAAATATAATTAAATTAAATTCTAATTCAAATACTTTTTTCATACTGTAACTAATTTTCAAGACAAACTTTGAATGTTGGCTTGACAAAGTCTTGTTTAAAAGTGTTCAAAGTAAAAACGTTTAAAAAGCCTTTGAAGTTTGATAGAGTCACGTTTAGTGTTTTGGTTTCATTTTCAAGGACTTTTAGTTTGCTTCTCTTTGTTTCCTGTTTCTTTTTGACTATTGCTGTGTTTGAAATCGGCCCTATACCCTCATTCACTATTCCCTACATTACTCCACTAATATAGTCCTCTGAAGGAGTGAATAAAAACAAGTGAGTGAATTCGGACACTGAGTGCGCCGGAAGGGCTGCCGCTTTTGCATAGTTTGTGCTTGCTGTTTAACATTTTAGCAAACTGGCAGCCCCAGTATTAAGATGAAATGATTTATCTTGAACTCTGTCATGGAAACTAGCATGCATAAACCATAATTAAACAATTTAATAATCAATTAAAAAGGAATTTATACCTGTATGGATATTATTCTGTAGCCACATTGAATCAGCAGTTTGGAAAAAGGTATGAATGGATGATTCAGCTGCGGGCACATTCTTCAGGCGAGACACGGGAATTCATTCAAGTTCAACACGTGACTCTCACGAGCGTACGTCAGTTATACACTCATTATTGCGGTGCATTGTGCATTGTGAATGAGTGCATTCAATAACATCCACTATGGTTTTGGACACCACTACAAATGGCTGTCCCCTCAAATAGTGCCCTATTTAAGGGTATAGGGGGCGATTTCAGACACAGCCCGTGTTCCCACTCATCTTGAGTACACTGTAACTTTGAAACTTTCTTTTGTGTTGTTTAATTAAAGTTACTTTACTATTTGAATGGATACCTTGCTCTTTGTCATCCTTTGTGGACTAATTAGTGACAGATAGATTACTAGTGGTATTGGAAACGTGCAAATAAAACAAAATTTGATAGCGGCTATCTAAAAGTGTAAAATAATCTGAAAAGCTTTAAGTATGTTGGTTGGTTGGATGGATGGATGGATGGATGGATGGATGGATGGATAGATGGACAGACAGACGGACGGACGGACGGACGGACATACATAGTGCTGTGTAGTCAATTCACTTTATATTCCAAGTACTGAAAGTCCTTGGGAAGCCAGTACTGCAATTCTAAATTTTGCACAACCCTCTTCCTTGGTAAAGGATTCTGGTAGCAAGTGCCTTGGTTAGAATTCAGATAATGGGCTAGGACATTCACTCAGGGAAGAAACAACGGGTCCTACTACAGTAATGTGATATAGTGATGGCTGAACTGTGTATATTTATTTCCCAGGCCTCTTTGTCATCGCTGGATGCTGCTGACCTTGTGTACGAATCTGTATCAGTGAGCACAGTCTTTATTTCCAAGCTTGAGAGAAAGTGTGCTCACTGGTCACCTTTGTAACCTTGCTCCAAATGAACATGTCCTTTCCTCGACAGAGCTCTCTTTTTAACTCTTTCACACCTTAAAATGATAGAGTCAGTACAAAAAAACACCTTTTCTGGGTTATGAGTATATAGTTAAAACACAAATTATGTGTTATTGACAGATACTGTATTGTATGTGAATGATTCACCACACAGATCTACTGATGAACTGTTTGTTAGATCTCATGTCAGATAGGTCAGCAAGGAATCTTGGGGTTATATTTGATGACCAGTTCAGTTTCAAAGAACAATCAACAACTGACTATCAGGATACTTTTGACTTAAACAGATCAGAAGCTGCATACGCTTATAAAATCCAAGCTTAATGACTGCCAGTACATATGGCAGAGGCGAAAGCAGTGTTAGACCCTCCAGCAAAGCAGAATTTGGATGTTTCCCTTATCTAACACACCAGATTTAACACATTAGCTCATTAGCAGAGTGTTTTCATGATCTGAATTGGGTACATCAGATTAGTGAGACAACTAAAAGGAGAGCTTTAAAACAGAGCTTGCGCCAATGGTAAACTGAACGAACATGCAAACACTAAGTGATAATCTTAATATAGCTGTCACCAAATTACCTGCCGTGTTACTTAATTAATATTCATGAGCCAGGCTGACAAGCTATGTAATGTGTCGCCCACTTTTCAATAATTCCTAACAGCTGTTAACCCTCCAGGGTTGTCCACCATTCAGAAATTTTTAGAATTTAGAATGACTTCCAGCTCAGTTCCTGAAATTGAATTGAGGGAGCAAACAGAATGCTTAATTCAATTTTAATTAAATTGATTGACTGAATTTATTTTGTGGAACAGGATGAAAAAAAAAAACATCATTCCAATTCAACTTCCTATGGGGTGTGGCCATTTCAAACTTCAGCTCTCAAACTGAAAGGAAGCCACATTTTCAATTCTGAATTATGCACAAACCTGGAGCTCCCCCAACCTGATGTAAAACCACTTCTTTGCCAACAACACTGCAGCCAAGAATACAACTTCTCCAAATGATGATCAGGTGCTGTCTGTGGCTGAGATTAGCAGACAATGCAAAAAGTCAACCTATGGAAATGTATTGGCCCAGATGGAATCCCTGGCAGAGTGCTGAGAGAATACCTTAGTAAGCTGTTTGATGTCCTCTCAGATATCTTCAACACCCCGCAAACACTGGCTGCTGTGCTTACATTTCAAAACTACTACAATCATCTTTGTGCCAAAGAAGTCAATGTTAACATCCCTTAATGATGACTACTGCCTTGAACTCACACTCGTCCTAATCAAGTGTTTTAAACAACTGGTCATAACCCACATTAGGGCCTCAATCCCACCCACACTAGTATGCTTACAGCTAGAATTGTTCCACTATGCGTAACATCCGCCACCCACTTGGTTATTTCCCAACTGCACAATAAAAACACTTCTGCTTGAACGCTCGTTGACACCAGTTCATACCACTGACACTAATTGGCAAACTCTCTGTGTGAAGAACAAGCACCAGCCATGAGAGTTTACAGAGTGCCTGTGAATTACATAGAAAAATAAACAAAAGTGAGGAACGAAATTATTATTTTGATATTCAGTTAATTTAATTTAATTCTAAATTAATTTTTTTTTTTTTTCAATGATTTTTGTCATACATTCTTTTGAGAGAATATAAGAATGTCGCAATAAGCAACTTAAGTTACTTAGGAAAACAACTTATAAATCATATATGATATTATTTGAAAATGTAAAAATGGAGAAAGTTTTCTCATTGGTAGGTTTAAGGGTAGGGGATAGAAAATGTCATTAGCTCAGCCATTACACCTACACTGTAAAAAATGATTTTATGGTGAAGTAAATACTACAGAAAAAACAAATGTAATTTTTACATGAAAAACTTAGTTCAGGCAAGAATTAAAAAAACTAAGTAAATTCTATAGTAGTACTCAATTTAAGCTTGTAGAAATTAAAGCGTAAATATCAACATTATAAAATTACGTAAAACTACTCAGCTTTTCTGATACTGGTGTTCCCATCATGCACTGGGCCTTGAATAATTAATGAAGTCGATTTTTTGCTGTTTTTACACTGTTTTATCATTGCTTTTGTAGTTATGTTTAGTAACTTGCCATTTTAGTAACTTTAGTACTAAAATGGTACTAACTTTAGTTTAGTAACTTGCCATTTTGTGACATTTGGAGTTCATTTTCTACTCAAAATGCCACATTCACACTCAAAAACGATCCATCGAATGTTACCGTCATTGTGTATTGTGTACCAAGTATTGAGGTTTCTGTGTTCAGGTGCCGAATTACTTCTAAAATGTAGATATGGTGTCTACACAATATCTATTGTATTATTTACTTAGATATTTCTAAGTTAAGCATACACTTTAAAAGCATGGTTTAATTCAGTGTTATTTTGTTTGAGTAAAACGTATTGCAAAAGAAACTTCAACTAAGTAGAAATTACTCAATTTTTTACTGTCCAAGTTAAAATTACTTATTTTCTTTGTTAATTTTACTTAACTTAATTAAGTAGAGTTACTTAATTCCATATTTGAAATTTACTTAAAAATATGTGTGCAAAAACTTGCAAAATAAAAATTAAGTAAATTTTACTTATTGTTTTTTACAGTGTATGGAATGTCCTCAAAATGATGAATAACAGTGTGTGTGTGCGAACTTGTATTTATTACTTTGTTATACAGAATATTAAACAGATACGGAATACAGAATCTAATATGGAATCTCTGACTTTTGTGGACCCCACAAGGACAAAATCTTTTATATGAGACTAAGGGCATTTTCACACCTGTAGACAACTGCATTGTTCCGAAACAGGGACTTAATTTGTTACAATGTTGCATTTTCTTCTTGGTTCGGTTTGCTTTCACAAGGCAATATTTCAAAGCGTACCAAATGTGTTTATGCAAGTCACATGCGTGTACAACTGTCCCCTTATTGGTCAGAGTTTGCTCTGCGTCATCCATTAAAATGATTAACAAGTTCACTTCATGTGTATATTGTGGCTTGTTTAGTACCTACTGTTAATACACACGCAAACAGCTGTCATTCCTGCTGTTAAATTATGTACTACATTCGTACTAACTCAAGCGCGATCTCTCTGGATCTCCCAGCGCTGTCTAATAGACTGTGTCGAGACACATGCAAACACTATATGAATGTTATAACGCAGCTAGAGCGGGAATCAAGGCTTCATCAGGACAGCGTTCTTGCATGGATAAGCGCGACCACAACATTTAAGATGAAAAGGCGCTCTTTGGTTTTTAACTGCAGTAACTAATGTGCGCACTCACAGAATAAAACACTGCTGCATTTTATATAAGACATTTCCCGTTGTGAAATATGATATAATTTGGTTCGTTGGTCCGTTGGGTTGGATTGCACCACAAGCGAACCGCCCCAGAGTTCGTTTGCAATCGGGCCGAGACCACCTCGTTCAGGTGATCTCGGAGCAATTGTTCGTTTTTGGCCTAAACGAACCAAGCCAAGGGAGAAAACGTACCAGGTTCCAAAACAAATGCTCTGGTGTGAAAACACCCTAATTGTTGACTCAATATTAGGGATGCACCGATATGATTTTTTGGGGCCGATACCAATATTAACAAACAATTATTGGCCAATACCGATATTTGTCACTTCCTCTCTTATTTGAAATTTTGTCATCAAAATAGATAGTATTTTGTTCATGTTTTAAATAAGTTCAAAAACACCTGCATTAAAATGTACTAGCAGGTTTATTGCTGCATCATCAAATCATTTTTAATGAACATGGATTGGATCCATTTAACATTCAGCAGGCCTACATAAAGACAACAGAACAAAGATACATATGAAATAAACAGTGCTTTTTAGGTAGGTTTAATAGTTTTCAGGTACAGAAATAAAGTAAACAAATGTAAAATAGCACTGCATATTCTTCACTGTATAAATGAAATACATATTAATCCTTCTTTATTGTAACAGACTTTATTGTGATTAATCTTCTAATTTATTTTCGTATACATTTTAATATTTTTTGTAAGTTTAAATATGTATGAGATCTGCACTCTCCTTTACTAAGTTGGGACTCTTATTTTGACGGGTGTTCTACTCTACGGTCTGAGGAGAGCACGCAGTTCTTCAGAGATATTTTGCAGATTTAAAGTTTGTCCGTTTAATAAGCATCCCCCGAAAAGGCATAAGATCTGTATGTATTTGTTAACTGTTAGTTGTAATAAGTGTTTTGAGTAATTCTCTGTATGTTGATGATAATGCAGTGGAGAGAGAGAGAGTTTAATGCGCACTTCTTGTGCTCTGTAATGTTTAGCTTTTGTGGTGATTTGTTTGGAGTGAAAACGGACTCAATTAACTTTATAAAACATCAGTAAAGGTTTGGTCATCATTCGGATGGGGTCCGCTACACTTATGAAAGTTACAAAAGTTATTTAGTCAAGAATAGTGTGCGATCTTTTGTTATTTGATTAACTTTAAAGCGCAGACAGCAGCGCTAGGATTATGCAACAGTCATTTTCCAGCTCAGTGCCTTCACTCAGTTAATTAATAAACCATCGGTTTGTTATATCGGCCTTTTTCCTGCTACAGCCGATATCCCGATGGTTGTAAATTGAGCAAAAATCGGCCGATAAATATCGGCGGCCGATACATCGGTGCATCCCTACTCAATATCCATGGGTTTCATGTGACGTCACTGTGTTTTATCAACGTCATTTTTGTGTCCGGTCACAGCTACCAGAGGAAGATCAACGAAACACTCTCAGAAAGATCACAACAAGGTTACAATATGCCTGGGATATGTGGTGCTGTTAGCTGTTTTAACAGTCGTCAGAGAAACCCCGAACTACAATTTTATTCGATCCCAAAGGAGTTAGACCGGCGGAATTGTTTGCTTCAATCAGAAGGGACCACACAACTGGCAGCCAAACAGCAATGCACAACATTAATAACTAGTGGGACTGTCATTTACATAACATTATAATGAGAACACTATTGTAATAAAACGTTGTGAATTCTCTGTGTTGTTGTTTCAGCGCGATGTTGTGGGAAGAGCGTGTCTACTGGAGTTAAACATTCTGATTAGCACACAACTTAGTTCAAGCTTCACTTGTGCATTCGCGTCATTTTGTGCAGATAAAAGTTGTAATATTAAATTTATGTAGCCTATAAATATCTGATTATTCTCATATAGGATGCGTTTCGTTGAGGTTAATAACCTGCAGAGCTTTATTGTACTGATTCAGTACAATAGCCTACTGATAATCATCTTCCTCTCAAACAGCAACGCAAAACATTAATAACTATGATTGGGGCTGTCTTATTCATAACATTATAATTGTACACACTATTGTAATAAAACGTGATTTCTTTGGGCTTAGTTGCTGTGTTTCGGCGTGTTGTTACAGGAAGAACGTATCCACCACAGCTACATTATTCTGACTACGTTACTTAGTTCAAGTTAATCTATGCGTGATTTTGTGCAAATAGTTGTAATATTATTTTTATTTTGTATAAATGTCTGAATTATCTTATATAGGATGTGTTCCGTTGAGTTAATTAACCTTCTAGTTTCAGTTTATGGGTGTTCATTCTCTTCAGCTTCAGCGTGCGTATGTAGCTCTTACAGCAATGATGATATTTCAAACAGTCATTAAAGATGTCTACTATTACTGTAATATTAAAAATGTTTCATATTTTTTCAAAAACATTAATGCATTATTTTTAATAACTAGCACTTGTATTGTTTTGATTAAACATATTTAACATTATTTTGATTAAAATCATTTCCTTATTTCCAATTATTTATTCCACCATGGCACATGCATTTTGTTTCTTTATTTCTTTAAAGAATTATTTGTCTAAATAATATTGTCAAATGACTTGTTTGCATTTAGGTATTTTATGTTATTTTATTTATATTTTTGTTAGGTAATAGATTTTTTGGTAACACTTTCTCCGGTTTATGGCGATGAACATGTACAAGATATCCACCTTATTCTCGTGGGCACTACTGTAGAAATGTTTTTAAGGGACAAAACACAGTTGGAGGTAATAAAATAAGGATCACAAACAATAACAAATGTTTTTTTCCAAATATCGATATTTTTCCCAAATAGTCTCATTTAGATAACATCATTGCTCTTTGAGCTGCGCGCGCTGAAGATAACACCCATAAACTGAAGCGCTTTGCTAGAAGGTTAATTAACTCAACAGAACACATTCTATATAGGATAATTCAGATATATTTATACAAGATAAACATATTACAACTTAAATTTGCACAAAATCATGCACGCATGAACTTGAACTGAGAAACATAAATGTAGCTCCTGTTGTGGATGCGTTCTTCCTGTAACAACACGCCGAAACACAGCAACTAAGCCCAAAGAATTCACAACATTTTATTACAATAGTGTATACAATTATAATGTTATTAATATGACAGCCACAATCATAGTTATTAATGTTTTGTGTTGCTGTTTGAGTGCTTGCTAGAAGTTATAGATGATCATCAGTACAATGAAGCGCTGCTGTGTTAGTTGCCGTGTCGGACACAAAAATGGCGGCAGGCATAGCGGAAGTGACGTCTTTGAAACCCATGGATACTATCGTCCTTCCCTACATTATACCTAAACCTACCCGTCACAGGAACTTGACGTAATTCTAACATTGTTATATATGTTTTTTTACAGTGGCAAAGACATAGCAATGTCTTCGCTTTCTTAAAAGGCTCAGAATAATAGACATGAGCACCCATCGACAGGTTTGTGGCAGTACATGTTTAAGATGTAACTTCAAGTTAAAGTTTAGGTGCGTTCCGATTCGCGTACTTGTGCACTATTATGCGATGTTTTGTAGTATAAATAGTGTCAAAAAAACAAAGTGTCAAATGTTGGACACTTCATGCACTCTACAGTCGCAGATGGACTCCAATGTTGAATGACAAAATAACCTTATAAAATTCATACACTACATGGTTGAGTACATAGTGTATAAGTGCACACTGTATAGTGTGTCATTTGGGACATAACTTGTAATTAATTGTGCTCAGTTTTTTCAACACATTAAATTAAAATGTTCCATTTAAATAATTAAATAAATAAAATGTGACATTCTGCAAAGTCTAATATTCTCTTAAGTAGGGCTGGGCGATACAGCTAAAAAATTTATCACGATATAATGTTTCATATTGTTCGGTATCGATAATTATTGAAAAAAACTGAATAAACTTTTTTCAAAAAAAGGACAGTAGAAAAAGAAAGTCTGAATTTAACCAATGCATTTTTAATTAAGGCAAACTAAAAATAAATTTTAATAAAAAATAAAATGTAAACATTTTTTTCTTATAAAAAAGCTGCACAATTCTGGATAAATTGAGAAACTTTTTTGTTTTGTCAAACTAAGATCTTGATTCTGAATGAGAACTAAATGAAATAACGTAATTTATTACTAGAGGTTCTGACAAAATATTAATTGCTGCAGTCTATTTTAAATTTTTTGATTTATTTGAATTAATTATTTAAAAAAAATAAAATCTGTTTGGATGTATGATTCAATGACTCACTCATAAATACTCTTGTTTCATTACTGGATGAATCAGTGTATCTGAAAGAATTTGTTGAATGAAGATTCAACGTCAAATTCATTTTTTAACACTCACTTGTCGCCACCTGGTGGTGAAACAATGTAATCGATAAATGCGTCGTTTTCAGCGCCAAGTTTCTTTCAGAAGCGGATTTGCTATATTTTGATCGATAACATAAACATTAATGTTTACATCTGAACTATAAACTTTTATCTCAGTATTTCTGTGATAATTTGAATATATAAAGATATTGTGTGGTTGAAAACACTGCAGCTGTTTATACCGACATGACAACTGCTCTCTCAAGACGAACTTTGAAGTAGATCAACTGCAAGACGTAAGGAAACCATGAAACTGCCACACTGACAAGCTGATATGTCCTTTTTTATTCACAATCTCCTCGTTGCCAGCACGTTCAGCACTCATTTTCATGTGTTTGTGTGTTCTGATCTCACGTGCCGATTGCGCAACTGAACTCCACAGCAACTTGTTTGCGTGACCCAGGGACGGAGCGAGCTTGAGAGTTGATCATGCAACCGAACTTAATGTCTGTTTACATTTTTAACGTATTTAAGTGAAACAATATCGAGAGTTATATCGAACATTTTTTTCTATCGTAATCGATTAAGACGTATCGTCGATAAATATCGATACCGTTTTATCGCCCAGGCCTACTCTTAAGACAATGTATGACAGAAATCACACACACACACACACACACACACACACACACACACAAAATACACTAGTTGTACTGAGCCCTTTGAAGCAGAAGTAACACGACATGATCAGAATGTGACAGCAGATTACACTGCTGAATTACGAGAGGAGCTTTGAGAGATTTGGACTTGTTAAACCCCACTTTGCTTTTAAACTTGTGCATCTCAGTGTGAATTTCTATAGTTTAACCTCAGTGTGACTGACATGATTATAGGCTCTGTTTAATAACAGCAGAAGTTTCTGTTCCATCTATTTGAATTTGAACAAACTAACTGGCATTCAATGCACTAAAGAAGCCATACAAATACGACTCTCTCTCTCTCTCTCTCTGTACTGTACAGACCCATGCAATTAAATATGCATGGAAGAAAAACCTCCAGAAAGATCAGGCGAAGTTATGCAGGAGAAATATGAATGGAAAGGAATCCTTAACTGCTTTATAATAGAGTGGGCATTAAAGACTTGAGCACATTACATTAATTGGGCAGTTCTCAGAGACCACAAATACAGACTGTGAAAAATGAAAAACTGAAGGAAAGCCAATAATATAGCAAAAACACCAGCAACTGTTGCCTTTAGTTTATGGAGGCCTTGTAATTAATCAGTGTTCAAGAGGGTGAGGATAATATTTATGCAGCCAAAATGTCACAGTTACTTTGAGGCACTGAATTTAATTCAGCTGAGATTCAACCAGGGCGCTCACGCAGTATAAATACAAATCTAGCCCTGGGCAACTTCAAAATTATGTTAATAAAATGTGAAATATGGCTGTGATATTTCCTCTCGGTTGTGACAAGGAGGTATTTTTCTTTGGCAAAGATTGGCTTTATGGGGTTTATGGAGTGAATTCTAAAACTCCATCATAACTCAGTGCTCATTACTTCGCTAATGAACACAAGCTTCTTGAACTGTTGTGTGTATAGGAATGTAAGTGAATTTCTCAGGGCTCCAGACTAAAAAAAAAATTACTATTGAGCTATACGGCTCCTAGAATGAAACATTTTGGAGACTTTTTTAGTTGCTAAATATCATATCAGAAATGACTCACTTCAATAAATGCACACCTTCTTACTTTAGCTTCTAACAGTGATTAATGAATTAACATTTTATTATAGAATATGACAATTTAAGTTCTAAAGTTATAAAGGTGTTTTTTCTGGTTGCATGTAGTATGTGTATTTTTTTGGAAAACGCCCTATTTGATGATGTCACTCCCCTGATCCTGATCGTATTTGTGCAATATAAATGTTTCATGCCAAACATTAATCAATAAAATTTTTGTATAGTATTTGAATAGTGAAATATGCTGTGAATATACAACGTTGTCATGTGAACGATTAAAAAAATAACGAACTCTGGTGCGATTTCTTTGTTCATTGGAATAAGTGTAAACGCTGCCATCTGAACCCAGAGCACACCAAACAAGGACTAAAATATGAATGCAATACTGACCAAAGACGTCTAAACGAACCAGAAACAGGACACGACATCACAAGAATCGAACCAAAAAAGAACAGAATGCTCAAGAATACCTTGTTCTTCTCATTATAGGAGCTATGTTGCCCATTACAGTTTGGTACAGGCATTGGAACTGGCAACTTCTTGCAGCAGATCTCAGTTTGTGCGTAAAAGAGGACTTCCTGGTGCTGTTTTGACTCCTTTCCACATTTCATAAGCTCTTTGTGAGTTCTCAGCTGCTAAAAAACACCATCACATGTACGCACATACAACGAGAACGTTTAGCCCAGCACACAGTATTGTTTTAAATGTTCTGTAAGTTCAATCGCAAAATATACGTCATAAATCATATATCTTTAGGTTTGGTGTGAAAAAATGACAGTGTGATGAACGCTAAGGCCACGTTCACACAGCAGCAGAATACGGTTGTCAGTCCTGTATTTGAGTCCTTAATACAGTTACGTTCATACGCAGTACGGTTATTTATGGGAGTGACAACCGCATTCTCAGAAATCCTGCACTGTGTGAACGGAACAGGACTGGACAACTAGTTGTCTGTCACGTCATACAGTGCGAGAGAGCCGCTCTTCTAAGGTGTTTTGTGTGTGGTTTCGCTTCTGGTAACTTACAGCGACAGAAATATGTGCTGTGCGTCATCTTAAGGTGTTAGATCCAGTCACTGTCCTCCACCGGAGCGGCTCCCATCAGTTTTGTGCCGTATCATGCGCGAGACGTCGCAAAGGATGTGACATGCGAGTGCAATGGTTAAAGACTCCAGCTAGCGTGTGTTTACATTGATGGTGCTGTTGGTTAATGAAGTTTGAATGGATGAACTCGTGGTTTAGGTTTTTTTCATTAAGGTTTTTGATGAAATCATTCCAGGATTATTCTTCTTATAATGGACTTCAATGGCCTCCAAACGGTTGAAGGTCAAAATTATAGTTTCAGTGCAGCTTCAAAGGGCTTTTTTTCGTATTCTTCAAAAAGCTGTATGTCCTACACCTTCCCTATTTTACTTACGAAAAAAATGTAACTGGCGCTGAGCTCATTCTGTAAGTTGAATAGGGAAGGCGTAGGACATACAGCGTAAGCTTTTTAGAAGAATACGAAAGTACGGTTTTGGCGGAAGCACTTGGAAGGCGATCATTTGTTTATATAAAGCATATACATTTACATTTTTTTCGAAAATGACCGATCGTTTCGCTAGATAAGACCCTTATTCCTCGTCTGGTATCGTTTAAAGCCCTTTGAAGCTGCACTGAAACTATAATTTTGACCTTCAGCCGTTTGGAGGCCATTGAAGTCCATTATAAGGAGAATAATCCTGGAATGTTTTCATCAAAAACCTTAATTTCTTTTCGACTGAAGAAAGAAAGACATGAACATCTTGGATGACATGGGGGTGAGTAAATTATCAGAAAAATTTTATATGAAAGTGAACTAATCCTTTAAGTAAATGGAGTTGTCAATCCCAAAAACTGACATTGTGAACGTGGCCTAAGTGAACCAGGACTAAATGTATCATTTTCTTTTTTTGGTTCTGACCAAAAGAACCAAGAGAACCGAACTACAAGTGTGAAAACACATTACAATATCGTCTTCCAATTTCAAAATGGATCTAACTGAAAAATGACTTTGGGTTCAGAGAGGGAGTCAGTTGTAAACTCAGTAACTGCTCTTTATAACGACTTACTTATTTTAAAGAACTGGTTTCAAATACAAATTGGACAGAACTGCTCTCGGTATGTTTGGTGCTGCCCGCAGGAAACACGAGCACACACCCGAATTTAATGAATTCTTATGTGGATACACTCAAAGATATCCAGACTGTTTTGTTTTTAAAATTTTGTCACAAATGTTTATTCTTTTGTTGCATTTGCAAACATATTCATCATAGTCTGGAGACCTGTTTCTTTTTGGCTCACTGGCTAATTTGCTTTAAAGCTTGTATTCAAATACCTGCTTTTACAATCATGCACTCTCACACACAAGGTGATATTCGAACTGTACACTCGGGAATCAGTATCATTCATCAGGCCAGCACAGTAAATGAGCTCCCCCCTCCATCCAAACTGCATTTACACACAGATACAATGGCATTTTTTTCTGAGGAGCTCTATTCAGGACAGGCTATAAATGGCTATATAAGGACACCTATTTGTTTCATGTCAAAGACTGAAGTACTGTGAATTGAAGAGGTATACACTAAGGCATCTTTTCCCAGTCATAACTCTACCTGGAGAGAATTTCTATGCATATATAAGAGAGTGCAGGAATTTATGAGTATTGCTTTGCAACAATTGCCTTTGATGAATTGTGTACCTATACAAATTGCTTGTGCTCTTCATATGCTCTCTGTCTTGATAAATATGCGTTACGATGCACATGTTGAGCTATTCTTTTTCCAGCAAATATGCTGGAATTACAAGTAGCTTATACCTAATTGTTTTTCATGAGTACGCTTTCAAAACATAGATTTATATGGACAGCTCTAAAACTGTAAAGCGAAGCAGTCGGGTAGAAGCTGGAAGAAATCTTTGTGTGCTATTCCTTCAACCTCCCACACAATTAACAAAGTGATTTTCACAGCTCTCTATACAATTAATCATTCAACACAGTTCCTTGAACACAAACGCACCACCAACCCCCACAGAGCCAAGCCACAGAGGGTTGGAGTCGAGGCCGGTCTGAGACGCTGCACATACAAGCGACATGTAAGCGAAGCAACAGTGGATAGGCTCGTGTTGGCCTTTCACACTGTATATTTACAATATGCAATTACTAATAATGGACAAATTATAAAATGGTTATCAGGAGCTACTGATTACAAATTATTACAAATTTGCAATATGTGGTAAATGAATCTACACAGAATGGAAACCAAAACCTAATCTGTGGTTATAAACAACAGTTTATAGCTACTAAAGCAATGTTTTATTTCATTACCATTATTATTATTTCTAAAAATATATGTTTCAAAAATGATTTATAAAAGTATATATTGAAAAAAGATTGTTATATAGGTTTATAGTGCATTTTCACTATATTTTCTTCTAAATTTACTCTTCTACAAGTAACAAAAACAGGCTTGACGCCAACAGTACTCGCTCCTACGCCTTTGCTTGTACTCTTGTGTTCCTTAGGAAGACAGTGTGGATACCATGAGTATAACAGTTCAAATTACTCACGCAATCAAACTACAAGCAACAGCACAACTAAATACAATAGAGCAAAGATACAAATAAAATAAACAGTGCTTTTCAGGGTTTTCGGTAGTTTTCAGGTACAGAAATTGAATAAAGTAATCAAATGTAAAATAGCATAGCATATTTGAGTGTATAATTTAAAGATTAATCCTTATTAAAGTTACAAAAGCTATTCAAATCAAGAGCAGTGAGTGATTTCCATGTCTTTTGTTGTTTGATTAACATTAAAAACACAGGGAGCAGGAATATTAGGCTGCTGTCACTTTAAGATTTAATGCACGGTTCCAGTATACTGATACTGTACACATGTGTTGTCTTTCTCGACTGTTTACGTTCACTTAAGACATCACCGACTATGTCTGCTAGGATACTCATCAAGACGGGCATGTTGACATAATTTTTGTGTGAATTTGTCTGTTCAAGTGCAAAATTTGAAAGAGAACTCAATATTTGCGCGCTGTCTGAGGCGTGGCTTTCCATGTGTGCGCTTTGGATGAGAACTATTCATGTTCGAGCATACGGCACTGTCATTGAACAAAGTTTACATAGAGTGACTGTTTTGTCCATGTTTTTTTGATCATCGCTGTTGTAAAATTTTGGGATGCCAGAATGTGTATCCATTGACAGAAACATACATTAGCGGAACTGTCTGTTTTACACGTTATTTTCAACAACCCATATTATATAGCCTATGCGTCGTCAGATTTGAGATTAACCGCGGTGCAAGTGCGTGCCGAACAGTGTGCGGAGAACTGTACGGTTAGATTTTGTACAGAGAACCGTTACACCCCTAGTGGATACTACCATATTGTTCCGAATATATATATATATATGTTTTTTTTTTTCTTAGAAATACATCTGAAAAATCGGATTTGTCTTATATTCAGGGTCTAGACTTTTATATGTCAATAATACACCCGCAACAATAGGTGGCGCAAAATATGCGTAAAACGAGGGTGCCAAGAAATACGGTGTCAGAGTGTAAAGTTAGAAGATTGCGGGCGCGAAAAGACAGTCTTAAAAACGTTAACAGTCGTTACGTCTAAGAGCCGCGTGACTGCCATGTTTGCATGCCTCGCCGACGGGACCAAACTTCCCCCGTACATGATTTCAAAACATAAGACAGTACCCAGATTTCAAAACTACAATAAGATTTCACTTCTACTTTTAATAAATTTTTGGTAGGCTATATGATTTTCACTGTTTCACTGTTTTCACTGAGATGGATAGACTAACTGTTATATAATTTAGATGGGCTACAGGTTATTTTTCAATACAAAAATTAAAATATGAGAAATATGCAGTATGAAAATTATTTTTAAATAAAAGCATTTTCTTTATAAAAAAATCTTTATAAAATACAAGATTTGTTCTTCAAAAAGCCTTTTTTCCAAAAGGTCATCTTATAATCACATTTTTTGGTTGTCCAGCCGTTACAATAAACCTTTGCTACACAGGGTAGTGCTGTGACAAGAGGCCAGCGTGATGTCACAACGTAAATTAGCTTTTTATCAGTGTGTAGGAACAGCAGCGAGGCACACAGCAACCCAGTTATGAGTTAATAAAGGGTAGGAGACTGAGATGAAAGTGACACCCAGCACCTGTGAGTCAGAAGAGCAGAAGTGAGACAGACAGTAAAGCCAGACAAAATGAGTAAGGGTGTCCCAGAGGAGACGTTTGCATCTCAGCAGGATGGCAGGTTCAAACGCAGGTACAGAAGCAGTGCTGCTGGCCCCAGTCGTGCACTTCAGAGCTCTCCGAGCTTAGAGAGATGAGAGGAGAACTCTCCGGCCAAGACCCACATCCCAAGCCGAGTATCTGCCAGCCATGTGGGGGTGCTTAGGAAGATAGATGGATTTGGAAGGAGTTCAGAGGGATTTGATGGTTGTCGCTGAGGTGGCAGTGCCGTTTGGCCTGTAACGCTGTTGACATCTCCATGACGGTGCAAAAGTTTCAGCTGCTTGGCAGGTGCAGGATGCCAGTGAGAAAGGGGATGTGGTGGAGAGAGAGGTATTGAGATTCGGCTTCCTCTGCCAATAGCGCCGACCACTTTTCCTCAGGGATCTAGTGTTTTATTACCCCTTAAATGGCTACTGACTGCTCTGTATTTGAAGCGTGACAAGACTGTTTGCTTAAAACATGTGACTGGAGAAGCAATTGTCCCATGCCTGTCGATACCAAAAAGAGTTTTGAATAATTAGTAACGCTGAGATCTAGAGAAATAAAGGCTGATTACAGAACCCAGCATGAAAAGTGGGGCGTAAACAATGTAGCCTCTTGTTCTGTTGGTACAGAATTACTGCAACCCTATGATCATCAAGAGAAGAAAGAGAAGAGAAGAGAAGAGAAGAGAAAAGAAGAGAAGAGAAGAGAAAATATACCGTGCAGTACAAAAAGGAAAGGAAAGGAAAGGAAAGGAAAATGGAAAGAAAATGTAGGAAAAGGAAAGGAAAGGAATGGAAAAGGGAAGGAAAGGCAGGAAAAGGAAAATGGAAAGGAAATGTAGGAAAGGAAAGGAAAGGAAAGGAAAGGAAAGGAAAGGAAAGGAAAGGAAAATGGAAAGGAAAATGGAAAGGAAATGCAGGAGAAGGAAAGGAAAGGAAAGGAAAGAAAAGGAAAGGAAAGGAAAGGAAAGGGAAATTAAAAGGAAATATAGGAAAAGGAAAGGAAAGGAAAGGAAAGGAAAGGAAAGGAAAGGAAAGGAAAGGAAAGGAAAGGAAAGGAAAGGAAAGAAAAGGAAAGGAAAGGCAGGACAAGGAAAATGGAAAGGAAATGCAGGAAAAGGAAATGTAGGAAAGGAAAGGAAAGGCAGGAAAAGAAAAGAAAAGAAAAGGAAAATGGAAAGGAAAGGAAAGGAAAATGGAAAGGAAATGTAGGAAAAGGAAAGGAAAGGCAGGAAAAGAAAAGAAAAGGAAAATGGAAAGGAAATGTAGGGAAAGGAAAGGAAAGGAAAGGAAAGGAAAGGAAAGGAAAGGAAAATGGAATGGAAAGAAAGGAAAGGAAAATGGAATGGAAAGAAAGGAAAGGAAAATTGAATGGAATGGAAAAGGAAAGTACCCAAAGAGTACCCAAAACCTCTCTAAAACTAGCAAACAGAGCAGTTTGGAGAACAGCTAAGGCCAGCATACCATCTTAGAGTGGTTTAAGATTTTAGCAAAGAGGAAAAGCAACACTCTAAAAAATGCTGGGTTAAAAACAACACAAGTTGGGGTGAAAATGGACAAACCCAGCAATTTGGTTATTTTAATCCAGTTGGTTGGGTTAAATGTTTGTCCGACCCGCTG